>OY744518.1:206157981-206165481 GCA_963556195.1 Sepiola atlantica
TTCTCCTATTGAACATTTATTTGGCATTATATTTTAAATGATTATTTCCTTATTAGTTCTTACTCCTTCCAAAAAAATATCTTATTTACTATTTACATGTTTTATATTGGGGTATTAGTACTCCATCATCTATTATTAGGTTTATGGTTTCTATTGCCAAGATAGTCTTATAATATTCCTATTCCTTAGATACTTTCATATTCATGTTGATGAAAGGGTTACTGTCACAGGTATTTTATATGGGTCTGTAAAGGGATAGGATATATGCGGTTCTATGTAAACAGTTCTGAATCACTTCCTGTCTTTCATTTAATAAATTTTCTTTAGACATAACTATATTGTAGGATTCCAGAATATAGAGGTTACATCTCTTAGATTTGTTAGGTCGTTTGTGTTTCATTTCCTGAAGGAATTCGCTAGGCATTTAGCCACAAGTATATTTTTATACTCCTACACAGCTCGATTTATATATTGAGCACAGTTAATTCAAATACTTAAACAAAAGTATATGCATAATATATAATGTAGAACGTGTTTTAGCTCAGTAACATTTAACTACTACAATGAACATGGGAATATATTTAGTAAGAGAGACTTTTGGAGATTCACCGATGTTATATTTTATCAACCGTAAAAATGTACATTATATAATCATTTCTATTATATAAAAACAAATAAAATCTCTATAAAACAAATAAACTTTCTATCCACCAAAACGAAGATATTTAGACTTTATATAATATTTATTCTGTGCTAAACGGTTACTTCCATACGAAGTGATTACTAAACGAAAGCAAACTCTACTATTAATATAATAACTAGTGAGAGAAAAGAGACTTTAGTAATTCACAACCATAAACCGCATTTTCAAATTTTATTTTCCGCAATGATCTCACAGCTAATAATAATAATAATAATAATAATAATAATAATAATAATAATAATAATTACCCAACTTAATTTGAAACTCTATTTAACCACTTGCTGTTTCAACTGTTATTGTTTCTTTTGACTTTGTTATTGCTTTCTCATGATTATCAAAAAGCATAACTGCATACGGTAAAATTCAAAATAGCGGCTTTATCTGAATTTTACTATCTTATTAACGAGGTTCCTGATGAGCAGCGTGTAATTGTTTCTGATTGTAGCATATAATCACTATATAAATATATATATATATCTATATTTATATATTTATATATTTATATATATATATTTATATATTTATATATATATATTTATATATATATATATATATTTTTATATGTATATATATATTTATATATGTATATTGTATATATATATATATATTTATATTTGTATATATATATATATATTTATATATGTATATATATGTATATTGTATATATATATATATTTATATATGTATATATATATATATTTATATATGTATATATATATATATATTTATATATGTATATATATATATATTTATATATGTATATATATATATATATATATATATATATATATATATATATATATGAAGAAAAGTAGAGAAATATTCAACAGCATGTTATAAACAATGACTGGAAAATCTCATTTTGAATACACTTTATTCAGTTCATATGACCTTTCGGGAAAATGTATACCTTCACTAGATATATAAAAGAACAAGATAAATCTTTTTTACTGACATCGTTTTCACGAGAAATGAGGGCAAGCAGAGGCCAACTATCCGCTTCGTCGTTTTAATGAATGAAATTGATTATCTCAGCAAAGATAAACACTGCCATCCCGATCTATCGGACATAATTTAATATTTTCCTTATATTTGTAAAATCTTGTTTTACTTTCTCATAATCTATCTAAAAATTACACATTGTCACATTTGGTAAGAAAAATTTCCTTTCATTTGTGTACGGTCTTTTCTTTTCATTTGTCTTAGTGGTTTTACTCTCAAGTCGAACATTGTAATTTGACGGCTTATCTTTTTCGTTTTGTTTAGCAATGGCGAATATTTCTTTTTAATTAATCGTTTGATTCCAAATATCTATGTCGTGCAGTTCCTCTCTCTATTACGTAAACAGAATTTCTTGTAACCGGCGAGGGCAATGTTTGTTCATATGCCAATCATCATCGTTGTTTAACCTAGAAAGTTTTTGTCGACACCTTCGACGTGGAAAAGACATATCCGGTTTTCTCTTCCTTTTAATTTACTTATATTCTTGAATATATAACCAATCTCTTGCTAAGACTATATACCCCAATCTCTCGTAAAGACTATATAACCAATCTTTTGTTAAGACTATATAACGAATCTACTGTAAAGACTATGTACCCCGATCTCTTTTTAAGGCTATATAACCAATCTGTTAAGGCTATATACCCCCATCTCTTTTTAAGACTATATAACACACCTCTTGTTAAGACTATATAACCAATATCTTAGTAAGACTATATACCCCAATCCCTTTTTAAGACTATATACAGCAATCTCTTGTTAAGACTATATAACCAATCTCATGTTAAGACTATATACCCTAATCTCTTAAGACTATATACCCCAATCTCATTTTAAGACTATATACCTCAATCTCTTTTTAAGACTATATACCCCAATCTCTTGTTAAGACTATACATCCCAATATATTTTTAAGACTATATACCCCAATCTCTTGTTAATACTATATAACCAATCTCTTGTTAAGACTATACATCCCAATCTCTTGTTAAGACAATACACCCCAATCTCTTTTTAAGACTATATACCCCAATCACTTGTTAAAACTATATAACCAATCTCTTGTTAAGACTATATAACCAATCTCTTGTAAAGACTATATAACCAATCTCTTGTTAAGACTATATACCCCAATTTCTTTTTAAGACTATATAACAAATCTCCTCTTAAGACTATATAACGAATCTCTTGTTAACTCTATATCCATAATTTATTTTTAATATTATATAAGCAATCTCCTCTTAAGACTACATACCCCAATCTCTTTTGAAGACTATATAGCCAATCTCTTGCTAAGACTATATACCCCAATCTCTTGTTAAGACTATATACCCCAATCTCTTAAGACTACATATCCCAACTCATTGTTAAGACTATATACCCCAATCTCGTGTTAAGACTATATACCCCAATCTCTTAAGACTACATATCCCAACTCATTGTTAAGACTATATAGCCCAATCTCGTGTTAAGACTATATACCTCAATCTCTTCTTAAGTCTATACACCACAATCTCTTGTTAAAACTATATACCCCAATCTCGTGTTACGACTATAGACCCCAGTCTCATATTAATTCTATATAGCATTATTTTCCTGTTAAGTTTATATACTTAAATCTTCTGTTAAGTTTATATATATACTAATTCCCGGTAATGCCAATATACTCCAACGTGTTAAGACTACATAGACTAATCACTCGTTAAGACTAAATACCCCAATCTCCCGTTAAGAATATAGACACAGATCTCCTATGAGGACTATATACATTCATCTCCTGTTAAGACTATATACCACAATTTCATGTTGACTTTCTATATGCTAATCTCTTGTTAAGACTGTATAGGTTCCGGGTTTTGGGTTTACTCATGGAACCATGTGGATGATTTATATCGCTCAAGACGAAAACGTATTAAAACATCTTTTCCTTATTTAACTCCAAAACGTTCATCATGTCGTAATGTTATATATATATATATATATATATATATATATATATATATATATATATATATATATATATAAATTATCGCTTATACACTAAATTTATTCGAATTTTTAAGAAACTGTTACGTCATATGATTTGGTCGTTTACACGTATTGCTTATCTTGTAAAGGATTTTCAATTATTCGAAATAGGTTTAGATATGTTTAATTATACACTACAAGTGGATTACAATCTGACTATTGAGAATCTGATATTTTTTAGATGGTGACTAAAGCCTGTTTAAAGATAAAAGCAATATTTTTAAAGCAGCGTTTCAATCATTGTTGTATTCCTTCTGTTTAGAAATAGTTAAACATATGTTTAGATGCAGTTGACAATATATTGAATACAGATCATTATGAATTTTGAACGTCTTCTCTTTGTGACGTTATGAAGTATTTGCCCTGTCTCTTTCATAGCTGTTTACGTGGATGACACTCTTTATTTGTGATGTTATCACTTTGTGACGCCATTCAATGTACACGAAAACAAACAAACAAGTAAATAAGCAAACCACCAAGATTCACAGTGTGTTAGTAGTATATAGGTTTTATAAGTCAGTGATGAGTACAGATCAACGAATCACAACTGACACATAAACTTTCCAAATTAATATAATTCGAGATTTCTTTTAATAATAAACTTGCTATACATATCCGACATTCCTAGGGCGTGTATTTACCTGCATTTTACCGTGTATTTATTATTTTGAAATATGCGATTTTTTTTCCTAAATATTAGGTTTTTGTTCCAAACAAATCGAAGTTACTCTGTATTACGAATACAAAGTTATGTTATTTTTTTTTTCCAAAATATGTTTTCTCTTTCAAACAAAAGGGAAGCAAATCTGTATGGACGAATACAAAGTTACGAATCTTTTTTTACAAAATGGCGACTATACAAAATAATTCCGATCCGGATAAATTATTTCCTGGAAGGACTTAACTCTTGTAACATTTAATTTTTTTTTAAAATATACTGCAGCGATTTCCAAGGGAAAACTGACGGACTAGAATACAAATATTGATTTTGTAGGAAAAAAGATATCGATAACAAAAATCGGGAAACATACTGACTTTACTTTATACAGAGTCATGGAGTATCGCTGTCACATCTAACCTGGTGAACCAACTATTAGGGTCTGCCTCTTGGACAAGGTGCAAAAGAGAGTCTCTACCATAATAGGTACCGTGCTGTGTACCAAACTCCAGTCCCGTCTCATCCCTATGCTCTATTTACAAGTACTTCCACGGAATGTGCTCAGACGAGCTTATTGCAATTGTACCCCCAACGTAAATAACCCTAACCTCTAACCCGACTAGCGACAAATATCACCGCTTTACTGTAGATACAGAAAAAACTTTCTTTTAAAATAACTTCTTTTCTCGGATTTATTTCCCTTGAAATTCCCTTTCTGTTCCCTGTTTCCTCGACTGCAATAACATGCACACATTTAAATATGATGTTAACAAACATGTTGCTGCACAAATCCCCACTGAGGATGCCCACTATAAATCTTGCCTGTAACGTCTCATTAGCAATATGCCTTTTTGAGGGTTAAACAAAATTTAAAAATATATATAAATTTTACTCGTAAATGTGGATGTTTTTGATTCATTTTACTAAAAATAATAAATGATCGTGTCAATATTCAATTTTACTTCGTACTTGTTAATTGAATACATTTTTTTAAAATTAAAAACTATTTTATTTGTTATTTATTTTATAAAAATATTCAGTATTACATTTACATAAAATATAAATGTGTTCATAGGTTTAATAGTAAATCACGTTCCATAAAATTAATAAATTGTATTTTGGTAATTAAATTAAAAAAAACTCCGTAAATAAATCTTTTTAATAAAACTTTGGAAGCGATTTTTATTTTTATCTTAAAAGTGTAGCAGAAGAATAGCCTACTTCTTTCACAAATTCGCCAGTTTTAGCGATTTAAATTTGCCAACATTTAATGATACAATAGTCAGCATCAATAGAATGTTTACCATACAGTCACAGAAGCACTATTATAATTGTGTATTATTAGGCTGTCATTACGTCTTGGTTAATGTTTCTGCAAAAAAAAAATACTTAATGATGTTTAAAGCCGTGGGTATGAAATAACCTACTTCCTAATTCCGAAGGGAATATTCAGAAAAAAAAAATTATCGGATGATGTGACTGAAACTTCAGCCGTATTTGATTTGTTGCGTATAAAAAAAAGGTTATTTTTGTGTAATTTGAGTAAAGCGACAGAAAAAAAATATTATGTAATTTTTCGAATATTTTATTTTATCTATACACCCTAGGCATATAGGTAGTGCAGTGCGAGTATGTTTGTCTCCCTCTATTCTGCCTCCCCCTGACTCTGCCCCTCTTTATCTCTTTCTGTTTCACGTTTTTACTCTATTCCTATATATTTTCTAATACAATGATTCTCATAGCGTCTGATGATGAGGTGGTCAACCATTGGCTGATTTACACACGTGACTCAGTTCACTACTTCCTTTGTCCCTTTTCGTTTTGACTCTCGATTTGCTAAATCTCTTTTTTTTCTTTGTGTTTGCTTTGAATCAGCAATGTGTCTCATTTTATTACAGAAACAGATAACAAAAAAAGGTATTATGTTAGTTACTCTTATTCATGCACCGTCGGTATATGACATTTTTAGTGCAAGTATGATTTTTAATAATTTAACAGTTATTCCAACAACATTTGATCGTGCAAGGAATTACCACTCAATCGGGCAATAGGGCTTGCTATCAACCTAAAACGGATTTCTTTAGCCTTTATCCCTTTTAACCCTGGAATATTTTCCAATATATATATATATATATATATATATATATATATATATATATATATATATATAGTCTAAAGAAGCTTTAAGTCATTTTAACAAAAAAAAAAAGGTAAAATGCAGTTTAAATTCCCAGAGCAACTAACTAAATCCAAGATATTGCAGACTTAACATTCGTTGGAAAATTCAAAGACAGATAAAAAATATAAGTAAATAAAATAAAAATAAATAAAAATGATAAAAGGGGGGGGGGGGTTAAGTATCTAACAGTGAAAGAACAACAGGAGACCTTAAGCGTCTAATATTAACACGGGGATCATCAGCTGCTTACCATGTAACTATATATATATATATATATATATATATATTTAGTAAATAGTAAATCATTGTTACCTACATACACCGGCGTTTCAAGCTTTTACTATCACCAGTGTAGTAAGTGATAATTTCAGACGGTCGGAGGGCGCGAACCTAGTTACGGAATCAGACAAAACTCCGCGAGTTAGCGCTCTAATTCTGAGGTCACGGAGAATTACCACGTAAAGAAGGGAAATCAAGCTCTATTTGTGCTTAAGAAAGCGAGGCAGCAGACAGTAGACAATCGAGGGTGTTCAATGAACGTTCTTGGAACCTTAAGTATGGCTAAGTGACAGTCTTTCTTAAATACCCGAACACGGCTCAACTTTTATATCTTTAAAAGGGTCTTTATTACAATATTTATTTAGTAAATATTCAATATATATACTTAGTAAATATTATATATATATAAATATATATATATATATATATATATATATATATATATATATATATATATATATATATATATAATATGTGTGTGCGGGTTTCGACAGTGTGGTAAAAATAACTCGAACATCATTTTATATTAAACACGACGCTGACCACAAAAATCACGACGGCTGAAATAACACAAAACCTAAGATATTCAAATTTCTAACTTCTAAGCGAATGCACACACCCGGACAACGCTGTTTTTTCCTTCTACTTGTT
>OY744518.1:206172981-206205481 GCA_963556195.1 Sepiola atlantica
GAATTCTTACAAATTAGCTAAGTTTACATCGACTCTCAGTTTTTTGGTTCGGTTTTGTGAACTTTGTGGGCGTGCATACACGTGTCATAGACATGGGAATTTCGGGTACTCGAGTTTGGTTCAACACGCGGACTCGTGTCACTTTTGGATCAGCATCTGCACCACTCGGCTTCGAATCTGATGACGTGAAATATACAAGCATTCAAATTATATTTGAAAGAGAAATGTACATTTCTTTTAATTTTATACATCGGAAAATAATTGATCCGTTTCAATTTGTTTACGGTATCTTTGTTAAATTGAATTAGTTTTATACTTTTTATTTGAATTCATAGAAATTGAAATTTCGTGTGTTTTTTTTTTAACGTCATAATCTTAATCGGAAAATCATTATTAAATTGCTAATTATTTATACGTCGTCGACCATCAGTACGACGGAGTCTCAGCCATTTTAATGTCGGGTGGACTTTTTTCTGTCGGGCTGAGGTATATTTCTGTGCAGTTCTAGGAGGTCCACCCTTCCCGACTTTACCGTCGCTTTTTTAGAAGATCTCAGTTTATGACTAATCGCTTGAGGCACCCCTACCGGGGAATTCCGATGGGGCTGCTCAGGCATTTTTGTAGGCCAGAGTGCACTTTATCTAATGCGCTGGATTTTCACTCCTTACCTTACCTTGTGTCAAACACCCTGAGGAGGCAATCAACTTCAATTTATACAAGTCGCTTTTAGATTTTCTTTTTCGAACAAACATTTGGCTAGGAGTAAAATGTAGTATCTGTTCTGATACTACATTTCATCTTTTCTTTTTTTCGGTCAGCGACGAAGAAATCCTTCTAGTCTATTAGATCCATAGTGCTCTTCTGGAGGAACTGGGTTTTCTCCACATTAAAAACGTCCTTGTGTCTAACTCGTGAGGAGGCAGGTAAATAGAGGCTTAAATGAGGAAGAGAAGTACTTTTAAAACTAAGAAACGTGTCATTGTTTTAATGCGGCGTGCTCCTTTTGGGATAGGTTGATTTTCTGCATTCAAAACTAACTTTGTGTCTAACTTTGCCCTGATGGATACGCAAGTAAATAGTTACATACAATTCAATGATAAATTCTTTTGACGGATTACCAAATAATTTTCTTCTTTTTCTTCTTCTTTTTCTTCTTCTTTTTCTTTTTACTTCCTTTTCTTATTTTTACTTCCTTTTCTTTTTTTCTCTTGTTTTTTCTTTTTTTTTTCTTTTTTTCGCTTCTTTTTTCTTCCTTTTCTTCTTTTTCTATTGCTTCCTTTCCTTCTTTTTTCTTTTTTCTTTTTCTTCTTTTTCTATTGCTTTTTTCTTTTTCTTTTTTCTTTTTCTTCTTTTTCTATTGCTTCTTTTTCTTCTTTTTTCTTTTTCTTCTTTTTCTATTGCTTCTTTTCCTTCTTTTTTCTTTTTTCTTTTTTTAGCTTCTTTTTTCTTCCTTTTCTTTTTTTTCTATTGCTTCTTTTTCTTTTTTTTTCGTTTTATTCTTTTTCTATTGCTTCTTTTTCCTCTTTTTTCTTTTTCTTTTTTCTTCTTTTTCTTTTTTTCATCTTTTTTCAATTTTTTTTCTCTTTTTACTTCCTTTTCTTTTTTCTTCTTTTTCTTTTTTTCTTTTTCTATTGCTTCTTTTTCTTCTTTTTTCCTTTTTCTTTTTTCTTCTTTTTCAATTGCTTCTTTTTCTTCGTTTTCTTCTTTTTACTTTTTCTTCTTTTTCTTTTCCTCTTTTTCTCTCTTCTTCTAACCTTAAGTGCTTTAGTCTCAGACAACCAAAAATAATCTATGTGTTATTTCGGAGTTTCTTTCTCTTAAACTAGTTGCACAACTATGTCTTGCGAATTAAGTCTACTCTACTATTCAAACCATAGTTATTATTTTCCGCATTAAAAACAACTTTATGTCTTACTTTGCCCTGGTAGGGGAAGCAAGTAAATAGCGTCATACATTTCAATTATAAACAGTTTTGATGAATGACCAACTCAATTTTTCTTCTTTTTTTCCTTCTTCTTCTATTTCTTCTTTTTTTCCTTCTTTTTCTTTTGCTCCTATTTTCTTTTTCTACCTCTTCTTTTTTCTGTTTTTTCTTCTTTTTCTCTATATTTTTTTCTTCTTCTATTTTTTCTTTCTTTTCTTTTTCTTTTTCTATCTCTTGTTTTTCTGTTTTCTTTCCTTCTATCTTTTCTTCTTCTTTTTCTCCTTTATTTTCTTTTTCTATTCTTCTGTTTTTCTTCTTTTTTCCTTCTTCTATTTTTTTTCTTTTTCTTCTTCTTTTGCTCCTATTTTCTTTTTCTACCTCTTATTTTTTCTGTTTTTTTCTATTTTTCTCTTTTTTCTTTTTCTCTTTATTTTTTTTCTACTTTTTCTTTTCTTTCTATTTCTTCTTCTTCTTCTTCTTCTTCTATTTTTTCTTTCTTTTCTTTTTCTTTTTCTTTTTCTCCTTTATTTTCTTTTTCTATCTCTTGTTTTTCTGTTTTCTTTCCTTCATCTATTTTTTCTTTTTTTTTCTTATTCTTCTTTTTCTCCTTTATTTTCTTTTTCTATTCTTCTGTTTTTTCTCTTTTTTTCCCTTCTTCTTTTTTCTATTCTTCTAACCGGACGTCCTTTAGTCCCGGAAGACCAAAAACAATGCATGCGTTATTTCGGAGTTTCTTTCTCTAAAACTAGTTGCACAATCAAAACTTTTGAGTTTAGTCAAACTACTATTTAACCCATAGTTGGAAATATGACCGGGATAAGCAATGAAATCCAGGTATTATTTTTTTAGTAGTGTTCCTTCTACTTTCACAACCAATGTTTTAGAACTCCGTCTACCTTACTATTTCTTCCATAGTTGGACATACTACCGGGATAAACATTTAAAGACTGGTTTTATTTTGTAGATATCCTTCTCGTAGACGAGTTGTAAAACCAAGAGAGTCTACGAAGGATCTATGGATTCAGAAGTTGTATATTAGTGACAGTGGTGCAGTATGCCCGAAAGAACTCGAATCCGGCACATCAAGCCGACAAACCGCGATCGTAACCACTACACCACGCCACTTACACATTTGAAGATTATGTATTTAATAATGCTCAATTCAGTTTCCGTTTCTATTTCAGACTAATTTACTATCTTTCAATGCTCAATTCATGATACCATCGTCACAGGCATTGCATCCTTCTTTTTCTTGGAGAAGGTAGTGTAATATCTGTTCTGCTTTTATGATACCATCCTCGCAGGCGTTACCTCCTCCTTTGGCAGTGATGTAGTATGTGTTGTGTTTGGCTGAGACCAACATTCCACGCATTATCTTCTCTTTTTTGTTGTCATGAGACGATCATCACGGACATTGCCTCTTACTTTATGGGCGTAGTGTGGTTTCTTTTCTGTGGCCACGATACCATCCTCCCATGCATCACCACCTCCTTTACGAGCAGTGAAATATATGTTTGTTCGTCCTATTTACTAGCAAATATATGCGACCTGAGGGGGCTTATAAAAATAGTCAGAAAAATAAACGTAAGGCCTATATAGATTTAAGCAAAATTGTTGAGTGTCTTTTACATCCGGGTAACGTCGAATTGTATATGGTAGTGAATATCATATTTTTTTAATTTTTTTTTATTCAATGAGTTGTTTGTGAAATAGTCTGATCGGAAACAAATATATTGACTAAAAAATCGGATTCTCATCCACGATTTTGTTTTTGTCCAGTACTTAATCTTGAGTCGAGTTGGAGTGGATTTGTGCAAAAAGTTCCATGGATAAACTGGAGGGATATTAGAAAATCCTATTTACTGTCTGAGTGAATTTGGGTCAAGTAGAAACGAAAGTAAACTAGAAAGTCTGCAAGAGTCTTTGAATAATGGTTGGCACAGGCCTTTTTCTTTGGTTAACCATCTTTGGACAATATCTTCGGTTTTCCCAGAGGGAATGATCTTATAAGATTAAAACAAGAAGAAAAAGAAAGAACGGAGAAGAATATTGAGTGAACGTAGGGATGAAAATAAAGAAAACAAGAAAGAAAGAAAAGAAAGAACGAAAGAACGAAAGAAAAAAAGAAAAACAATAGAGGAAAAAACATTAAAAAGAAATACAAAAAGGGATAGAGGTGAAATGGGAAATAAATATAGAATAAATGTTAGGAAAATCAAGGAAAAAAAGAAAAGAAGAAAGAAAGACAGACAGAAAAAAAAAGAATTAAACGAGAAAACATTAAAAAGAAAAACAAAAAGGGATAGTGGTAAAATAAGAAAATAAATAAAGAAAAAAGGTTAGAAAAATAAAATAAAAGACAGAAAACAATAAAGAAAGAAAGAAAGAAAGACAAAAAAAAAATAAAACGAAAAACATTAAAAAATAGAAAAAGAGATAGATGTAAAATAGAAAATAATGAAAAAATGTTAGAAAAATAAAAAAGGAAAGAAAAGAATAAAGAAAGAAATAAAGAAAAAAAGAAAAAAATGAAACGAAAAAACATTAAAAAGAAAAAGAAAAAAGGGACAGAGGTAAAATAGGAAATAAATAAAGTAAAAAGGTTAGAAAAATAAAAGAAAAGAAAGAAAACAATAAAGAAAGAAAGAAAAAACGAAAACAATTAAACGAAAGAACATTAAAAAAGGGGGTAGATGTAAAATAGGAAATAAAGAAAAAGGGTTAGAAAAATAAAGGAAAACAAGAAAGAATAGAAGAAAGAAAAAAGAAAGAAAGGAAGAAAGAAAAAGAAAAAATATTAAACAAAAAAAAACATTAAAAACAAAAAGCTAAAAAAAGTGATAGGAAATAAATAAAGAATAAATGTCAAGAAAAAAAAGAATTAAAAGAAGAAAACATATAAAGGCGAACAAAAAATAAAGTTAACAAGTAAATCATGTGTGGTCCCCCATTCCCGTCATCACTATCACTGTAATGACATAAACAACCATTAATCATACTTTTTTCGGATTTGAGGGGGGGGGGGCTCATGTATTTACATTAAGATATCTGTGAAAAACTTTAATCCTAACTTTTCGTGAATTTCAACCTACAACTTATGAAGCTAATCTCATGTATTTGAAAACAAAAGAATCGTTCTTCTTTAAGAAACTATTCCTTATATATATATATATATATATATATATATATATATATATATATATATATGTGTGTGTGTGTGTGTGTGTATATATGTGTGTGTGTATATAGATATATATTAACATATATATGTATATATATATATATATATATATATATGAACATATATATGAATATATGTATATATATAAACATATATATGTATAAATATATAACATATGTATATGTATATATATATGTATATATATATAGAGAGAGAAACATATATATATGTATATATATAGAGAGAAACATATATATATATATATATATATATATATATATATATATATATATATATATATATATATGCAAACATTGTAAGAAATGAAAGAATTCGTCCGTTTAGTTATCACTTTTTTATTGTGAAAACTTTTCTGATGGTCATTTCTGTATTAATAAATAAATAAATCTCCCATAGGTATCACAGATGTTTCCAATTCTTAGTCTAATCATCCTATGTTTTGTGCATTTGCTTTTGACACCTGAGGATGATTCGAAATATAATCGAACCCATTCGTGATACCTATGGGACATTTATTCAGTTTTATTTTATTTTAATACAAAATAGACCACCAGAAAATTTTAAAAACGAAAGGGTATAATTAAACAGACGATTCTGTTATTTTTAACATAAATGAGAAAATGCTGCATAATTACACAATATATATATATATCAATATATGTATATATATATATATATATATATATATATATATATATTATTAATTTTAGGCGTAAATAAAAGTAATCCATGGACACGTGTTTCTGGCTCACAGTCGTCATCAGCATGACTAACTTAGACAAGGATCGAACCTTCGATATTGATGTCTATAGTCCAGCATCTTTAACATTGGACCAAGGCGCTATATAATAATAATTAAAAAAACGAACCCTGCAATCACCAATAAAAATAATTACATATATATATATATATATATATATATATATATCTAAGCAGCATCTTCTCTTGCAGTATTGTTAAATAAAAGAGACAACTCATTTCTAGATATACTTTGATAGATCCTTTCAATAGTCCGAATAAGGATCTTAGTTTCGGAGAATATATATATATATATATATATATATATATATATATATATATATATATATATATATATATATATATATTCCATGAAAAATGCCAGTATACTGAAATCATATGCTCTTAATAGGGTTAAGATGAAAATTTATATATACTAAATGTACAAAAGCAAGCAAGGAAATTCCCAAATTTTTACACTTTTATTGTCATTAAGGGTATGCGAGCACAACAGGGCTATGTATTTTACTGGTAGGAATTTTTCTTCAGCGCACCTCACACACTTCATCCACTCATGCATAGAGATGTATACTGTAGTGATGTGATAATGAAATGGTTTGGTTGATATGTAGTCATACCCTTGATTAATGACAATAAAAGTGTAAAAATTTGGGAATTTCCTTGCTTTTGTACATTTAATGTATATGAATTTTCATCTTAACCCTATTAAGGGCATATGATTTCAGTATACTGGCATTTTTCATGGAATGTCACTACTTATTTAAAGGCCTCAATACAATGCCTTCTCATAACTGATATATGTATGAATACTGGGCATTTTTAAGGTTTTGGGGAATTTTCTGGAAAACTAAGGTATATGGTAAACTGAAATTAAAATGGCATCAACTAGAACCTAGAACCTCTATATCTTCCCAAAATCAGCTGGATTTATCAAACAGTTGATTAGATACAGGGTGGCACATACGTACGTACGTACGTACGTACGTACACACAGATAACATGAGTTCATGATTGAACTTTCTGGATCTCTGGGTTGCCTTGACTAATGATGCTGAAAGTCTACACACTTATAGAACCTATCAAATAAAAATGTTGTGCACAGTTTTAACTAATTTGGATTATTGGTTTTTGAGTTATGATTGATCAAAGAAATGAGATTTCCAGCACAGGCCGTTCTTGTAGTCTATTAAGGGATAGATTTATCGTGCGTATTAAGGTAACATTTATTCATTTAATCAAACATTGTTGAAAATAACAATCATTCTCTTTAAGTAAACCTCTTTTTTTTTTCAAGAATCTAAAACATACTTCAAGGTCAAAAACTTGTCAGATGGATAGATTTTGACCCCAAAAACAGCAATTATTCCTCCTCCTATATATATATATATATATATATATATATATATATATATATATATATATATATATATATATATATATATATATATATAACTACCGATAGAGACAGATTCGTCTGCTCTGTAAAATATCACATTTTACGAGTTTTACAAAGCTATGCTCCCTATCTTTACAAAATACGGAAGGACAAAATGTGTGTATATGTATACTATGGTAGCCGAATAGTTCAGAATATTAGACGACAGTTACTCAAGTTCATGGTTTAATTCGTTCGACCGGCGGTACAGTTATATTAGCCACCCTGATGATTGTTATCGAATATAAAGCATATATATATTTGTAAATAATAAATGTTTATTCATAAATAATTATTATATATATATATATATATATATATATATATATATATGTGTGTGTGTGTGTGTGTATCTGCGTGTCTGTGTACAAGGACTCACACAGAACAGCTCTCTTTCGGGCGAAGAATTGGCTTACACCGTTGCCTAAGTAATTCGTTTAAAGTAAAGTAAAAAAAAAAAATATCTTGCAAGATAATTTTTTTTTACTTTAAACTTATTAATTTCGGAATAATATTCCAACATATCAGTTGACCAGTATTGTGTCATTTTGTTAAAAAAAAAAACCCTCTTTTTTTATATATATGACGTCCTAGTAATGGGTGTTATCCACAATGTTGTCTTGGCGGTTATGCATTCAAATTCTGGTTGTCGAACGAAAACGCACGGGCATGCTGGTATTTTAGGAAGATAGGTCGTTCATTTAAAAGCATTGGTGGGTCAAAATTATTAAAATTGAAAATAAAAGCCTTTATCAATGCAAGATTATTTTTTTACTTTAATCTTCTTAATTTCATCATCAGAGTTAACCAGTATTGTTATTTAAAAAAAAAAAAAAAAATTTGATATTGTTTTTTTTTTATATATAACACCCTTGTAATGGGTGTTATATGCAGTGTAGTCTTGGCGGTTATGAATTCAAATTCTTGTTGTCGAACGAAGTAGCATGGACATGCTGGTATTGTAGAATATTTATTAATATATATATATATATATATATATATATATATATATATACAAATTATTTATTTCAAAACTATACGTTACATGCTTCAGAGACGTGCCATTATTAGAACCTAATTCAAATCGTCAGCGACTCACAAAATAAAAACAAATCGAAGAATGGATTGTATGTTTATATAGGTCAGTGTGAATCGATAAGGTTTACATCTTGGCCATATATTTTCCCCTTTTATTTAAGGTATTCGATAGATATATTTCTAGGCATTTAACTAGTATGACTTAATATATTTAAATGTTTTTAAAAAATTGTTGGGAATATGATGAAGTATCTAATAATTTATGTTATTTGTGATAGGTAGGAATTAGTAGGGTGCGAGTGTAGGTTGTATTTAGGTTGGTAGGGAAAATGTGGGTGTGATAAGTATAATATAATATATCCGATGGAAAGGGGTGTTGTATAGTATAAAGGAATTAATTTCATAATAATTTGAATGGTCTTGAGTGGGGTGGGATTTGGTGGAGGGGAAATAGGCCTTGTATTTTAAATATGATGTGAAGTTCTTTAAACTTATGTATAGAAGGGGGTATCATTGAGATGTATTTTGTTTGTTAGTCCAAATTTTCTTCTTTGGAGACATTGTTTGAGGACTTCAGTTTTTATGTTCATACGGATTATGGAAGGGTTATTAATTGCCGTAGCATCTTCAAAAATCTTTTATAAACATTTAAATATATTAAATATATTAAGTCTTACGTGTTAAATTCCTAGAAATATATTCATCCAATACCCTTAAATAAAAGAAAAAATAGATATAGGACCAACATCTAAAACTTACCGATTCCCACGAACCCTTTAACTTTATATGTCGGATGTGATAAGCCCGCTCCTAGATCGAAAGGGCCACGATTTGCCTTATCTTTGCCATAAAACCTTCCGTCTTTGCCTGGCGTATAGTTTGAAAATTAAGGAAATGTCGCAATCAGAGGTCACAAGTGAGGATCGAACTTACAACCTAAGAGACACAGAACGACTGAGTATTCCATTGCAATAAGCAAATCTACCTCAATGAGAAAAAAGGTAAAACCACGAATAAGCACTATTCTCATTGGTTAAAAAAACTCAACTGAGAATACAGAAAATTCGTTCACCTTTTTTCTTATCGTGGTGGAGTTGCTTATTGCAGTGCAACAGTCAGTTGTTCTGCTTTGAAAAGTGGTTTCAAAATTATGCTCACATAAACTTTTAAAACAGTAAAAAAAAAGCGTCCGTCAGATATGATTAGAGACTTTACGAAGACACACACAGATACACTCACGTACCAACACACGCATGATTTAGGTTGACGTTTTTTTGACCATACGAAACAAATTACGGTGCTTCTACATAATTTCAACTGAACTAAATCGACTTTTGCCGAGCTAAAGCTAGTTAGGGTTAGTTTAGGGTTAATTTAGGGTTAGGGTTAGTTTAGGGTTAGGGTTTGTTTAGGGTTAGTTTAAGGTAAGGGTTAGTTTAGGGTTGGGGTTAGTTTTGGTTAGAGTTAGTTTAGGGTTTGTTTATGGTTAGGGTTAGTTTAGGGTTAGTTTAAGGTAAAGGTTAGTTTAGGGTTAGGGTTAGTTTAGGGTTGGGGTTAGTTTACGGTTAGGGTTAGTTTAGGGGTTGTTTAGGGTTAGGGTGTGTTTAGGGTTAATTTAGGGTTAGGGTTAGTTTAGGGTTTGTTTAGGGTTAGTTTAGGGTTAGGGTTAGTTTAGGGTTAGTTTAGGGTTTGTTTAGGGTGAGGGTTAATTTAGGGTTAGGGTTAGTTTAGGGTTAATTTAGGGTTAGGGTTTGTTTAGGGTTAGGGTTAGTTTAAGGTTAGGGTTAGTTTAGGGTTAGTTTAAAGTAAGGGTTAGTTTAGGGTTAGGGTTAGTTTAGGGTTGGGTTAGTTAAGGGTTTGTTTAGGGTTAGGGCTAGTTTAGGGTTAGTTTAAGGTAAGGGTTGGTTTAGGGTTAGGCTTAGTTTAGGGTTTGTTTAGGAGTAGGTGATTTTAGGGCAAACAAAACCAGTTCGGGTCAAATTCTGTAGAAACTACCAAATTACACAATAAAGCCTTTTATACAAATTATAACACACACACACAGAGACACGCTAACAAACATAGGTAGGCGAACACATACACACATATACACATAAATCGGTTCACACTGTTACGTTTGCTGTTGAATTTTATCAATTTTTATTTTTAATATTTCGGGATACAATCTCCTTGGTTTGATAAGCTCTAATGACTGAGATTAACTTGAGATCGAACTGGAAGACTTACATCCAATCTGTTGCTAAAGTCACGAGAAAAATGGTTGGATGATTCTTCCGTTACAGAAAGTATCTGCCTTTTGATGCAACCCTCTACTGATATAAGAGTCAGATATGTCCTAAGCTGCGAAGTACTGCTGCCACATCTGGGGAGGTGCAGCTCCGACGACTCTTTGCTGCCTAGACTCAGTTCAACATCGACTTCGAAATATAGTGTTCCTTACAGCCCTCTTCTTAGAAAAGCAACGTCACTAGTCTCTCTCAACTCAATGATTACTTTCATGGAAGGTGTTCGACTAATCTCCAATCTTTGGTTTGACCGGGAAAACATTCACAGCAAGAACGAAAAAGAAACGTTCTTTTCTTCCTCTGTGTGTCTAGCGTCAGGTGAAATTTGCAAGAACAGTGCTTTTTCGCAAGGGCGACCCATCTGTGGGACACATTGCCGCATGATTGCTTCCATGCATATTACAACATTGTTGTTTACAAATATGATGTCATCAGATTGCTGTTATACACCGTCGTCACTAGAAATCGAATTTAGTTCATTTTATTAATTATCGTCGATCCTCTCATGATGTTTTTCATCTTTCAACTAGCAATTATTTAATCTCAGTAATCTTTATCTTCAAGTGTCATTTCTAATTAATGTGGTAAGCTAATAGTAAAAAAAAACAACAAACAAAACAAATACGCTTTCTTAAAAAAAAACCCACTAATCATGACAATGTAATAAGGTATTCTTTTCATGAATATCACTTTCTTATTGGGTAAAAGTAATGTTTGAAATAAAATCTTTTACAATTTCTTATAAAGAACCGTTCTTACAGACATCGAAAAACATATGCGTCATTTCCGGTCTCAGCACGATTCGATTTAGACGCCATAGGGAATTTTGAAATACTGCGCTATCAAACAAAAAAAAAAAAAAATCAAACTTCCGGTATATTTCACAGTCAATAATAATAATAATAAAACTTACTTCCGTTTTATAATTAATTCTCTTTCCTTTCTAATTCGCTAGCGCCTGGTAAAGTTATTTTCCTAAAATGTCGACTTTAAGGTTGTCGTAAACATATACATACAAATAACTTTTCTTACTAACAACTATTTTTAATACGACGAATAGAATAGCATAGCGAAACACAGCAAGAGATAATGAGAGGTAAAAGGGACATAAATCTGTTTCATGATTAATCTTTAGAGGATTAAAAAATATACTATGGCAAAATTAAATCGCATTTTTTTCAAAATCAAATTTACAGTTAGATACTTGTAAGCATGCAGTCGATTTACATCTATTTGGCTATGGCCCTGTTTCGACCCAAATATCTCCCACATCGCAACACTCGGGTGGTTTTAAGATTTCAAAAAATCTCTAAAATATATTTTTTAATGGAAATCGCTCCAGACAAGGCATGAAACTACTTGATGTAGGGAACAAACAAAAATGAATAATGATTATCGCAAAGACAGTAGATGCCTATTGGCCTTAGTCTTGATAAGACCTAGCATAAAAGTAGGAGGAAAACAGTCAGCAGGAATAGAGTTGCACAGGCCTGCAATTCTTGGAAAGTAGCTACTTAGAACAATATTCATGAAATTTAAATACAAAATAAATAAGGAGTTTGTTGTATGACTCATTTTTTTCCGAGCAATAAATCAGCGTGTCGGCTAGTATATATATATATATATATATATATATATATATATATATATATAAGCATCAAAACAAGTTTATATCACGATGATTTAATGACAATTTCAAAAAGAATTAACTGTTACGTATGTTAGTAGAAAAGTCGAAGGCAATCACAGATAATCCATATTGTAATAATTACCTTCCACCTACCTTAGAAATATGCAAAACCGACAAATCCAAAGAGAATCCAGATTAATGGGCGATCAAAGATTGTTAGAAACAAAAAGAAACACATAGGAACATCAAACAATAAACAATACAATCTGATTCTCAAAGCAAATGATATTGTTAAACCTGTTTCATAAAGTATAATTTATGAAAGCAGTGTTGGCTATAAAAGTCTGAAGTACCTCCTATTGCCTCCGACTTTCCTAGAAACGTCACTAAAACTTACTTTGTTCCGAAATTGTTATTAAATCAAACAATGATGTAACATTCATTAATATATATATATGTATATATATTGATATATATATATATGTATATATTATATATTGATATATATATATATATATATATATATATATATATATATATATATGGATATATATATGGATATATATATGGATATATATTGATATATATATATATTCATATGGATATATATATATATATATATATATATATATATATATATATATATTTCTCTCCACTTCATTCTCTCCAAATATGATCTGAGGTTAAGATCGGATTCTAACTCTCCCTGATGAGATCTCAGTTTATAATAACTGTTGATCGATAACAGCGATATGCCAGTGTCCCAGATTTTGTACATGTCTGTGTAAATAAAAATAATCATGTATATATATATATATATATATTTATATGGATATATATATATATTGATATATATATATATATATTTATATATATACATATATATATATATGGATATATATATATATGGATATATATATATATATATATATATATATTGATATATATATATATATTGATATATATATATTGATATATATATATATTGAAATATATATATATATTGATATATATAGATATATATATATATTGATATATATATAGATATATATATATCAATATATATATATATAGATATATATATATATTGATATATATATATATATATATATATATATTGATATATATAGAGATATATATTTATATGGATATATATATATATATTGATATATATACATATATAGATATATTGATATATATTGATATTATATTGATATATATATATATATATATATATATATGTATTCATGTGGATATATATTGATACATATATATATGGATATATGGATTAATTGATATATGTATATGGATATATTGATATATATATGGATGTATTGATAGATTACTATATATATATATATATATATATATATATATATATATGAACATATGTTTGTGGCAATTAAGCTACACAGAGGCTCCCGCGTTGCATCCCCGGGTGGAATCTTCAGGCTAAAATGGATGGAGTTATTTTTGCCAAGTGTATTTATATACACGGCTAATTCTTTGTTGTTCTCTCAGCCAATCGTTGGGCTTTCTACGAACAAAGGTGTCGTTAGTGTTACTTCCTTTATCCTATTCTATTGTTCTTTTTTTTATAGATTGGCCTATATCCCGTTTTCTTTGTTGTAATGGTGATCGGTGAATTCATATTAACACGTGGTTTCTTGTATTTCTATTTTAGGTTTTAATTTTTAAATTGTTAGTTTTTTTTAGTTTAGTTTTTTTACTTATTTGTTTATTTATTTATTGATGTATCGTTAGCCTAAGGTAAGCTGTTCGCTATCTCACTTCTACAGTTTGATAGATTTTTTTTTTGGGGGGGGGGTCTTTATAGTTTAGGATTTCAAATAATAATGAAAACACGATAACACATTTGCTCTTACACGTGTTTGCCGGTCTATCTGTCTTCCAACATAAGGAACGTCAAAATCCTAAGCTTTCCGACATTATTTTATGGATTGTTGCCGTTTCGTTCGAGTCGATGGAGTTGTAGTTGTTTTTACCGGAATTGCTTGATTTACTTTTTGTTCTAAGATCAAATCAAGGCTAGGTTTCAGGTTCTTCGTTGTGATTAAGTGGCCGAATAACTAGGAGATGTGACACGTGTGATCTCTATATCGAAATCGGTTTGCTGTTAGATCGTACATGAAAAGAAAGATTTATTTTCTATTTTTTAACTGTTTCATCCAGTGAACCATAACACATCATTAGTATAACTAGTGTGAACATATTTAAACTGTGATAATATGGTTTTAATATGTGTGTGTGTGCTATGTTTCTCTCTTTCTCACACACATACACCCACACCCACATACACACACGCATATATATATATATATATATATATATATATATAATAATTATGATAATAATAATGGCAATGAAATAAAAAAAAAATTTTTTTAAATAAAAATAAAATAAAATAAATAAATAAATGAATAAAGATATATATATATATATATATATATATATATATATATATATACATGTGTAAATTAATAGATATATAACTTATAATAAAACTATAAATACGGCTCTTAGTAACGATAAGACACAGCCGCCTGAAGACGGTCGAGAGACCGAAAGCGCTAGAGGAATGGCCTACGATACAACGTAAGGTGCCATACTCCACCAATTAACACCAGAAAACCGACGAATCGCTCGGCGCGTCGAGAAATTAACAAGAAAGATAGTGAAGAGAGAAAACTCCATGGTCTTTAACGACGCGTGTATAAGAAATGACTTGCTGCCGAAATATATATATATATATATATATATATATATATATATATATATATATATATATATATTAGAAATAGTGTACAAGGTCGTACGACGGAAAAGTTCACTTTCTCCAAGTAACGTTACCTCAACTAAAAAAACATAGCTGGGTACTCCAACAGACGAGATGAATTCTTGTCCTGGAAACCGGTAATATGTCATTAAATTTTTCCCCTCAATTGATTAATTAATTATTATTTCTTTATTTGAGATATTATTGAACCAGGGCAACGCTTATCGAGAATATACCAACTTTGTGGCTGTTTGTTTTGTCGTTTCGACTTTTAGCGCGACATACACACGCGGACAACTTCCCTTTATGTAATTAAATGGGGTTTATCATTTGGTTCACATGTAAGGGGAGATAATTCAGATTCAACCTGAATTCTTTTTTATAGTTTTTTTTAATTTAAATTGAATTATATCTTAGAATAAATATATTATTTAAAAAATTATAGTTTTAATTTCCAGGCAGTTTAAAATTGCTCATCAGGCAAATGTAGCTACGTTTAATATATAGATCTTTGGATTCTTTTCGCTTGTTGATTTAAGTTGATAAAACCATCCCAAATAAATACATCATCATTGGATGCAGTTTTGTATCAGAATGGACCACAAAAATGATTCTTCATTTCAGCTAATTTAACGAACTTCTCGGGTTGTTTATGTTCGCAATTTAAAGTAGGAGTTGGCAGGAAACTGTTGTAGAACAAAATAAAGAATAAGGAAAAAGAAACTAAAAATAAAGGAAGTGATAGTAAAATGTACCCTGTTTAGTGTCAGACTCTGAAAATAGTAAATTCAAAGTGTAAGTAAACAAACACAATAAATACTGTAAAAAATACCCATCTACTCTTTCTTTCATTATTTTTTATAGTCAAACTATAATTCTATTTCTGAACCATGATCTAACATAATATCTTTTTCTAAAAGAAAACATAACCCCATTCCTAACCCGTGAAAACCATAAGATACATTTAGTAACACGAGCCATACACCTGTTATTGTTTTGATAAGATGTATCTTCGTGTGTTTGGATGCATGAATCCAAAGGACTTACTACAAAGCGTTTTTAAGCAAAAGAAGAAAGTACTGATTTAAATATCTCTGCTAGATTCCTAGCTAATTTACTCTCTTTAGTTGGCGTCATTTCTCAGAGATTCTCTGAATTCAAGTTATATTTTTAACAATTCATTTCATATATTATACTAAAAGAATACCCGTCCCAGAAAAGGTAAAATTAATTCCCCCGAAGAGGAACAGTTTTTTAACATACATGTCACCTTACGAAAAGTTAAATCAATGTATAATACATCGAAACATAATGTGTAGAATTCTGATTCCAATTTTGATAAAAAATCTCATTACATAGCTTGATTCTAGAGAATATCTAAAATTCAAAGCTGAAGTTTAAGTAGTCATGAAATAGAATTAACATTGGTGTCTTATGACAATGAATAAAATACCCTGCGAATATGAAATATTTTAATTTTAGAAATGAGAGATTGTGCCCATGTTATGCCCGCTAAAAACCTGTAAAATACTACACCGAGACGGGTATTCGACCAGCATATATATATGTATATATATATATATATATATATATATATATATATATATATATATAATGTGATTTTTTGAAGGCTCACCAAAGCTTTCCGTTAATGAGCCCACTCAACATCACAAAAGATTTTTTCATTCAAAAAATATTGTGTATTGCCGGTTGTTGTAATTCTTATTCAAGGTACTTAATTTCCCTGATGATCTGCAAACCAAGGACCTGCTTGGTAGTGAAACACGTGTAAGTTAACAACTCTTTTATTTGAAAAATGATAAATAAATAATTTTTGAATGAAAAAATCTTTTGTTGTGTTGATTGGGCTCCTGAACGGAATGCTTTGGTAAGCCTTCAAAAAATCACATATAAATACTCTGTACCCTGTAATCGAGTATAATCGAGCTTGTTTTCATTGGACTAATCCCGGTCTTCACGGAATAATTTTTTTTCTAAGTGAAAAATCCAAATAAAGATATATATATATACATATATATATACATATATATATACACATATATATACATATATATATACATATATATATATATACATATATATATATATATATATATATATATATATATATATATACATATATATATATATATATATATATATATATATATATATATATATATATATATATATATATATATAATATAAAATGAAGTAATAAAATAAGGTGTCAATCAAATTTTATTAGAATTCAAAGTTCAAGCAAAGTCCGGATGTTTAACTAATTATAAGATATTAGTTGACGCTTATATCTTTTGTTGGATTGCTTCATATATATATATATATATATATATATATATATATATATATATATATATAATATATATATATATATGTAGAAGGATGAACAGGAATTAGAAAAGCAAAAGTCAAATCTTTTTTCTATTCAGTTTCTCAGAGCAAGGTATATTCCGCAAAAAGGCAATTTATTCAAGTTAAATTTTTCCTTAAGCCAGGCTTTTCAAAGATCAAACTCTTATCATCAGAGGAAATCGCTGGGATAGATAAGTTGGCAAAGGCCAAGATTTAAAATTTGAAAAAGTAAAATACTGTTTGTAGGGAAAAAACACAAGGCAAAACCTTTGCTTTTGTAATTCCGATTCATCCTTCTACATATCTATCTGCTCTATCCTGGATATTGAGCTGTATTCTTTTCACAATAGGTTTTACCTCTCCTAAAAGTTCGCTTTTAGTTCACCACTTCATTTATATATATATATATATATATATATATATATATATATATATATATATATATATATATATATATATATATATGCCCCACATTAAAACTCGGCACTGTGTCTTACTCTGCCCTCGTGAGGAGGCATATAAAAGAGAAGATTAGATCCGTCGGGGTCCGAATTTCGCGTCGATGGTTTGTTAATCAGGGCATTTAATGCATTCCATTAGCCTCCATCAGCCACCGCGACACATTAACATTAAATGCATTGACTGAAAATGCTTTCGGAATTAATCCTGAAAGAATCTATTATGCGCAACGGCCAAAGGCAACATTTTCTCTGTCACATACTTCGAGGGTTGGCGTATTAATGCTGCCATTATCGGATTACTCGTCGACTCGTCGATGATTTCGAAGCCAGGGCGAAATCCCCTCACTTAATTACAAGAGATTAATGTGAAAAATTATGGCAAATCAGAGAAAAGGAAAAGTGTCCATTTTAGTTTTTGATTTCTTGCTGAAAAACCGATTGGAGGGGCTCTTCGACCCATCCTTCACTGTAGAGGTCCCGTGATGCCAGAAAACTTTCTACTCGAATAGCTTTTTGCCTGGGACCATTTTCCTTTGGAATTTACTCCCCGCTTCCTTTTTTATTGACTATACTAACATGTAAATTTTTAAATGTAATTTGAACAAACATCTTGTTGCTCAACGCCCCATTTAGGTTACGCTCTATAAACCTGACCCCTATTACAGTAGCCATTTTACGCTTCAGTGGAAATATGCCATTGTTTGGGGTGAATTAAAGTTTTAAAATATTCAGAAATACGGTATACGCGATGACTCTAGAAGGAAGCAATATAAATATTGTAGAAATAAAAAACTTTTGTTTACTTTTTGAAAAAGAGAGGTTGTTACTCTCGAAATGATCAAAGTCTCTACCATTCCGGACCTTTAAATATTTAACAGAAAGCACATTTTACAATTTACTTTCTTTATATTTAAATTTTGAAATATAAATGAATTGATCTGAGATTTACCGTCTCTTGTCATTTATTCTTATTTTTGTTTATTCCACTTTCCGGGTTTTCAACATTGCATTGCTTCTGCCTCGGAATTCTCACCTTCATATTTACTTGTAAATTATTAGATTATTTTCTAGGCGAAATCTATTAAACAGGTGTGTTTCTCTGTTGGTTTACGATTATTATATCTGGTCTTCTTGCTTGGATTAGGTTTTGCATTTATATTTCTATGCTGCAGTGTAAGTTACGCATTTTGTTTTCTTAACACAAGTTAATACTTAAATGAATGATTATTTGAGAATACAAGGTCCTGTAAGCAAGTCTCTAACCAGGTATATAAATATGTACCAGTTTGGATGGAAAGTTTAACCGGTGACAGACTATGGTCCTGTCATGGGAACGATTCTGACCATCCGTTTGCTTTCGTTTTCGTTCACGTCTTGCTCTCGTTCATAAAGCATCCTTTGCAGAAATTTCAGTTTTTTAACCCTCGCGATTCGTGTTTTGGTGTTCTTCTTTTATTAACTTTCTTTCTGGAAGTTCGTCATGGTATCCAAGAAGAACACTGAGGCCACGAAAGCTCAGAGAAATATTGGAAGAGCGACGTTTCAAGTTCAAAAGAAACTTATCGCTAATCTCGAAGAAAGGTGTTCGAGTCTTGGAACGACCGAACTTCTTTGATATGCTGAAGTCAATTATGCATTGCTTGTATACATTTATTTGTTCTATTGCCGCTGTTTGGAGTTGATAGGGATATTTTCTGACTGTTTCGAAACATGCTAATTCAATTTGCGTTCTTCCTTTTTGAAATATCATTGGCATGGAAATTCTTCAGTCTCAAAATACTATGGCGTTGTATTTGGAGCGCAAAGCTACGAGAAATAATTATGGAGGGAATGCTGTTACCCACGCAACATACCTCTCTTTCCAAGCTGCTTAAATGGTCCATTAAAAAGTAAGTGGTATCACAGGAATTGCCGAAACATTGCTATATACACCCTTTGGACTGTCTTGGCGACTGCAGATCCGGTTTTCGATGCAGGGTTGAACACCGACCCCTTTTGCTATGAGTGGGTATAGCCGCAAGACAGCTGAGCTTTTATATTAGTGTTGTTGTTCTCCAAGTTTTCATATTTATTACATAATTTAATTTATTTATTTAAGGAATATTGATTGATTTAGTAGATATTTAGCCTTTAACATCAGTACTGACGTATTAAGCAACTTCCATTATTAAAAATAAAAAATAAAAATGTAAAAAATAAATGAATAAATAATTTAAAAACTAGCCTTATTTGGTATTGGTTTATTTAGTAGATATTATTTATTTAGCCTTTAACATCGGTACTAACGTATTAAACAAATTCCATAATTAAAAATAAAAATAAATAAATAATTTAAAGAGTAGCCTTATCTTGTATTGGTTTATTTAGTAGATATTATTTATTTAGCCTTTAACATCGGTACAAACGTATTAAACAAATTCAATATTAAAAGTAAAAAATAAAAAATAAAAATAAATTAATAATTTAAAGAGTAGCTTTATTTTGTTTTATTTATTTAGTAGATATTATTTATTTAGCCTTTAACATCAGTACAAACGTATTAAACAAATTCAATATAAAAATAAAAAATAAAAAATAAAAATAAATAAATAAATAAGTAATTTAAAGAGCATGTTTATTTTGTTTTCTTTATTCAGTAGATATTATTTATTTAGCCTTTAACATCAGTACAAACGTATTAAACAAATTCAATATTAAAAATAAAAAATATAAATATAAAAAATAAATTAATAAATAAATAATTTAAAAAGTAGCTTTATTTTGTATTTGTTTATTTAGTAGATATTATTTATTTAGCCTTTAACATCAGTACAAACGTATTAAACAACTTCCATAATTAAAAATAAAAATAAAAATAAAAAAATGAATTAATAAATAATTTAAAGAGTAGCCTTATTTTGTTTTGTTTATTGAGTAGATATTATTTATTTAGCCTTTAACATCAGTACAAATGTATTAAACAAATTCAATAATAAAAATAAAAAATATAAAAATAAATTAATAAATAAATAATTTAAAAAGTAGCTTTATTTTGTATGTGTTTATTTAGTAGATATTATTTATTTAGCCTTTAACATCGGCACTGACGTTTTAAACAACTTCCAGAACTAAAAATAAAAACAAATTTTTTTAAAATAAATTAATAAATAAATAATTATAAGAGTAGCCTTATTTTTTATTGGTTTATTTAATAGATATTATTTATTTAGTCTTTAACATCAGTACACACATATTAAACAAATTCAATATTAAAGATAACAAATAAAAATATAAAAAATAAATAAATTAATAAATAATTTAAAGAGTAGCTTAATTTTGTTTTGTTTATTTAGTGGATATTATTTATTTAGCCTTTAATATCAGTACAAACGTATTAAGCATCTTCCATAATTAAGAATATTTTAAAAATATATAAAAAATAAATAAATTAATTAAGGAAACAGATATAAACATAGGCTGAAGAGAGTCCAACAACAAAGAGACCATCTATTGGTCCCCTTTTGTTTGGATTTGAAACCGACGGTACCGATGTAGTCTTAATATTCTGTAATTACGTATATAAACGCCGCTTTTATATATATATATATATATGTACAATCCAAGTGGCGAAAGCTGTTAATAAGTCATAGATAATATTACAAAATTAATAAAAGGTACGAAGCGAAAATGAAAATAGGGAGAACATATCTGCATAATTTCGTCGGCAACTTCCGGTGCAATTTGTCTGGACGCTCTAAATTTAACGGAAAAAACTGTCGGCACTAATTTTCTATAATTTTTATCTAATACTTTCTCTTAATCCCATGTGATAATTTCTTTTTGCCTTCTCCTTAGTATCTGTTCCGATGGATTCTGCACCCCATAGACTGGTATTGTCTTGACCTTCGGGGCTTGATTTACGTCGGTCTATGGGTCTGTCCTGTGCAGTTCCAGGAGGTCCACCCTCCCAGGCTTCGCCTCCCCTCTTTGGGGAGAAGTAAGTTTATTGCTTACTGCCTGAGGCGCCCCTACCAGGGAATGCCGACGGGGCTGCCTAGGCAATTTTTAAACCCTACTTTCTCGACCCGACCTTGGGTCACATCTTACTTGTGGGTGTAAGACAAACACTGGCCTTGTGCCTAACTCCTGAGGAGGAGTTAATCAATTCTTCTTTCTTCTGCTGTCTCTAACTAGTTTCAACTCATACGTTTGCAACGCTCTCTTCGAATTAATAACACATGTTTTCTCTTGACATTTCCATACTTAAGAAAGTGTACATTTCGCCGAAACCTCGGATGGATTTCATGAAATCACATGAAAATAATTCTCTTGTCATTATTTATGTTTGCGAAGAGAAAGTGGAAGTAGGCTTAATTCACCAGTTACAGCCATCTATGTCAATCGTGTGAAGATGATAGACGCCACCGGCTAGACTTTTGTGCTAAGTGATGTATTTATATATTAAATTACGAGTAGACATTAATAATGATTGACGAAGAGACATTGAACATAACTTACAGAAATGTGATTATGCATTTGAACATTGATCGATATATGAGTGTTAAGCAGGTGCGAATAATATATAAGTAATAAGCTCGCCATCCTGGAGAGTGTCCTGTCCGATACACACACACAGACACACACACACACACACACACACACACACACACACACATATATATATATATATATATATATATATATATATATATATATATATATATATAACAGTTAATGAAACAAAACGTTACTACTGTTCCAAGAATTAGAACATCGAGTCTATTATGGCGTACGATCGTTTCCAAAACAGTTTAGAAATACTTTATTTTATTATATATATATATATATATATACATATATATATATATATATATATATATATATATATATATATATATATATGTATATATATATATGTATATATATATATGTATATATATATATATGTATATATATACATATATATATATATACATATATATATATACATATATATATATATACATATATATATACATATATATATATACATATATATATACATATATATATATACATATATATATATATACATATATAAATATATATATACACACATATATAAATATATATATATATATACATATATATATATATACATATATAAATATATATATACACACATATATAAATATATATATATACATATATAAATATATATATATATACATATATAAATATATATACATACACATATATAAATATATATACATATATAAATATATATATATACACACACATATATATACACATATACATACATAAATATATACACATATATAAATATATATATATATACATATATATATATATATATACACATACTAGAGATAGAACACATGTAAATAGAAACAATAAAGAATCTGCCGTTTCATGCGAGGAATTTAAAAAAAAAACTAAAGAGATCATTATGACTAATATTTCCGAGTCTTTTAATTACATTAGAAAACTTCTTAATAAAACAAAGAAAAAGGTATTAAAAGACATAGCATCTAATATATTATTAAACCGGATATGATATATAGGAAAGAAGAACTTCCTCAATGGTATTAGTATATCACGGATATTATCGATAAAAAATTATACAAGCCACCTGTTGAAGGTATAAAAAACAAACCTTGAAATGTTTGTGTAGTCCTGTATGAAAATAAAGGATTTGATGATATAAATCTGCCTAAAATATGTAATAATCCAGAAATCATTCAGTCACTGCCCAATGAACTTAAAAAAGAGGAACAGAAACCAATAGTAACATATAAACTAGGGCAAACTATACGGAATAAGGTTTTTAACTATAAAGAAACTGTAGACAATTTAAATATAAATGATAATGATAAAATGTATATACCATCATGTGAATGTAAATCCTCCCCTTCATGTAATACTGACATAGGGCATATAATTACTGGTAATCTAGCGATAGTTAAAAATTTTAAATTAAGAAAACTCCTAAGTAAAGGCCCAAACTATAGAGAACCTAAATGTTTAAATTATGCGAAATGTGTTAAGGAAATAAATAAAGCGTTAGATAATTTCACTGCGTCCATGGCAAAAAAGCATAAACTATTGCACTCTACATTTGACGCATGAAAAAATAATGTACTTAGATTCGTAAATAAAAAAGTAGAACGTTTAAAAGTATTTAAACACCCTAAAAAACGAATCCTCTCCTTAGAAATCCACAAATAACTACGGAGCTTGAAATGCTTCAAAATAGGTTTGTAATAGTTCCTATTGATAAGGCGACAAATAATATAGCTTTTATCTGTAAAAAATATTATATACAACGCTTATAGCTAGGTGTAGGAATAATAGGTGAAGCTTCAGATACTTATAAATTAAGTAATAGAAAGGCGATAATATTATTATAAACAATACTGTTATTTGTGAAAAATTAGGATTAAAATTGGAAGAAAAGTACAAAAAACTCCCATGTATGTATTGGATTCCTAAAATGCATAAAACACCCGTTGGCGCCCGTTTTATTGTTGCCTCAAAATACTGCATCACTAAACCTTTAAGTAAGGTTGTATCTAAAGTCTTTAAATTAATTATAAATCAAATAAATAATTTCCATAAAAAAGTAAATTCTATAGTAATATAAACCTATTTTGGGTGGTAAATAATTCAGATTTAGTAAAAGAAAAATTGGATCGTATTAATTCTCGTAAACAGGCTAAATCAATCTCGACATATGATTTTAGTACATTATATACAAAAATACCCCATAAAGAACTTATTAAAGAATTAGGTAATACTGTAGATTTAGCTTTTGCAGGAGGAAAAGGTAAATACATAGACTATGCAAAATCTAAAGCCTTTTGGTATAAAAATAAAAATGGTAAGACGAGTGTGTCCAAAACTGGTCTGACTATGCTTATAAGTCACCTTATAAAAGAGAGTTACTTTCAAATAGGAAATAAAGTACTACTCCAAATAATAGGTATTCCAATGGGTTTGGATCCTTCTCCATTTGGGGCAAATCTATATTTGCATAGACTTGAATATATGTATATATCATCATTAATAAAAATCGATATATCTAGAGCGTATAGTTATCATGGATGTAGGCGATATATTGACGACCTTGTTTGTATTAATGATAGCGATGAGTTTGCAAATACTAAACATTTAATATATCTTAAAGAGTTCAAATTAAACTGTGAACATAAGGGAACACAAGCTACTTTTCTTGATTTGGATATAAAAATTGAAGATAAAATATTTATCTATAAACTGTTTGATAAAAGAAATTCGTTCCCTTTTCGTATCGTGTGGATGCCACATAAAAATAGTACCTGCTCTGTGTATATATTTTACGGGAGTATTATGTCCGAATTTCTGATGATTACTCGTGTTACCTTAAAATTGGTAGAGTTTATGCCCCCAATTTCTGGCCTAATAATAAGAATGATTAAAAAAGGTGGCGATCAAAATAAAATATTTAGACAATTAAATAAGGCAATTACTCGCCATCCTGATGCTTTTAAGTCTCATCAAATTAATCAAAATAAATTGATAGAGCAAATCCAAAGCTATCTAAATAAAAATAATGTAGAATATGTATAAACGTATATATAACACATATACTAATTATATAAAAAATAATTGTGTGTCATAAACAGTAGAAAAGGATAAAGAAAGAAAGAAATGTTAAAAAAGAAGAAGAAAAAGAGAAAAAAAATCGACAGTTAACTTATGAATGCCGATTGGAAACGCTGTGAGTTAAAAAGAAGAAGAAGAAGAACGAGAGAAAAAAACTGACAGTTCAGCTTATGAACGCTGTGAGTGGGCAAGAAAGATTAGTATTTATTTAAAATTGATGACAAGGAATTAAACAGCAAAGGAGGAGAAGGAGGAGGGGGAGAAAAAGACTCAAAGTATATATATGTATATATATATAATTAAAAAAATGTTTTTTATATTTTGATACGTTGAAAATTTTAATATTTTTAATATAAAACTAAAACTAAATATACATTAATTACCTAAAAAGTAGTGTAATGGATTCGTCTACACACTTTAAAATGCAGCAACATTTTTGTGAGTAACGGATAAAGTTTATTAGACAGACGAACAACACAGGTAAGGAGGTCTTTTTTTTAATAACTAATATAAGTTAGCAAAACATTTATACGGAACAAAACTTAGATTTAGTATACGGAACGTTTATGTTTTTTTGTCTTTTAAGGGAAGTGGGGTCTGATCAACTCTGCTGGGAAGCCATGAAATTAAATACTGTCTTGTTTTTAAATTCTCGAAACAGTTTTTCATGGTAAACAACTGATGATCCCTTAAATAATGTTAAGAACAAACTAATATAATAAATGTAAAAATTAAATTGACTTACATGAGTGATTTTCCACTGAACGACTTAGGACTTAAGGGTTTTTTTCCTTATATAGTTTTAATGGTTGAGATACTTCCGAGACTATATATATATATATATATATATATATATATATATATATATATATATATTAGAAGTTCATACCTTTTTTAAAGCATCCAAATAAATTTAAAAAACAAGGGGTAAGGTAAAACAAAATACCTTTTACAGCATGTTAAATACGATAATGTTTTATTAAAAAAGAAAAATCGAAACCGATCTTTTTTTTAGTTTATATTACAGATATATTTCGCCGAGTACAATCGGCTTCTTCAGTGTAGTTAGTAGATCCGATGTTAATGGTCTGCCAGTCTCAGATGTTGTAACCGGCCCATGAGGTGTTTTTTTCCCCACTTTCGGTACGAAATCACGCCAGCACGTGGATATGTATATATATATTAGAAGTTCATACCTTTTTTAAAGCATCCAAATACATTTTAAAATATATTACAACAACAAAAAACAGAATATAGGCCTCTCTATAGAATACAGAACATTAGAATAGGAAATAAAATGTAAAACTAACCCAACGTTTGGCTAAGATAATGACAAATCATCTGATTGGTTAACTAGCTAGCCGTGTATATAAAAATACCAGGCAAAACCAACTCCATGCATTTTAGCCTGAAGATTCCCCCGGGGATGAAAGGTGGGAGGTTCTGTATAGCTTAATTGCCATAAATATATTTTCTATAATTTACTACCTAGCTCTTTTAAAATAAATACTGAAAATTTATACATAAAAACTTGTATCTCCTTATAAAATTGTATGTGAATACATTAAATAATAATATATATATATATATATATATATATATATGTATATAATATTTATAAATTATATTAAATTATTAATAGCTACAGACGCAAGCGTTTCAAGCTTATTGCTCTTATCAGTGCAAGAAAGTTACAATTTTAGACGGTAGGGAGGCGCGAACCCGGATCACAGAGTCAGCCTAGAATCTGCAAGCAGTCGCCATATCCACTATATGTGTATGTATGCATGTGGATGACAATATATATATATATATATATATATATATATATATATATATATATATATATTGTACAGATTTTGTACATGTCTGTGTAAATAAAAATAATTATATATATGTATATATTGTCATCCACCTGCATACACACTATGTTGGTTTTGTGAAATGATTTAATATTTTTCTTGTACGTTTGCTTGTTTTATTTGTTATGTTTTGTTAAAGCACTCGGTTAATTTTGATAGTAATTATGTTTTTTTTTCTTTTCTCTTCTAGGTAAGTACAAACGCTGCTTAAACGTAAGGTCAACGGGTAAGAAACACTTTTAGCTTTTTTCTTCGAGGTGTTACAGCGAGATCAATGAAAGTTATACATAATCTAGTGAGATATCATCTTTTTTTTTCTGTATAGTCATTTTTCTCGCAGAAGAGACGTCGCTAGGCTCCCTCTGCTCTATTGTAATTCTCATAGTAGGGACACCAATCTCTGTGGGTTTTTTTTTGTAAAACATTCACAGCCAGAACTCGTCTCTCCACTAACACTGCAAATAACTTACTTTTCTGATTCTCTGTATATAACACCACACTGAATTTCTATGAATGAGAAGTTTCTTTTCAAGAACTTACAAACTGTGGTACACGTTACTACGGGACTGCTACCCATCAGACTACAGCATTATCGTTTTCATGTCCTTTTCAATCGTCTCATATTATTGTTCATCGTCCAACTAACAAACTCATTAACCCTTATCCTCAAGTGGCTTTTTGGCATTCGTAAGTGGTTACTCATTAGTGTAAATAGATATGAATCTCTATTCACGCATACTCGAACACCCCCGCGTTCCTTTTGCCCCTAAATTGCTTGATAACATCTTCACACCATATTAATTGTTTGCGCAGCATATAAAACGAATAAACGAATAGTTATTCTTTTCTAAGTCTAATGTGACGTTGAAACAATTTATTCGTATGAATTAAACGACTGAACACACATTAATGTTACGTGAATACAATTATGTGACAGCAAAGAAAGTAGTTCGGGCATTGAAAATGTGAGCTAATTAGTTACTTACGATTAAACAAACAAGCGTCACCTGTGGACCGTGCAATTGCCGGTTGAATCACACACTTTGAAAAAGCTTTTTTATTCGCCTCTTCAACAAGGACATAACCTTGCCGACTATTAGCACCATTCTCAGGTGAATTATGCTCTCTTGATTAAGTAGGTATTCTATATCAATCTGTAATGATAACAAATAGACCTGGGCCGTTCTTGTTTATTTGTACCGACCAATACCTAGGCCGAGGATGACAGATCAAGTTCAGATTTCAGATTTTTCAGATCCCAAGACAGATAGATAGAAGAGAGATATAGGAAGGCACATATATAAAAGCAGATGCATAGATAGATAGATAGATAGATAGATAGATAGAAAGTAAGATAGACTACTTGTTAATTTGTACCACCAATACCTAGGCCGACGATGACAGATCGATTTGAGAGTTCAATTTTTTTTCAAATTATAAGACAGATAGATAGAAGAGAGATATAGGAAGGCACATATATAAAAGCAGATGCATAGATAGATAGATAGATAGATCATAGAAGACTAAAATAAATGGCCGCAGATGACACATCGATTTCAAATTGCAGATTTTTTCAGATTCCAATAGAAATAGACAAGACAGACCTATAGATAAAAAGTAAGAAAGACTTCTTGTTAATTTGTACCGACCAATACCTAGGCCGACGATGACAAATCGATTTCAGATTTTAGATTTTTTTCAGATCATAAGACAGATTAATTGAAGGACAGACTGATAGATAGAAAAGAGATATAGAAAGATGCATTCATGAAAGCAGATGCACATATAGATGAATAGATAGATTGATCAAACCAAACTGGAATAAATGTCCGCAGATTACAAATCGAGTTTAAGTTTCAGATGTTTTAAAAATTCCAATTCAGATAGACAAGACAGACTGGTAGATAGAAAGTAAGAAATACTTCGATAAATAGATAGATGGATAGATAGATCCAAGCACACTGTGATATATATATATATATATATATATATATATATATATATATATATATAGAGAGAGAGAGAGAGATCAAGGCAGATTGCGATAGATAGATGCATAGATCGAAGAAGACTATGATCGATACATACATATACAGCTAGATAGGGAGATTAAATGAGACTGTGATAGATAGAAAAATATATCAAAGCAAACAATGATAGATTATATATATAAATTCGTATATATATATATATATATATATATATATATATATGTATATCATATATATATATGTATATCATATATATATATGTATATCATATATATATGTATATCATATATATATATGTATATCATATATATATATATATATATGTATATCATATATATATATGTATGTATATAATAAATATATATATATATATATGTATATCATAAATATATATATATATGTATATCATAAATATATATATATATATATGTATATCATAAATATATATATATATGTATATCATAAATATATATAGATATGTATATCAAATATATATATATACAGGGTGGGCCAAAATAAGGGTCCTATCTTTAAATTTGAATAACTTGAATTTGAATAACTTCCACAAAATAAAAGTTAAACTCACCAAACTTTATGTGTGTGTAGACTGACCCTTCCGAGATTTTTTGAAATAAACAAAACAAATTTTAGCCGAAAAACACTTCTTAAAACTTACAAAAACTAAAGTATTGTTTTTTACACTGTTTTGAGTTTTTTAAGCAAAAATAATGTTTTCTAAATGAGGGTACGTTCCTTAGGGCTAATACGGCTCATGCTTGCTTCGGAAGGGGTCCTTTACTTATTCTAAAAAAAAATTTAAAAAAATCAATAAATAAAAAAGTTAATAATTTTTAAAAATAGGACCCTTATTTTTGCCCACCCTGTAGATATGTATATCATAAATATATATATGTATATCATAAATATATATATATATGTATATCATAAATATATATATATATATGTATATCATAAATATATATATGTATATCATAAATATATATATATATATGTATATCATAAATATATATATGTGTATATCATAAATATATATATATATATATATATATATGTATATCATAAATATATATATATGTGTATATCATAAATATATATATATATATATATATATATATATGTATATCATAAATATATATATGTGTATATCATAAATATATATATATATATATATATATGTATATCATAAATATATATATATGTGTATATCATAAATATATATATATATATATATATATCATAAATATGTATATATATATATGTGTATATTATAAATATGTATATATATATATATGTATATCATATATATATATATATATATATATATATATATATATATATATATGTATATATATATATATATATAAATACATATATATATATATATAGAGAGAGAGAGAGAAACATAGACAGAGAAATAGATACATAGATCAAAGCAGATTGTGATAAATAAATAGATAGATAGATCAAAGGAGAATGTCGTTAACAGATAGATACATAGACTAGCAGAAATATGTACCGAGAGCAGACACATGTTTGCGAGTATAAAAAGTCTTCTCAATATTCAGAAAATAACAATGTGAGAATATATTACTATCATATGTGGTACCTTTAAATTTTGTATAGCATTCGTGATGCTAATCTGGTTGGCTGTTGGCCAATAGTTATTTTGAGTTTTAGTCAACATGAAGCGATCCTGATGGACAAATGGCATGAAGGGCAATGGCCATGACATTTTGAAGCTGTGTGTTTATTGAAGGAACAATGGTTTTTCTACGTGTTACTTTTATATATCCAACACGACGCATATTACCACTGATGCATAAGGGGCTACTCTGATAAGAGACACATTTAAAGAGGACATCCTGAGTTAGAAATTAAGCAGCAAGATATTTGTTCACATTACATTAAGAAATTACTGCCTGTTGGTACTGTCGGGAAAACAGGGAGCAGGAATACAATTCCAAATGCAATCGGTCTGAGGAAATAAGCTAGCAGAGTAAGAGATATGCCATGGGTTTCTAATGTGAAGGGGTTAGATTTTGCTGCTAGTGGCGGGGGGCGAGGCATTTTCGTTGAGGGTGGTAGTAGTGCAGCGAATGTATCGGAGTACATTCAATGGAAGTACTTATAAAACAAGTTCAGGGATGCAGGACTGCGGCGATGCGACCTGATCTGGAGTTTGACAGACAGTGCGGGACTTATTAGATTAGAAATCTTTTTTTTTTTTGCACCCTGACAAAGAAGGAGAGGCTAATGGTTGGTGCACCAGCTCAACAATACTCCAAGCAAGGGTGAGTAGTGGCTTTTTAGAGATATAGGATACTGGCAGATTTGAGCAGTTTTCTAGACCGGTTACGGGAGCCTACCTTCTTTGACGCAGACTTGGCAACATTTTCTATGTACTTATATAATTTAATGTTGCCTGAGAATGTCAGTCCGATGTGGTTGAACGCTGGACTCTCGGGTAAGGTGTTGATAGCCATGCCAATCGATGGTTGGAAATGTATTTTCTCTATAGTTGTTAAAGGAAAGGAGCCTTGTTTTGGTAGCATTAAATGTGACCATCCATTCTTGACCCCATTCTCCCAAATACTGGGGGTCATTTTCTAAGGATTCAGCTAAGTTATTGATTTACATGTGTTGGTGTTTTCCGAGTAAAATGCTATTTTACATTTAAACATGACAGACCAAAGAAACATTCTATTTCAAACTGAAACGCCCAAACTAACGCAAATGCTAGTTCAATCTTAAACATGACAAACCGACATAGAATTTTATAGAGATTCTTGGACGTATCTTTAAATGATATATTCAAACTGAAGTGTGACAGACAAAGGAAATTGCTATTTCACACTAAAGAGCCGCCTGACGGACAGTGTATCTTATAAAGATGCCGACACGCATTTCATAAACTAATTTATATATCATTACTTACTTAACGTCTATCTCCGTTGATCTATAGAGGTACAAAGTAGAAACGAAGAGAGCGAGAAAGATAGGCGGCTGATTAGCCTGGTGGACACAGAAAGAGATTATGCGTTGAGCCATTATCACAAGATAGAGTTCATGTAGGTGTAGACAGTTTATCAAATTGAAAAA
>OY744518.1:206222981-206240481 GCA_963556195.1 Sepiola atlantica
GGAACAATAGAAATAAACATATATAGACATATGTTTCGTTTTTTGAAGACTCATAAGTGTTGCTTTATCCAACCCATAGGCTCGAACCTCTGATCGTCAGTCATTATCGTATGCAAAAGTCTAACATCTTAACTTTCTTGGCTAGCTTGCTCGTTGTTATAATGTAGAAACAATCTGGCGTATTTTATTACGCTAATCATTATTCGTGGAGGATATTATTCTATTTATGGAAGAATCGCGCATATTAACTGATTGACTTTTTCTAACATCAGAAATGAGCGAACATATATTAGAACTCACTGAACCCTGTTTCGTCTTTTGAAGTCTCATTAGTGTGACATTATCTAACCAATCAATCCACTTCGTCGTTCGAACCCCAAACCTTCAGTAACGACTCTTATTGTAAGCGTATATATATATATATATAGTTCATAGGCATATATATATATATATATATATATATATACATTATTTATACTTATCTTTCATCTCGCAAACAGCCGTGTCATTCTACTTAGAATTCTTAAGTGAGTCTTGTCTCGCAAGATGTTATTAATTATGTTCATCTCGTGATAACATCTAATGGAACCAGGCACACTTAAGAATTACAAATAGAATGAAACGACTGTTGTCAAACTGAATATTAGTATATATATATATATATATTGTAAATGTTTAAATACCCTATCAGAGAATGTGTCTCTGCAAACAACACGTATATCGGTCTGACTAGAACTAGCATATCACGCCGACTAACTTGCCATCTCACCTCTCCTCAAAGTTCCATCTACCAACACTTGATAACACATAGCATCCCCAAAAATGAATTCAGGAATATTTTAACCAAGAACACGGCCATCCTTGGGATCTCATATTGCAGTATTCGTCTTCCCATAATGGAAGCGTAGTTTATTCAAAGAAAATCCACCTAGTATCAACCATGCTCGTTATGAGGGGGGGGGCGAAGGTATTTTGAAGTGTTGTTGAAGTGGTATTGAAATGTTTTTTAAAAACGTCTTCTTAATAAATTCACCAATCTTTTATTTTGCATACTCATTCATCCGTCTGAAGATGACCGACGTCGGTCGAAACCGTTCGCGAAAATATGGCGATTTTATATACAACATGGACGACAATACCAAATCGGTCGTACGACTAATCAAAAAAAACGAATCAAAAAATAAATAAACAGAAGCTGGCGCTACTGTTTAACCGAACATGCACACATATATATATATATATATATATATATATATATATATATATATATATATATATATATATTAGGTACGTGCAAAAATGGCGACTGTTTGTGCTGACTCTCGTTCTTAAAAGTGTCTTTTCTTAATTTTTTAAAGCAGTTTTCGTTTAACTTTTGATTGTGTTTGAAAGATAAAAGCCTAATGTTAATATATAAAAGGAAACAAATGTATATTTACGTTTGAAAAAAAGAAAATAGAATTAAAAATGTTGTCAAAAACCGCTTTAAACGTCAAAAATTGATTTAAACTGCACATTCAATAAAACATAAAAAAGTTAAATATCAATTGTTTAGGTCTATTTCAAAGATAATTATTAAATTTAGTCTTAAGAGAGTGAATTAAAAAAAAATTGACCTTCATTTTTCTACTAAAAATTGCCGAATTATCCAAAAGAAAAAATGAACGTTACTTTCCGGTCATATTTTCGTTGTTTTATGTAACTGTAAACAAAATATGGCAACCAAATCTGAAAGTATGGAAGCCCCGAACTGCAGTAATATTTATTTTTATTTTTAAAAAATTAATATGGAAAGTATACTTGTGTAATACTTTATAGAAATTGAAAAATGATTAGAACTTAATTTCTTTATTTTTTAAGGTTACAAAAAAAATGTCTACATTAAATTGACAAGTATGGAAGACACGAATTTATTATTTTTTTTAACAGAAGGATTTTTAATAATTTTCCCTTATTTCTAATTTTATGTATTGGTGCAGATTAGGACCCAAGCTAACTCTGACCCTAAACCTTACGCCAAACCTACCCTAACCATGTCTATACCAACCAATTTATGTATCGAGAGGGTTAGTTTAGAAGACCGTAACAAATGTTTTGCAAAATAATTCATAGAAAATGTTTAAAGAATAATAATGGTGCTTCTTTAGTTTCGCTTATATCTTAAGCATATCTGTAAAAAAAGCTAAAGAAATTGTTTACCAATGTTTTTCCTTAAAATTTGAAAGAACTTTCTTTCAAATGTTAAAATTATTTTTACGTTACGAACTCCTTCAAGTTTATCAATTATTTTTACATGATGATTGATTAAAAACTTGAACAATTACATTACTCGATTTATTTTTATAAGAATTAATTTAATTTTAAATTACATTAATTCTTTATAAATAAAACTTAATGGGTATTTTTATTTTAAGCTAAAATAGTATTTAATTTTCAGTGTGAAAAAGTAAATAAATATTCATTGAAAAAAATTAAAACATTAACAAATTGTTAATGTTTTATTTTTTTGTTAACAATTATATATAATTAAATAAATAAAATTCAATTTTGAACTATTTATTAATAAATTTTAAACTTTTTAAAGAATATTTATTGATGAAAAAAACAAAGAAAAACTTACGTTTTATCTTTCCAATGAATTGTGAAATTAACGAAATCGATGAATCTCTGAAAAATAACATTTTATGGGGAGTAGTGGGAGGTCTAATTGCGCCTGTTTATTACATAGCGTGCCTTCCATAGCCTTGCGAATCGATCGTTAGTAGAAATTATTCAATTTTTAAAATTCTTTTTTTCGTGAACTTCCTGGGTCACAAATTGGTAAATTTTTGGTTTATTTTCAAGATTATAAACAAGAAATTCTTGCGCTGATGATGACACGTTTATGTATGAAAGGGAAATAATTATGTCGCATTTTTTATTTTCCCAGAAACTTTATTCATTAAAATCACATGAAATATGTTTTCAATTATATTATTTGATTAAACAATGCTTTATTCAATAATAATATCACTAATTCCAAAAAAAAGTTTTCTTCGAGTTATAGTGATTTTATTAACACGGTATTTAGGGGCCTTTTTCGTAATATATACGAAATATTTTGAAAAATAAATTTAATTGTTAACATCTACGATGCTTTACGTACATAAACAACATTTTAAAAAGCATGCATTTTTTTTTATTAATATATAAAAATATAACTTAAGTAAAAGTGTATTCTCTTTTTAAAAAATATTAAATTTTCACTAAGATTTAAAAATAAATAATGGTTTCATTATATTTCGTGATTGTTGATTAATAAATATTGAAAATTTCATTAAAATTGGTTGATTTCCTGAATTTTAGTGTATTTTTAAGTGAAGGGGGGGTCAAAATGTTTTTTCATTTTGTGAATCGGTCATTGATTTATATATATATATATATATTTATATATATATATATATAATGTATATATGTATACAACTAGAAGAATACGTGTCACACGTATAACTAATTACACGGTTTTCAAACACTTCATGTCCCCTTAACGAAGATTAACATAAAGATATAATGCTAGTAGAATCTTTATTCGAATTTTGATCAAAATACATTACATAATTTTTATTCTTTTTCTTAAGCTGAAGGAGTCTTAGGAAAAATTAAAATGCAGGGAATCTCTTTAATTGCTGTTTAATGATTACGGGTGAAATATTTAGTATTTTTGAATAGGGATTGCTACTAAATTATGCCAACTAAACCCCTAGAAAATTGCACGTGTTTTACTTGCTAACTTTTGCGTGACGGGATAGACGTATATATATATATATATATATATATATATATATATATATATATATATATATATGTGTGTGTGTGTGTGTGTGTGTGTGTGTGTGTGTGTGTGTGTGTAAAAAAGACAAACGAAAAAACAGAAGATCAAAACAACCTCGGTACCGTCGTTTCAAATTAAAACAATAGAGACTTATAGAAGATCTCATCTCTGTTTATGTCTGTCATGAACTGGGGCTGAAGTGCGTCCGGCATAGGAGACCAGCTATATATCCCTTTTGTTTAGATTTGCAACCGACGGTACGAATGTTTTTTGATCTTCTGCAATACATATATAAATAAATATAACGCTCTTATTTTTTAATTTTCTTAATAAGCGAGCACTTTACTAGGGTTTTTCTCGCACTAACCTTACACACACACCACCACCCCCCCACACACATATATATATATATATATATATATATATATATATATATATATATAATACATCATGCAGACTTAGCACTAGTATAAGCCGACTTACTGTTGAATTGAAAAAGGCAATGCTATTATTAGCCGACCAAACAACATACTTACCTATGAGAAAAAATAATTAAAATAAACATAAAAATAAGTCAAGATTGTCTTAGTCAAATCATGCTACGTATTTGCTATTAATTTATTTAATTACAAATTTAACTTTTCTTTATGTTTGTCAACCAGACGGCTAGAGAATGGTCCAGGGGTAGCTCATAAAGAGACAAGACTACAGCTGTGGACCAGACGGTTTGAGAATTGCCTCCCTCCTACTGACATGAGAGCCCCCTATTTCCGAAGCACTTTCTTCCACTTCAGTGGCACCCTGGCTCCAGTGGAAAACACATAACCGCCTGAGAACGGGAATTGGGCGATCAAAAGTTGCCATGAGTAGATGGGGGTACAAAACTGACCTAACCATCTATGAATGTGGGGGAGGGCCAAACGATGCAACACTGCCTTGTCTGTCCTCTACTCTCCAATCTGTGTAGCTTAAAATATCTTGCAGAGTAAAACAATGATGCCAAGAACTGCACAAAAAAGTGGGGAGACTGTCGTATCACGACATGCTTCAAAGACAGGAAAAAAAAAACTATTTTAGATCAACGTGGAGGAGTAAAATGGATTCCTACGCTGGACTGTTTAGGTAAGTTAAAAATACCAAATACTTTCGTTTTATCGGAAAATACTACCGCCTTCAGTTAAGTTTTCATGGTATCTTTCAGGGTTCGAATCTCACTTTAGACAATTGTTGTCTTTCGCTATAGAATTGTAGATATGTCCTAGCCGATATTGATGAAAGTAAATATGTGTTTAATTTTTTTTATTGCGATTACAATAAAAAAACAACAACAAAACAAAGGTGTGAATGGTAAAGGTTTGAGAAACACGCTGTCGACGGGTACTTTAACTATTATATATATAATTATATACATATATATAAATATTTGTTATTGTTTATTATCTATGTACGTATGCGTTTCGTTCTTAAACTGGGACTCATCAGCATAGAGATATGACTATTCACTACCGGTCATGCGATTCGAAACCCCGGATTACGAGTATTTTACAACTCAAATCCGACGCCTTAACCACACGGCCAATTTTGAATAGCGAATAAACTGTGATAATTTTAACACGTTATCGGCGGCTATAACGTCTAGAGCGTCCTACTTACACACACACACACACACACACACACACATATATATATATATATATATATATATATATATATATATATATATATATATATATATATATATATATATATATAAGTGTAAATTAGTCGTCCAAGGCTATAGCAATGCGATGTGGTTGCCGTGAGATGGAAAAGTGAAAAGCAATAAACGCAGGGAGAAAGTGAAACTCAAAACGATTTATTAATAATTTCACGAAAACTGATTAAATACCAAATAGTATTTTTTTTTTTGGTAAGTAACAGATCGGCAAAGGGTAATCTTAAATTTTCGAAAGAACAACTTTCATTATCAGAAGACAACAATAGAAGACCGAGGGGGTCGGAAAAACGTGGAAAAACCGGTGTCAGATCATCGTATTATAGGGGAAAACAATTGGGAGTAGGAACGCAGAAAACGTCAAAATTCAATTAAGCAATCATATAACTAAGGTTAAAACATTATAAACATTAGTTTAGTAATATACCAATTTTTTTTAATTTTATTATGTTTCATTTTAAATGACTCATCAATCTTTATTTATTTATTTATTTATTTATTTATTTATTTTTTTTCATTTATTCTCTTCAAATCTAAATTTAAATTCACTGTCAAAGGGAGATAACTTATTCTAAATAATATGTTCAGACCTTAGAAATGAAATTGGAAACTTGAGAAGGAATTTGAGTTGTGAAGTGGATTAGGAACGCAGAAAAATTCCATTAAGCAATCATATAACTAAGGCTAAAATATTATAAACATTAGTTTAGTAATATACCAATTTTTTTAAAAGTTTTATTATGTTTCATTTTACATGACTCATCAATCTTTATTTATTTATTTATTTATTTTATTTTATTTTATTTTATTTTTTTCATTTATTCTCTTCAAATCAAATTTAAATTTACTGTCAAAGGGAGATAACTTATTCTAAATAATATATTCAGACTTTAGAAATGAGATTGGAAACTTGAGAAGGAATTTGAGTTGTGAAGTGGATAAAAGCCAAGGATGGGACCCTTTTTTTATTTTTTTTTTTATTTTTTTTTATTTTTTAAATTTTATTAGCAGGGGAAGGGGGGAATAAGAAGAGAGAGGATTAAAAAAAAAAAGAAAAAAAAAGAAAAAAAAAGGTAAGTAAGTTGTGGGTGGGAGTGTGAGGAGGTGGGAGTGTGAGGAGGTGGGAGTGTGAGGATGTGAGAATCAGAGGATGAAGGGAGATGACAACTCGAATCTGTTATTCAAGGCAGGGCGAAATTTAGAGATGAGGATAGCTTCCGAAATTCGAAGCTGGCCTATATTGCGGACAGAGTTAAGGATGCGGACACTAATGGAGCGATGTGTGTTGCCACATGAAATTAAGTGTTTATGGAAGGAGGAAATGTGGGTGTTTAGGTGTTCTTTAATACGTTGGTGTAGAGGCCTAACGGTACTACCGATGTAGAATTTTTGGCACTTAGAGCATTGCAGGTTGTATACTGTATATGTGCGGAGGCAGAGGCCAGAGTTGGGGATGGGGCAACTAGCTAGAGAGCAGGGGTCTGGGGTGTAGTGGCTTTTTTTGGATAAATGTTGTCGGAGAGAGGTGCCTGTGTGAGAAAGTTGTATGTTAAGGTTCTCACTACGTATGGCATTGCGGATAGCAGAAGTGATACGGTCGCTAAAGAAGGGGAGTTTAAGGAAGCATGTGTTGGTGAGAGTGTGGTGTCTACGTCTTCTGGTGTTGTTAAGGCTAGATATGGTAGTTAGCGGGAAGCCGTTGGTCAATAGAGTTTGGTGGAAGGCTTCGGTGTGTGTTGTTTTATCGGAAGAAGAAGAGCATTTGTCATGTATGCGGGTGATTTCGGTTTGTGCGTAACTAATTTTGGATTTGAGGGGTAGTGCGGATTTGTAGTGGACAAAGAGATTCCTACAGGCGGGTTTTCTATAGAAAGTGGTGTGGAGAGATCCGTCGTCATTAATGCTGAGTTTGAAGTCTAGAAGTGAGAGGGAGCCTGAGGTGTTGGGATGTTCGATGGTGAATTTAATGTGGGGGTCAGAATTATTAAATGTATTAAAGATAGAGATAGCTTCCTCTCGGGATGAAGTGAGGATCAAAATGTCGTCGACGTATCTCGAGAAGAAAATATGGGAATGGCAGGTGCTAAGTGCTTGCTGCTCCAGTCTGTTCATGTAAGAAATGGCGAGGAGGCCGGAGAGACTGGAACCCATGGGTAGGCCAGAGACTTGTTTGTATGTGTCTTGTTGGAACTTAAAGTAGGTGTTATCCACAATGATACGTAGGAGCTGATGAATGTCTGTAGGGGTAAGCCCAAAACAGTCGAGATTGTTAGAGGAGATGTGGTCAGTTATGAGGTCAATGGCGGGGTGTGCGGGAATGGAAGTATAAAGGGAGACTACGTCAAGGCTGAAGATGTAGTTGTTGGCGCGGAGCTGTTGGGGTTGGAGCAAGTTGAGTCTATCTATTACCTGGTCAGAGCTGCTGACGTGTGCCGGGAAGGTGGGGAGTAGCGGTTTAAGTAAGTGGGAGAGGAGCCAGGAGATCTTGTAAAGAGGTCCCTCAGTACTGGAGACTATAGGTCTGATCTGTAGGTGGTTGCTGGTTTTGTGGGTTTTAATAAGATGGTAAAAGGTGGGGAGTCTACGGTTTCTAGTGGTGAGATTGAGCCTATAAGCCTTGGGGAGATTACGTCTGGAGCAAATTTGGGACCAAGCGTTGTTAATAGTGGTTTGTATGCGGGTAGCAGAGATGTCATTATCGGGTGTGTAAAGGGATGTATTGCTGAGGTGTTCTAGGGCGAGAGTATTGTAGGATTCTTGGGAGATAATGCAGAATTCCTTGCCTTTGTCAGAGGGTAGGTAGACCAGGTTTTTTTTCTTAAGGCCTTTGAGGGTGAGACGCTGGGAATGGGAGATATTTGGTGTGATACGGTGTTTTTCCCGTTGTATTATGGAGAAAATCTTATGTTTGAGATTTACCAACTTTAGGTCTAAAGGGTGGTTTTCAGGAGGAGGGTGTAGGGGGCGGTCAGGTTGATAAACGGGGAAGGGGTTGGATGAAAAATTAGGGGGATCGGTGGGGGTGGAGTCGTTAAGTGGGTCTAGGGAGGGTGGTTCAAAGGCTGATAACCATTTCAAATGGTACGCTGTCCTGCAGAACTGTTTTTCTATATCGAGGAGGGTTTGGTCATTAAGTTTTTATGTAACGAAGAATTTGGGTCCGAGGCTGAGGAGATCAGTTTCTGTTGCGGAGAGAGAACACGTGAGGTCAGTGATAAGTGGTTGGGTAGAAGCTTGAGGAAGGAGAGGGGGTCCGTGTGCAGCTCCATAATTGGTAAGCGGCTGTAAGATCTGTTTTTGGTGGAGCCAATTGAATTTAAGTATGAGTCTGTTTTTTTCCGTGTGGAAACAGTGGTGGAAAGCTTTGTTGACAGATGTCAGGGTGGAAGGTGTGAGGGGGGGGGGAAATTTGCTATCAGGGTGGAAGGTGTGAGGGGGGGGGGAAATTTGCTATCAGACATAGCGTTGATATGTTGGTGTAGCTTGCAATGGAGGTGTTTGATGGTTTTCTTTATACAAAAGGTATGTATGAACGAGCGTGCAGAGTGGAGAGTGGGTAGGTAGAAGCACGACGGTAGGTGAATGTTCTTGATAGTGTTGGGGAAAATTCCATGTCTGAGGCATCTCTTCAGGAAGTTGATCTGGCATCCGGTCCTAGCCCGCTTCTCCGAAAGTCGGAACATTTTCTTGGTGTATGCAAACTCTGTCTGGCCGAGATTGAGAGATAAGAGGAGATTGTAGTTTGCTTGAAGCATTGCTGGTAAATGTAAGTGTAAATTAGTCGTCCAAGGCTATAGCAATGCGATGTGGTTGCCGTGAGATGGAAAAGTGAAAAGCAATAGTAGACTCCCCACCTTTTACCATCTTATTAAAACCCACAAAACCAGCAACCACCTACAGATCAGACCTATAGTCTCCAGTACTGAGGGACCTCTTTACAAGATCTCCTGGCTCCTCTCCCACTTACTTAAACCGCTACTCCCCACCTTCCCGGCACACGTCAGCAGCTCTGACCAGGTAATAGATAGACTCAACTTGCTCCAACCCCAACAGCTCCGCGCCAACAACTACATCTTCAGCCTTGACGTAGTCTCCCTTTATACTTCCATTCCCGCACACCCCGCCATTGACCTCATAACTGACCACATCTCCTCTAACAATCTCGACTGTTTTGGGCTTACCCCTACAGACATTCATCAGCTCCTACGTATCATTGTGGATAACACCTACTTTAAGTTCCAACAAGACACATACAAACAAGTCTCTGGCCTACCCATGGGTTCCAGTCTCTCCGGCCTCCTCGCCATTTCTTACATGAACAGACTGGAGCAGCAAGCACTTAGCACCTGCCATTCCCATATTTTCTTCTCGAGATACGTCGACGACATTTTGATCCTCACTTCATCCCGAGAGGAAGCTATCTCTATCTTTAATACATTTAATAATTCTGACCCCCACATTAAATTCACCATCGAACATCCCAACACCTCAGGCTCCCTCTCACTTCTAGACTTCAAACTCAGCATTAATGACGACGGATCTCTCCACACCACTTTCTATAGAAAACCCGCCTGTAGGAATCTCTTTGTCCACTACAAATCCGCACTACCCCTCAAATCCAAAATTAGTTACGCACAAACCGAAATCACCCGCATACATGACAAATGCTCTTCTTCTTCCGATAAAACAACACACACCGAAGCCTTCCACCAAACTCTATTGACCAACGGCTTCCCGCTAACTACCATATCTAGCCTTAACAACACCAGAAGACGTAGACACCACACTCTCACCAACACATGCTTCCTTAAACTCCCCTTCTTTAGCGACCGTATCACTTCTGCTATCCGCAATGCCATACGTAGTGAGAACCTTAACATACAACTTTCTCACACAGGCACCTCTCTCCGACAACATTTATCCAAAAAAAGCCACTACACCCCAGACCCCTGCTCTCTAGCTAGTTGCCCCATCCCCAACTCTGGCCTCTGCCTCCGCACATATACAGTATACAACCTGCAATGCTCTAAGTGCCAAAAATTCTACATCGGTAGTACCGTTAGGCCTCTACACCAACGTATTAAAGAACACCTAAACACCCACATTTCCTCCTTCCATAAACACTTAATTTCATGTGGCAACACACATCGCTCCATTAGTGTCCGCATCCTTAACTCTGTCCGCAATATAGGCCAGCTTCGAATTTCGGAAGCTATCCTCATCTCTAAATTTCGCCCTGCCTTGAATAACAGATTCGAGTTGTCATCTCCCTTCATCCTCTGATTCTCACATCCTCACACTCCCACCTCCTCACACTCCCACCTCCTCACACTCCCACCCACAACTTACTTACCTTTTTTTTTCTTTTTTTTTCTTTTTTTTTTTAATCCTCTCTCTTCTTATTCCCCCCTTCCCCTGCTAATAAAATTTAAAAAATAAAAAAAAATAAAAAAAAAAATAAAAAAAGGGTCCCATCCTTGGCTTTTATCCACTTCACAACTCAAATTCCTTCTCAAGTTTCCAATCTCATTTCTAAAGTCTGAATATATTATTTAGAATAAGTTATCTCCCTTTGACAGTAAATTTAAATTTGATTTGAAGAGAATAAATGAAAAAAATAAAATAAAATAAAATAAAATAAATAAATAAATAAATAAAGATTGATGAGTCATGTAAAATGAAACATAATAAAACTTTTAAAAAAATTGGTATATTACTAAACTAATGTTTATAATGTTTTAGCCTTAGTTATATGATTGCTTAATGGAATTTTTCTGCGTTCCTAATCCACTTCACAACTCAAATTCCTTCTCAAGTTTCCAATTTCATTTCTAAGGTCTGAACATATTATTTAGAATAAGTTATCTCCCTTTGACAGTGAATTTAAATTTAGATTTGAAGAGAATAAATGAAAAAAATAAAAAATAAATAAATAAATAAATAAATAAAGATTGATGAGTCATTTAAAATGAAACATAATAAAATTAAAAAAAATTGGTATATTACTAAACTAATGTTTATAATGTTTTAACCTTAGTTATATGATTGCTTAATTGAATTTTGACGTTTTCTGCGTTCCTACTCCCAATTGTTTTCCCCTATAATACGATGATCTGACACCGGTTTTTCCACGTTTTTCCGACCCCCTCGGTCTTCTATTGTTGTCTTCTGATAATGAAAGTTGTTCTTTCGAAAATTTAAGATTACCCTTTGCCGATCTGTTACTTACCAAAAAAAAAAATACTATTTGGTATTTAATCAGTTTTCGTGAAATTATTAATAAATCGTTTTGAGTTTCACTTTCTCCCTGCGTTTATTGCTTTTCACTTTTCCATCTCACGGCAACCACATCGCATTGCTATAGCCTTGGACGACTAATTTACACTTACATTTACCAGCAATGCTTCAAGCAAACTACAATCTCCTCTTATATATATATATATATAATCTATATCTATGTATGTATTTATTCTCTTTCAATACGGCCAGATCTATGATTAAAATAGAAACGTGCTTAATTATTGGTATATTATAAATCGTTTGTAATACACGTGTTTCCACATTACAGCTGTGCCAAAATAGTCGATAAACAGACAAACAAACACTAACCATATATACAAATAGCTTGAGTATTTAGCACTAATTCAACAACGGGAAGTAGCTAAGTACTTGGTTAGTTACAACGCTACTATTACGTACACACGACACTTAATTGTGATTTGGCATCATTAAAAAGGTGGACAGATGACTGAATTAAAGTTTTTAAATATGGTATTTAGGAGACACGACGCACACTTTTTATTACACCACGACGAAATCCGTCCACAAGTCGCGAAGGAAATGCTTACAGGAAGTTTGGCGTTTCCAATTGCGCTTGCGCAATTCTTAAACTTCCTGTGAGTTGCTTCCGTCTTTCACTTACATCTTATTATGAATGAGATTTGGCGTGTACATACTTGGAACAGACTCTACGCTAGTTTCAACGTCATTTACGCAATATTATCATCTAATATATAAAATAAAGTCAGTCTATTTCTCGATTTTTATCATCGATAGCTTTCTTCCTTGATTTTATTTCGTCAGTTCTCTTTGATGGATCTTTGCAGTATGTTGTTATGAAAAGTTAAATGTAATTCGATTGAATTCCTCCCAGATAATACTTTGAACGGTTCGTAATTATTTTCATACAGACGCCATCTTTTAAAAAAATAGGCATAACTTTGTAGTCGTAAATACAGACTTACTTTCTTTTGCTAAGAAAATAAATGCGTTGCAAAGAAAAAAGTTTAACAAATAAGCAAAACAAATTGCAAACAGTAAAAAAAACAAACACTGGCGGACAACGCCGCGTATATTCGTTTCTTATTTTGTGCTTTAGTCCTCAAATTCCACAGCCATGTTTCTTACAAAGGGTGAAGAATTGCTGTTTTCTGGGTCGAAATCTATCTATATAAAACTTATTGTTGGCTAGTCTTTGACCTTGAAGTAGTATTTTTTCTTTTTTAGCTCCTTACTTCAAGTGGCTTCATGCCTTGTCTGGAGCGATTCTCCATAAAAAATATGCAGCTAATTCTTAATCTAAAACTATCGTATGAATCAGCAAACAATGATTTTTCACTTGTGTATTCGTGTGCTGGCATTAGTTTCGCCAATTTCTTAAAATAGAATCAGGTACTCACAAGCTGAATCCCGCGACGGTTGAAAATATACCTTCGGGAAAGTGGCGCAATAAATTCGATATCACTAAAACATGACACACGCTGATTCACCACCGCCATACTCCTCTAAATCTAGTTCCATTCCTACCTACTTTAAATAGGCAATTATATTCATATATATATGTACAATGAAATGAGATGACTAATTTGTATATTGATTTTAAAAGTGCCGTTTTAATAAATAATTGCCTTATTTTATTGATTATTACATTTTATTTTTATAAATATAAGAAATATCCCGTTGAGAAATCTGAAAATAAAGTGATTATAAAAGAACAACAAATCATTTTGTCTTTTGTATATTCATACAAGTGGGGTCATTTGTCGTACTGACAGTGAGATTAAAACGGTAAATGTGTATCCACAATAGAAAAACAAATTTCTAATATACTGATCATCTGTATGCGATTAGCGTCATAAGATTAACTAATTTGCATATTGTTTTTAAAAAGTACATCTCATTAATTCACTATTCGGTCTTGCTGTTTTCGTATTCGATGATTCATTCCATGGTCCTATTTACAGCTATTGCCTATATCGTGGATAAATGCTTAGAATTTTTGCTGAAAAGATCATTTCCGGTCGTTTCCGGTCAAGTTACTTCTGGGGTTGTGATGTTTGGTTTCTTCAATTTTCCCAGTCAACGGTGTGACACAAATCCCGCAAGTTAATAATCAAATATTGAGTTTTCCAAAAAGTTCGTTCGATTTTTTAGAAAAAAGGAACGCAAACATAAAAAACGAGAATTGTTGTTCAACAACAACAACAACAAATAATAATAATAACAACAACAATAAAAATAATAATCATGATAATAATAATAATAATAATAATAATAATAATAATAATACAAATAATAATAATAATAACAACAAATTATAATAATAATAACAATAAAAATAAAAATCATGATAATCATGATAATAATAATAGAAATAATAATAATAATAATAATAATAATAATAATAATAATAATAATAATAATAATAATAATAATAATACACATAATAATAATAATAATAATAATACACATAATAATAATAATACAAATAATAATAATAATAATAACAATAAAATAATAATCATGATAATAATAATAATAATAACAATAAAAATAATAATAATAATAATAATAATAATAATAATAATAATAACAATAACAATAACATAATAACAATAATAACAATAATAATGATAATAATAATACAAATAATAATAATATTAATAACAATAAAAATAATAATCATGAAAATAATAATAATAATACAAATAATAATAATAATAATAGGAAATCAAAAACCAGGTCACAGCTGAGTTCAACAGAAGAGTAAGGAGTATTCTTAAATCACACTTCCACAATCGAAATACAATCTATGCTATCAATGCCAGAGCAGTAGCTATCATTCGATATACTGCCGGTATACTTGATTTGAATGTAGATGAACTAAAATGTTTGGATTCCAAAACACGGAAAATGCTTACAATTTATAGAGCTTTTGCAAAGAAAGGAGATGCAGATCGATTGTATCTACTTAGAAAGGAAGGTGATCAAGGTCTACTTAGTGTTGAAGATGTTGTGAATATAGAAGAAGGTTGTCTATATAAATATATTTCTGAAAGTAACGAGATTCTTCTTCGTGAACTGAAAAGAGAGGATGTACTAAGGACTGGGGTGAGAAAGAATCAAAGGTTACAAGAGAAATGTTTAGCCAACCCAATAATATTATTATGATTTCGTTTTTTTCATATCTATCGAAGTACCGTCCAATCACTTATGAACCCTTCTTCCCGTTATCTGTTCATATTGGAGGCTTTTGGGGAAATATGGAGAATATAAAACTATTTTCAGAGTAAAAACAAACAAAACTAATCGACGAGAAAGGGAATATACAACTAATTGATAAGAAAAAGAAGACAAAACTAATCGATAAAATTAAGACAAAACTAATCGAAAAGAAAAAATCATCAATAAGATAACAAAACTAATAAGAAAACAGACGAAACTAATCGATAATAAGACAAAACTACTCGATCAGAAAAAGAAGACAACACTAATGCTATTGCTCCCTCAAAGTTTAGCACTCCTTTCTCTGTCTCTGCTTTTGTCTCTCTCTCTCTCTTTCTCTTTCTCTCTCTCTCTTTCTCTCTCTCTTTCTCTCTCTATCTCCCTCTCTCTTCTAATACCTTGAAGCACTCCGGACACACGTACGTTCACATTTACTCCATTGAAGTATAAAATAATATCGATCTATTATTAAGCATGTAAACTGTTGTATCAGGTTGGAAAGAAAGTAATGTCGTTTTTGTTCATCTGAAACATTCACATTCGGGCATTTTTAATCTGTGCGAAAATTTCCCTCATTTTCTGTGATTTCTGTCCAACGATCAACTAGTTTCTTGATGCCTTCTTCAAAATGTTTCTCTGATTTTTTAGAGAAAAACAAATTTAGGTCATTTTTGAGGTGGTCGTCATTTTCATAAATTTTATTGTTTAAATGATGCTGTAACGATCGGAAAAGATGGTAGTCAGATGGAGCAATGTCAGGTAAATAAGGCGGATGAGGCAAAACTTCCCAATTGAAACTCATGACGTTTTCCTGAGTGAGTTTTGCTGTGTGAGGTTTCACGCTATCATGCTGAAGCACTACACCCTTCCTATTGAGTAATGCTGGTTGTTTTTTTGGGGGGATAGAGCAATTCTTAGATCATCCACCTGCAAACAATATTTTACTGCTGGGATTGTTTGATTAGGCTCTAGTAACTTATAATGAATCAGTCCTCTCATGGCCCACCATAAAGAGAGCATAACCTTCTTTGGGTGTAGTCCTTGTTTTGGAACAGGCTGTGGACTTTGGTTTCGGCCAAACCACTGTCTTTTGCGTTGGGTATTCTTGTAAAGAACCCACTTTTCATCTCCAGTCATAATTCTGTACAAAAATGGTTCTCGATGATTCCTGGAAAGCAACGATGTTCAAACAGTCAATCTTTGATTTCGTTGAGCGTCGGTCAAATCGTAGGGGAACCCAGAGTCCAAGTTTTGACACTTTTCTTAACTCGTAAAGGTATGAAATAATTGTGGTATGAGTTGTATTAAATTGTTGAGCTTATTCCCTGCTGGTTAACTTTGGATTGGCCTCCACAACGTGTTTAATGGCGTCTTTGTCAATTGATTTTGGCCTACTCGAACGTCGCCGATCTGACAGGTTAAAGTGTCCATAAGAAATTTTGACATTTTCGATCATTCAGAACATTTATCTCATAGACAGTTCCAATATTCCTCGTAGCTTCTGCAGCTGAGTTTCCTTTTTTGAATTCATAGAGCATGTAATGTCTCAGATGTTCCTCACTAATATCCATTTTTGACGGGTGAGACCTTAAAAATTAATATTTTTCAACTAATTACTATATCTGAAAGAATAAGCAAGATATTTATACACCAATTCACCAGAAAATCTAGAAGTGTGTACAACTTAGGAGGCTGCAAAGTGATGAAGTAAAAAATACGACATTACTTTCTTTCCAACCTTATATTTCGCAGCAAAACAGCCATCTGCGCTATAATACTTGTAATCTCTGTCTTTATAAAACGACCAATGCGTCTACGTGTGTGTGTTTTTCTCGCCTATACATAACTTTTATAAATACGCATTGATTGTTTTATGACTATTAACAAATGACTTCCATAAAACAAAAAAAAATATTGAAATAAAAAATAAAAAATGGAAAACTAACTTGAATTATTTGAATTTATTATATCTGCAATATAAGGTCAAGTAATAAAAAAAATACTACTTGAAAAAATAATATTTGGTTTGTAATGTAGCATCAAGAAATAAATATACTAGTTACGCAGTTATTTTACCAAGAAGAAAATTACGTTTCTTAGAGACAGCTGTGAGACGGCAAATGGGTTTAACAAATCGAAACCAATAAAAATTATTTCATTTTAAATCTTAAAAATAATAATTATTATTATTATTTAAATGTTTAAACATTTTTTTTCAAATACATTCTTCTCTCAGTTTTATTTTATTTTTGTCAGTATGGGAGAACAAAACTGTAGGTCACACGGTTCGAACCGTGGATTATTTCTTTGCTAACATGGACACAATTAATTAAAATATTTTCCTAAAAAACATTCCGACAACAAGAAAACGGAACTACCATCTTATACTAATCATCAAGATGGAAGAACTTTTGAGAAATATGAATTGGAAGGCGATTTTATTTTCTGGAAGGATCTTCAATCTTAAATTT
>OY744518.1:206245481-206247981 GCA_963556195.1 Sepiola atlantica
TATATATATATATGTATGTATATATATATGTATATTTATATATATATATATGTATGTATATATATATGTATATTTATATATATATATGTATATATATATATGTGTATATTTATATATATATATATATATGTATATTTATATATATATATATATGTATGTATATATATATATGTATGTATATATATATATGTATATTTATATATATATATGTATGTATATATATATGTATATTTATATATATATGTATATTTATATATATATGTATGTATATATATATATGTATATTTATGTATATATGTATGTATATATATATATATATGTATATTTATATATATATATATGTGTGTATATTTATATATATATATATGTATGTATATTTATATATATATATGTATATATATATGGATGTATATATACATGTATATATATATGTGTATGTATATATATATGTGTATGTATATATATATATATATGTATATATATATGTATGTATATATATATGTGTATGTCTATATATATGTATGTATATTTGTATATATGTATATATTTATATATATATATGTATGTATATTTATATATATGGATATATATATATGTATATTTATATATATATGGATATATATATATACATATATACATATATATATATATTTTATATATATGGATGTATATATATGTATATTTATATATATATGGATGTATATATATATATATATATATAATTTGAGGCAGCATTTTTTCTTTAAGACACGTATGATTAAAAATAACCGACAATGTTTGTCTGGTTATTTTAGTATTGTTCCCTTCAATTTTCCGGATTGCAAATAAAAAAGTTAAACTAATTATTTACTACAATAAAACTAAAACCACTAATGTTATCATTACAAATAATTCTTCACCCTCGATCAGAGTCTTGTATTGGACGGGCCTAGTATACGAGTTTAAATGTCCATTGGGAGACTGTGTCTCCGACAACCAAGGAAAACACGTATATATTGGCTCGACCACCACGACTCTCTCCAGGAGGTTAACCATGCATCTATCCGATAATAATGCTATTGCTAGACACCTTACTAATGAACATTGCTGTCCCCGCTCGCAAATCCGAAAACTTCTCGTAGACAATACTAAAATCTTAGAACACAATACTAATACAGAAAAACTCCACATACTAGAAGCTTTACACATTAAAACAAAAAAAAACTGCAATTAACAAGATTAATTTTAACACTAGTACTAACATACTTAAATGCTTATAATACCTAATAAATATAGTTTCATATTTAAATTTTCCCGCCATAATTAATTATAAATCTCACTCCAGGTCTTTACCTGTTTGTCATTATTCAACTGACGATGGACCCAGGCGGGTCAGAAAGTACTCTCGACCAACATGTACATTACGGCAGTTTCATCAGCCAATTTTCTTCCGAGATTAATATTTGAATCCGGAAAATTGAAGGGATCAGTACTAAAATAACCAGACAAAAATTGTCGGTTATTTTTAATATATATATATATATGGAAAAATGAAAAAGGAAACCAAAAAATGGATGTTATTTATGTGTACATCAACGTTTCGTCTTTATTTATAAGACTTCATCAGGATGATAAAATAGAGAAAAAAAATGTCATGCAAGTACAGATACATGTAGGGTAGACATATTGGGAGGAAAAATAAAATGAAATAATGGCCCCTACTGGGTGGACGTCCGTACTTGTTGGAGAAATAGAAATGAATGTTGAAGAAAATGAGTGGGGAAAAATGGAAGGATGGGGTGAGCAAGGACTACTGTGCCTGGTGGTAAGAGAAGGAGGTGGGGGATGAGCAGGGGTAAAGTGGATGGCAGAGAGGGAGTGGAGGAAGAGGGGGAGGGAGGTGTTTGATCAGATGGCTGCGGTCAAGATTGAAGGGGAAAAGTAAGTTGGAATGTTTGTGTATGGGGGGGTGTATGCAGGGAAAGGAGGATGGGTAGAGAGGGAGGGGGCTGTGATTTTGGTGGATGGGCGAAAGTTATGGTCTTAGAGAGCGTTTTGAGAAAATGAGGGAATTTAAGAAGGGGTATAGGAGAAAATAGTTGAGAGGGGGAGAGGGAGGATTTGTTGTGATAAGGTGTGAAATATTTGAAATATTTGGAAAATGATAGCAATGAGTGAGGGATTGGAGGGGTGGAGGAGGGCGTTGATTGAAAGGGTGGGTATGGAATATTTGAAATATTTGGAGCATGAGAAAGTTTATTTGGACTGCAGTATTAAAAATGTGAGGGAAAAAACGGAAAAAGTAAGGAGAAAATGAAGATTCAAGGAGAAAAAGGAAGAGAGTGAGTAATAGGAAGAGTGTCATAAAGGTTGGAGATGAAAATAAAAGTTAACTATGATCAGGCAAGAGTCTTTGTTCTGTGAGGATGATCTTGCTTATTAAGGGTGATAGGTTAAAGAAACCATAGTTGTGGATGTATTTAGTGATTTTGGCTTGTTCAAATTTGAATGCATGACCATG
>OY744518.1:206252981-206257981 GCA_963556195.1 Sepiola atlantica
CGATGCAGTGAAAAGATGTTTACAAATCGGCGCAATTGTTTGAAGACGCCAGATATCGTATTCAAGATGAAGCGAGAGCAGCCAGAAAAGCCGATCATGGTGTGCACAACAAAAATGGCGTGTTTCAGTTAATGGAGGACATTCGTGGATAAAATTGGAATTGCCCTGCGTACAGCAAACACAAGTGCAGATGCTGGGCTTGCATTTCTTAATATGAGTTGTAGTTTACTTCCGATGTTTTCTGAATTATTCTATTGCCAAACCCACCTTATTTATTCAATGATAACCAAAGGAACAGCACGTACTAACGTACCCAAACAGTACAGCAAGTTCTTCAGCCAGTTTATGCATGGAATCCGACACTCATTATTCAATTCGACAACATCAAAGAAAAAATATGCAGACATAAGTTGTCTGTACTATTTAACCAAATGTTTAGAAGAAAAAACTTTCATATATATATATATATATATATATATATATATATATATATATATATATATATGATAATTATTATTTCATGTATCCATATAAAATAATATAAGGAGATATAATTTTTTATGTATCAGATTTTCAGTATTTATTTTAACAGTGCTCGATACGCGATAGCCTGACGATTCCCTCCGGGGATGAAACGCAGAAGCCTCTGTGTAGCTTAATTACCATAAATATATTTTTATAACTTACTATATATATACATATTTATATATATATATATATATATATATATATATATATATATATATGTATATATATATATGGGTATATGTATTTGTATATATATATATATATATATATATATATATATATACATATATATATATATATATATATGTATTTATGCATAAGTATATATATATATATATATGTATACGTGTATATATATATACGTATATATATATGTATACGTGTATAAGTATGTATATAGATATGTATAAGTATGTATATATGTATATATATATGTATATATGTATACGTATATATATATATATATATGTATAAGTATGTATATAGATATATATGTATATATGTATAAGTATATATATATATATATGTATATATGTATAAGTATATATATATATATGTATATATGTATAAGTATATATATATATGTATATATGTATAAGTATATATATATATATATATATATATATATATATATATAACTATATATATATATGTGTGTGTGTTTCGAGGTACATAATTTATAAATACTCTTGGATACAATTGAAAAACACGTTGTATCTCTTTCGGCTATTCTCAAATAAAATTTATTTTAATGGCTAATCGGAAATCTCTTATCACTTCAATTCGATCCCGTGGTCTTTGTTGTTCGCTAATATTATTATTTTATTCAAGCTATCGATTTCTACTGACGATATGATAGTCGCAAGAGTTCTAGAAAGAATTCTGTCAATAGTTTTCAAGAGCATGTATATATATATACTTAGATAGTATGAATTCACTTATTTAAAAAAACATTATTGGCTACATATGCGCATACATGTTATAACTGAGATTTTTTTTAAAGTCCAGCATCATCAGGCCATTATACATTTCAGTAAATTCGTTAATTCATAACTTACGAATGTTTCAACTATTGAAAGACTGCACAGAATCTGGAGATTATAGTTCAGCAAAGATTAAAATATACATTAATCATATTCAGATTTTGATTTTTGTGTATAGTTTTTTTTCAAAACATGAAACATTTTTTTAACATAGTTCACCCCAAACAAAACAGGTCGCCACTGTAGACGTAAGGGGCTACTGAGAAAAAAGAGGGAGAAGGTTGGGGTGGGGGGAGATCAACCTAAATTGGGATCTGCGCAGCGAGATGTCTGTTTACATTAGTTTTAAATTTCTGCATTTCAGTACTGTCGGGGAAACAGGGGGCAGGGAGGGAGTTCCAGAAACCAGCAGCACGAGGAAAGAAGCTATTTGAGTAGAAAGTTCTCTGGTATCTGGGGATGGATGGGATTTAGTTGATTGTCGAGTTGGTCTAGTGAATTTACGTTGAGGGGGCACCAGAGTAGTTGTAAGTTGTAAAAAAAATATTTTTAGAATTATCTTGTTGAACAAATCAAGATAATTTACTCATAATGTTTAACTAACATTTGGAAAATCTAATGAGTTTAAACGTATTTTGGTTGGGAGTCGATTATATAATCAAACTGTTTATATATACATATACATATACATATATATATAGTGAATGTTTTTATTCAAACATGTACAAAGTCTGCTACACTGGCATGTCGATGTTATCGATCTACAGCTATCAAGAGCTGAGGTCTCATCAGGCAGAAGGATTTTTTTGTGATCCATCCTGGATTTTATCGACCGGGTTGGATCACAATAAAAAACAAAAGACATTCTGCCTGATGAGACCTTAGCTCTTGATAGCTGTAGATCGATAACATCGACATGCCAGTGTAGCAGACTTTGTACATGTTTGAATAAAAAAACATTCACAATACAGCTCTATATTTTTATTGAGCACTCTTTTATAAGCCCGGTTTGATTCCCTTTGGAATTCTACCCTTTGGATTTTTACCCTGTGGACGTTTCCCTACCTGGATTATATATATATATATATATATATATATATATATATATATATATATATATATATATATATATATATATTTATAGGTCGTTCATTTAAAAGCATTGGTCTGTCAGTATTATTAAAATTCAAAATAGAACCCTTTATCAATACAAGATTAATTAATTTTTTTTATAAGGACACTACATCAAAAAACAATAAAAAGTTTATTTATTTTTATTCTTTGAAAAAATGACGCAATACTGGTCAACTCTAATGATGGAATGTTATTCCAAATTAATAAGATTAAAGTATAAAGATAATAATAAATTAATCTTGCATTGATAAAGGCGTCTATTCTCAATTTTAATAATATATATATATATACATATATATACATATATATACATATATATAGTATACATGTTTATTTATACAAACATTATTAGTTACATATGTGCATACATGTTTCATTTGTCCTCGCCAATAGAGAGTCAACTTCCTTAGACCTTAAGAGAAATATCACCTTACCAATTATTTTTTCAAGACAAAAAACTTTGGTTATGAAAAATATTTCGGTCTGAGGAAGTTGACTCTGTATTAGAGAAGACAACTGACACATGTATGCACATATGTAACCAATAATGTTTGCTCAATTAAAAAGACAGCTCTACTTGTTATTGAGAACATTTTATAAACATTGGAGTGTCAATGGATTAACATCTATAGAAACAAATATAATATATGTACTATAGAAAAGATAAACATAATTTTATTGCATACACCTTGCATTGAACAACTGAAGATGACATTTTTACCTTTTTGTATTTCTATTTTTTCATATATATATATATATATATATATATATATATATATATATATATATATATATATATGCAGTTTGGTATATTTATATGTTTGTTTGCAAAGGATTCACTCCTAAACTAATTAACTAAACTATTATGAATTTTTAAACACATTTTTAAACAAGTAAGGGGTTCAATGTGGGCTATATTTAGTTTGATTTAGTTCCATGCAAAAGGAATAATAATCGGATGGAAACTCTTAGTTAAAATTCAGATGCATCCGATTTGTGAAATTGAAACAATAGAAATTAGACATCAATCAATAAGTATTCCCTAGTTTCATTATTTTTAAAATGGCACTTTAGAGGACATGATATGACACAACTTCCCATTCAAAAATCTAAATATTTCAGATTTGCATTAAATTTGATCATTAGACACCAATAAAGCAAGATGCTGTAAATTTCAATTTCTACTTAAGCCTTAAATTTTAAACATTTTCTAGAATCAAAATCATGTAATGGATTTTAATCAAGAGTGGAATACAGATTTGAAGTTTAGCAAGTAGTAATCCAAAGAATTTCAACCGGGTTTATAAAAAGGTATATATTACTAGTATTACTATTGTTATAAAGAATTTTATTTGATATGCAAATTACCATATCACACGGTAGTCTTAAGGGTAGTATATTATTATTATTATTATTATTATTATTATTATTATTATTATTATTATTATTATTATTATTATTATTATTATTTATTTATTTATTTATGTATATATAAGTAACATTTTAAGCTGAATTATTTCGACACTTGATTATTGGGGAAATGGTAGTTTGATCTGTACCATTGGAGAGCCATGCATATAACTGTCCTGTTTTTAAATCTCCGAAACAGTTACATGGTAAACAGCTGAAGATCCCCGTGTTAATATTAGATGCTTACGTTAAGGTCTCCTGATTTTGCTTCACTGTTAGATACTTAATTCCCCTTTTTATTTTATTTACTTACTATTATATATTATTTATTATGAATTTTCCAACAAATGTTAAGTCTACACTATTTTGGATTTAGTTAGTTTCTCTGGGAATTTAAACTGCATTTTCCTTTGTTTTTGTCTTTTTTTTTAAAATAACTTAAAGCTTCTTTAGACTATATATATATATATGTATATATATATATATATATATTATTTTATGAATCCACATTGCCATGAATATATTTTCATAATTTACTATGTATATACTTTGTTGTGAATTTATTATTTACTATTAATGCAATATTTTTCATTGCTAAAAACAATTAATATTTCGAAATGAGACAACTTCTAAAATGTATTTATTACGTTTAAAAAAACATTGTGTGATGGACGGACAGACGAACAAAATATCTATTTATAAAAATTGTGTGATGGACGGACAGACACACAAAATATCTATTTATAAAAATTGTGTGATGGACGGACAGACAAATAAAATATCTATTTATAAAAAATATGAGTGACGAAAAAATTGTGATTGACAGACGAACAAAATATCTATTTATATAAGATTATTTATTGTAGTTTTATAGCACTACCTGGAATGATATTGAGCACTTTGTGCGTCCAAGGTCAGCTGTTTCGGTTCAACTCTGTTCCTATG
>OY744518.1:206280481-206325481 GCA_963556195.1 Sepiola atlantica
CTTTAATTTTTAATTTTTAATTTTTAATTTTTAATTATATTTTTTAATTATATTTTATTATTATTATTATTATTATTATTATTATTATTATTATTATTATTATTATTATTATTATTATTATTATTATTATTTTTTTTTAATTTTGTAATTTATTCTTATTGATTATGTTTTCATTCTTTCTTTCTCTCTTTTTTATTCTCTATATTTTTTTATTCTTCTTTTTTATTCTCTCTCTTTTTTTATTCTTAGTATTGAAATGTTTTTATATATATTTTTTTATATATATTTTTTTATATATATTTTCATATATTTTTTATTTTTTATTCCCTTTAATCTTGAATCCCCTCGTGTTTTAAATCTCAACGGTCTTATTTCACTAAATTTAAATTTAAACAAACACACACAACACACTGAGCAAATAACGCGTCCCAACGAGAGTGTCATGTGACCTCACATTTCCAAAACAGATGACAACAGAAGCTGAAGAGAGCCGGATGGGTAAGTCCTTCCGTGCTTGAACCCGACGGTACGAATGTTGTACTAATTTTTCTGTACCAGAATAAATAAATATTATCCTCTTAATTTTTAACTTTAATTCTTAATTAATCGAGCACTCTGCTGGGATTTTTCCTACCATTTTACAAAGAAGTTATATATATATATATATATATATATATAGTAAGTTATGAAAATAATTATGGCAATTCAGCTACGCAGAGGCTCCCGAATTTTATCCCCAGGGATGAAACGCGGGAACCTCTGTGTAGCTGAATTGCCATACATATATTTTCATAGCTTACCACCTAGCTCTATTTGAGTATCGAGCACTGTTGAAGTAAACTCCGGAAATTGATGCACACACACACACACACACACAAACACACACACACACACATATATATATATATATATATATATATATATATATATATATACATACATTAAGAGTCAATATATATATATATATGTGTGTTTTAACATATGGTCATATATAAATTTGATCCTCTTAAATTGAGATGCCTTAACTGTATAACTGAGAGTGAACTATACTCTAATCTTGATAGTATGTTTTAACTTCGAATCTGATGCATGTACTCTGTTCTGATGAAGATACTTCATTTCAATAAAAATCCGAATCGTCTCAGTAACGATCGTATACGAAACTATTTCTTTATGTTGAATGTTTTTAATGTATGTAAATTAATATGTTATAGATTTGTTTACCTCTGAAGTATATTATATATATATATAGAGAGAGAGAGAGAGAGAGAAAGAGAGATAAATAAACAATAACAAATATTTATATTTGAAGCTCCTCGTTAAAAAAGTAGAGCACTGTAAATAGTAGTACTAACACAGCGTGACGTCACTTGCTTTATATGCATCATTCCTTCACTTATAGAAGTTGAATGCCTGTATGTCTCGCCGCTTTAAATGTGTTAAAAATGTCTATTGTTTATAAGCTGTTCAGAATTGGCCTATCGGTTAGCGACGTTGGATTGGGGTTGACAAATACTTGTAATCCAGGGTTTCGAATCGTGTGACCGGTAGTGAATAGTCATACTTCTATGCTGATTAGTCTTGATTGAAAAGAGACGAAACGTCCATAGATAAATAAACTATAACAAGTATTTATATATATATATATATATATATATATATATATATATATAATTATAAATATTTGTTTTTATCTACATACGTATATGTTTCATCCTTTACGGGCATCGTCAGTGTAGAGAAACAACGATGAGGGTGGGTTTATACTACTCACTACATAGCCTAGCCTTGTTGGAGGGCGACATATAATTATAGATATTTGTTTATATCTACATATATTTCATCCTTACGGGAATCGTCAGTGTAGAGACGAATTATTCACACCCGTCGCCGGACTGGGACCGCGGAACACGGGTTATATTTCACATTCTGTAAATCAGCGAGATATTAATTCTATTTTAGATACCTTGTCGTGAAGAGCTCGACTTTTGAAAGGAACATTGCACTGAAGTAACGATGACAGCTGTGTTAAATCTACTAGCACCAAGCCTACACACACAGATATATATATATATATATATATATATATATATATATATATATATATATATATATATATTATAGATGATTGGTTGTGTATGAAGCATTAAAAATGATGTTGTGTTTTTTTTAATTGTTTCTATTTTGATATTTCGACCAGTCCTCTGGTCTTTGTAAAAAAATGCAGAAAACTGAGCCTTATTGGGCAAACTGTAATCTCAAACTGTGCGGCGTTCGTTTTTTTTGTCATGACGCGTGCGATTGTCCACGCATAACGTTTCCTCAAGTTATCAAAGAGAACCGTTGTCTATTTGAAAAAAAACGAACTTATATGTGTCCGTTGTCTATTTGAAAAAAAACAAACCTATACACGTTCGTGATTTGATCAATGCAATAAATGGAATTTGAATGGCACTAAATTTGTGGAGGAGCGGTGATAGGAAACGAAATAATTGAATTAAACGTAAGTTAATCTATAGTATAGTAAGTAAAGTAATGCTAATGAATAAACAAATATTAATAAGACATAAATATTGAAATTGATAAGAATAAGCAAATAAATAAAATATTGCCGGAAAAATGAATGAATAAATAAATAAATAGAAAGAAATAGGGAACTAACAAGATATATATACAAGGTACTGCAGCCAAATACGTCACTTGACAAAAAGTAAACGAAATACCAGGAGGTCCTGAGGATAATCTTAAAGCCCTGGAGTTGCGAGATAGCTGCCGGACACCCCTACGCCTTCCAACAAGACTCTCCTCTTGCACAAACGGCCAAGACGACACAAACGTGGTTACTAACAGTCTTCTTCACCACTGGTTGCCGGATTGTGGCCTCCCTTCAAACCAGACTGCACACACTTTTAACTATTTCTTCTGTAGTCTGATCTTGGCCAAGACCATAAAGCACGCCCACAACACAGTCGACTCTCAAAAAGCTGTCATTGTGGAGACGTTCGACGTTAAAAACAAGGGCATAGTCGCCAAAGCGTGTGACTCATTTCGCTCCCGCATTGATATGCGCGTCTTCGTGCCAAGAAGATGAGTCAAAGTTTTTCAAAAGACTGATTGCACAGGATAAAACTTGGGTCCATCACTATGATCCAGAGACCAAAGCCCAGTCAATGCAGTGGAAACACTTGGACTCACCACCTCCAAAGAAGGCAAGGGTGCAGCCCTCCAATGGCAAAGTCATGCTCACAGCCTTCTGGGACCAGGACGGAGTAGTGATGAGAGATTTCCTGACAAAGGTTACTACAATTACAGGAGCCTATTACGTTTCACTTTTGATTAAATTAAGAGAATTCACCGATTGTTCTTAATTCGGACATTTTTTTCGAGCGCTTTCGACTTTCCTAGTCGTCTTCAGGATTATGTTTTTTTTTTTTAATATTAAGACTGAAGTTAATGTTTCATGGGTATCGTAAAGGGCGAATGAAAGAGAAGAGAGAGTGTGTGGTTGAGTTCATTTCATTCTATCATTCGTGTGTTTGGTTTTATTGTTTATTTATTTATTTTATTGATTCTTATTTTTTCTATTATTTAGATATTTATTATTATTTATTCCTATATATATATATAAATATTTTCAAATACCCTGTGTGTATATATATATATATATATATATATATATATATATATATATATATATATATATATATATATATATATATATATATATATATATATATAGGGTATTTGAAAATATTTTAATAGACAAGGGAATTAAATACGCCTAACGTGTGTAGATATGAATATATTCCGGATGACTTAAAAAAAAATTCGCATTTATTCATTTAGAAGACAGAAGATAAATATAATTAGGTTTTTTAAAAAGTATGAATTAATTTTTGTTAAACATGAGACGTAGAGAGGTTCTTGAATTTTTTTATTTTTTGTTTTTTCATTTATTATTTTTTATTCATCATTTATTATTTTTTATTTATTATTTATTATTTATTATTTATTATTTATTATTTTTATTTTTTTATTTATTATTTATTATGTTTTATTTTTTATTTTTTATTTATTATTTATTATTTATTATTTATTATTTTTTATTTTTATTTTTTTTTATTCATTATTTATTATTTTTTAATTTTATTTATTATTTATTATTTTTTATTTATTATGGCAAATGTAATGGTTGTTCTCATCATAATCATATTTATCGTCGTCGTCGTCGACAAGAACAACACATTTAGTTTTAAAAATAAAATGTATATTTAATTATTTAAAGAAAATCTTTCTTAGTTATTGCGTTCAATGCGGAGGTTTTTTTTTCAATAAATTATAAGTTATTGCTTTGCGTAAATGTATGCGTGCCTTAACGCGACTTGAAAGTTATCATTTAGATTTCAAAATGATCATTTTGAATGTTAAACGTTTTTCATTAAATCGTTATATAATATTACTACTACTAATGAAAATAATGTTAATATGAGCAAAACCTTTCCGTATATATAAGACAATGAGAGATCAAAATTAGAAATTAATCGTGCAGAATATTAATTTATTAAAGACTGTTTATGAAATTATTATGCAAATGAAGCATCTGGACGAGTGTGTTTTGGGAGTTTTCAATTTGGTTTATATAGGGTATTTGAAAATATTTTAATTTATATGTGAATTCAGTAAGCCTGAGGTGTTTTCATATAAATATAGTTGTGATGAATGGAAAAAATAACTTTCGCATTTATTCATTTCATATATATATATATATATATATTTTTTTTTTGCAGCATTTTTGCCTTAAGACACGTATTATTAAAAAGAACTGACAATTTTAATCCGGAAAATTGAAGGGATCAATACTAAAGTAACCAAACAAAAATTGTCAGTTATATATATATATATATATATATATATATATATATATATATATATATATATATATATATATATATATATATATATATATATAGTCTCGGAAGTTTCTTAACCATTAAAACTATATAAGGAGAAAAAAAACATTTTAGTCCCAAGTCGTTCAGTAGAAAATCACTTTTGTAAGTCAATTTATTTTTTGTATTTACTATATTAGTTTTCTTCCAAGAATTTACACTAGTCTTAACATTATTTAAGGGATCATCAGTTGTTTACCATGAAAAACTGTTTCGGGAATTTAAAAACAAAACCGTATTTTATTTCATGGCTTCCCAGCAAGGTTGATCAGACCCCACTTCCCTTAAAAGACAAGAAACATAACGTTCCGTATATTAGATCTAAGTTTTGTTCCAGATAAATGTTTAGCTAACTTATATTAGTTATTAAAAAATGTCCTCTTTACTTGTGTTGTTCGTCTGTGTCTAATAGAATGTATCCGTTAAATACACATGGGTTGCTGTATTTTAAAGTATTCGAACGAATCAATTACATTACTTTAAGGTGAATTTATAGTTTAATGTATTTTTAGCTTTAGTTTTATATTAAAAATATTTTAAAAAATTTAAAAATATATATGCATGTATTTTATATATATATATATATATATATATATATATATATATATATATGTATATGTATATAATGATGTCTGTAATGTTGCTCTGATATTAAATAACTAAATTTAGTCAACATTTTATGTGACAGAAGTGCTATTTCGGTCAATACTGCGGTATGGCCATGAATTTAAAAACTGTTCTGTTTTTAAATATCCGAAACAGTTACGTGATAAACAGCTGATGACCCCCTTTTCGATTTCGTGTTTTAGAGTTAGGCCCCCTGCTCATGTTTCAAGATCGATACAGATAGATACACTTCGGTATTCAGGAATTTTCCGACGGAGAAAATTGTCTTATACAAGTACTAAGTTTTCAATATGTTGATTGGTTAGTACCCGAATGATTGGACACCGTAGATTAGTTATTATGATAGTACCAGTATCGTCAAAAGAATACGTAAGAAAGGAATGTTTCTGTATTGTTAATACTGGGGTTATTTCTGTGGGTGACGTTAGTGGGGTTATTTCCGTGGGTGACGTTAGTGGGGTTATTTCTGTGGGTGACGTTAGTGGGGTTATTTCCGTGGGTGACGTTAGTGGGGTTATTTCTGTGGGTGACGTTAGTGGGGTTATTTCCGTGGGTGACGTTAGTGGGGTTATTTCTGTGGGTGACGTTAGTGGGGTTATTTCCGTGGGTGACGTTAGTGGGGTTATTTCTGTGGGTGACGTTAGTGGGGTTATTTCCGTGGGTGACGTTAGTGGGGTTATTTCTGTGGGTGACGTTAGTGGGGTTATTTCCGTGGGTGACGTTAGTGGGGTTATTTCCGTGGGTGACGTTAGTGGAGTTATTTCTGTGGGTGACGTTAGTGGGGTTATTTACGTGGGTGACGTTAGTGGGGTTATTTCCGTGGGTGACGTTAGTGGGGTTATTTTTGTGGGTGACGTTAGTGGGGTCATTTTTGTGGGTGACGTTAGTGGGGTTATTTCCGTGGGTGACGTTAGTGGGGTTATTTCTGTGGGTGACGTTAGTGGGATTACTTTTGTGGGTGACGTTAGTGGGGTTATTTCCGTGGGTGGCGTTAGTGGGGTTATTTCTGTGGGTGACGTTTTCTGCTATTAATCTATATAAATCGTATTGTTTTGCTTGCATTTTATTATCAATTTTGAATGAGTATTGTATATTGTGTTGTCCTCCTTATATAACTGACTGAAAGCTTTATTTGATGTGTTCGTTATAATATATGATCGAAAATGTGAATTTACATGGCGTATGCTTTAGCATTTTTTCATCCATTATTCGAGTCATGAATCAGGTCAGATTTTGCGAAGTGGCCAAGCATTATAGGAATATGAATCATTTGCTGGTTGACTTTCCTTTAATTTGTATTGATATATATTCAGGGTGAGTGTAATCGATTAAGGCACTGTTGAATAGAGATACATAATGTATATTTGAAAGTTGGTTACATTAGGACCTTACGGGTTAAACAAAAGGATAGAAAAAACACACACACACACACACACACACACATATATATATATATATATATAAATACATATAAAGTGAGGTATATGTAAATAGGTATATATGTATATATACATATATATATAAATATAAAGTTATGTATATATATATATATATATATATATATATATATATATATATATATATATATATATAATGGTAATAATCCAGGTGAAAACATCCACAGGGTAGTAATCCAAAGAATTTCAACCGGGTTTATATAAACTGCTCAATATCAAATAAAGCTTTATATATGATTATTTATATTTATATTTACACAGACATGTACAAAATCTGCTACACTGGCATGTCGATGTTATCGATCAACAGTTATTATAAACTGAGATCTCATCAGGCAGAGTTAGAATGTTCTCTCCAAATATGATCTGAGGTTAAGATCGGATTCTAACTCTGCCTGATGAGATCTCAGTTTATAATAACTGTTGATCGATAACATCGACATGCCAGTGTCGCAGATTTTGTACATGTCTGTGTAAATAGAAATAATCATATATATATATATATATATATATATATATATAAGATACATGAAGGAAGAGAGATGAAGATGTACGGATGACAAATCGATTTAATCTTCTATTGTTCAATGCGGAGTGTACTCGCTAAAAAACCTGTTTACTTTTCTTTCCTTAAGCCAGGCTTTTCAAAGATTAAAATCTCATCATCTGAGAAATTACATAGATAGATAAGTTGGCAGTGGAATAACTAAAATTCAAAATTTGAAAGAAATATATAAAGTAATGGAGAGTAAGAGTGTGCGTGTACAAAAAGTTTGTCAAAATATGGAGTCTGTCCAGTTGGTAAATGTCTATTGATGTCCGGTGATAGTAGATTTAAAGATAGAAAAGGGATTTGGTTTAATGGAGACAGCGTTAAAAATGTTCAAAATGAAGTAAATACAATATAAAGATGTTTAGTTGAATCGTGGATGGGAAGCACTTATTCAGATGTAATTTTGAGAATTAGTGCCATTTTAAAATACTTCCGTGGATCGAGAATAAAAATTTTTTTTTAGGAATTGAATGTAAAATGTGTATGATATAGCCAGGTAGTCAGAAATTGTAGTAATAACTTCTATCGAATTTATATATATTTAAATATATATATATATATATATATATATATATATATATATATATATATATATATATATATAGTGTGTGTCAGGTTATATTGAAAAGAAATCAATAAAGTGTTCGATCGCAGAGAAGTGAAAGTTAATATAATTTATTTGAAAACTATATGTTACATAATTCAGAAAACGTACCGCGGTTTCATCCAGATGGGCTGAGTTTTTTTACATTTTTTAACAATTTTTATCCCCCGTGGAATCGTCGGCGTTCTTGATAAGGTGAATGTAAAACGTCAGTCCATCTGGATGAAACCGCGGTACGTTTTCGGAAATATGTAATATATAGTAATCCAGGTAAAGTAAACATCCACTGGATAAAAATCAAAATAATTTGAACCGAGTTTATAAAAAGTGCTCCATATCAATTAGAGCTTTTATATATATATATGATTATTTTTATTCATACAGACATAAACAAAATCTGCGTCACTGGGATGTCGATGTTATACTTCCCAAATATGATCTGAGGTAAGGATCGGATTTTAATTCATCCTGATGAGATCTCAGTTTCTAACTGCGTGCGATCGATAACATCGCAATGCCAGTTTCACAGATTTTGTACGTGTCTGTATAAAAAAATTATCATATATATATATATATATATATATATATATATATATATATACATTTCATCATGTGGCCTTTGCCTTTTCATGTCTAATACCTTGTATGATTAAGTGAAACGTATATATAAAGAGAGTTTATAGGTATATATATATATATATATATATATGTTTGTGTATACATATGTTTTCCTCATACACTTATCAAATGAACAAATATACTCTATCGTTCTTAACACATGAACAAACGCAGACTCATTTAACTGGTCCAATGTTTTAACAGTAAAAGATGTAAAAAGATGCGAAAAGAAATCGGTCATCACTTAAAATATGCGATCAGATTTCACACAAAAATATGCGGTTTGTAGGTAATTAATATTTATATCGCATGTAAATAATATCTGTAAATAATATAATATGTATATATACATATAAACACACACACATATATATACCCATCTATATATATATATATATATATATATATATATATATATATATATATGTATATATATATAGTAAATTTCTCGACTTGGCGAGCGATTCTTCCGTTTTCGGATCTTAATTGGTGGAGTATGGCACCTAGCATTGTGTCGTGGGCCATTCCTCTAGCGTTGTTGGTCTCTCAGCCGTCTTCAAGAAGCTGCCATACTCCACCGGTTAACACCCGAAAACCGAAGAATCGACTTAATCCAATATCAGTGCTGTCACTTGAGGTACTATCACTTGGAGAAGGTGCACCATTCTTTGTATAAGCAAGTGCGTAGCTATGCCGAGGGAATCTTATTTGGGCTTCGAATACTGTAACTTTGAATATGTAGTCACGGTTTACGTGTGGGGTGAGTATCATCATGCCGGGTTGTCTGACAAACCTCTGTACACAGAGGCCTAAGACACTCAGAGACAGTGTCTAGTAGACATTCACATTCTCTCTTTATATCATTGTGCACTTATATGTGACATTTCAATCCATGTTGACACACCTCACAGAAGCGAGAGCATGACAAGCTGTGATTCTGCACCCTCGAAGAAAAGAAGCAATTGATTGGTAAAGTTTCATCTCAAGGTTTTATCTCAAAGTTTCAAGTTTCAGTCTCAAAGTGTCAGTCTCAACGTTTAAATTTTGCTGTCTCAAAGTTTCATTATAAAGTTTCAGTCTCAAAATCTCAGTCTCAACGTTTCATCTCAAAGTTTCATCTCAAATTTCAAGTTTCAATCTCAAAGTTTCAGTCTCAAAGTTTCATCTCAAAGTTCTATTTCCAAGTTTCAAGTTTCAGTCTCAAAGTTTCATAATAAAGTTTCAGTCTTAAAGGTTCATCTTAAAGTTTCAGCATAAAGTTACAGTCTTAAAGTTCCATCATAAAGTGTCAGTCTAAAAGTTTCAGTCTCAAAGTGTCAGTTTCAAAGTTTCAAGTTTCAGTCTCAAAGTTTCATCATAAAGTTTCAGTATCAAAGTTACAGTCTCAAAGTTTCAAGTTTCAGTCTCAAAGTTTCATCATAAAGTTTCAGTCTCAAAGTTTCATCTCAAAGTTTCATTTCCGAGTTTTAAGTTTCAGCCTCAAAGTTTCACTATAAAGTTTCAGTCTCAACGGTTCATCTTAAAGTTTCATCATAAAGTTTCAAGTTTCAGTCTCAAAGTTTCAGTCTCAAAGTGTCAGTTTCAAAGTTTGAAGTTTCAGTCTCAAAGTTTCATCATAAAGTTTCAGTCTCAAAGTTTCCGTCTCAAAGGTTCATCTTAAAGTTTCATCATAAAGTTTCAAGTTTCGGTTTCAAAGTTGCAGTCTCAAAGTGTCAGTTTCAAAGTTTGAAGTTTCAGTCTCAAAGTTTCACCTCAAAGTTTCATTTCAAAGTTTCAAGTTTCAGTCTCAAAGTTTCACCTCAAAGTTTCACTCTCAAAGTCTCAATGTTACATCATACATTTTCCAAGGATAAAATCAGTTGATTGGTATGGTTTCACGTTTCCTACATGCTCATTTGCGTTTTACACGATCTACCCTGTCTGCTTCAAAACGTTCAGCGCCTCTGTAAATTAGAGCTTACGATTAGACGGTTGAGACACCCAATTGTCAGTAGTAATTCCAAAGTACGCCAAACTGACCTTGACCCTTTCTCAAAATTGTTTTTTGTTCTTGTGATGGGGTCCGTTTTCAGAAAGAAGCTCACCATAAAACAACTATCTTGATGAGAGTCTACAGTCATCAAGTCGAACAAAATGACCAGCCCAACGCATCCGGTTCTTAGTCACAATCGTAGCGATACGGGTGATTTGGGATTTGGCTAAGACACTTGTATTAGAAACAAAAGGTATATGTCTGAGGCAATGCGGATGACATCTTTAGAGTTATCTTATTTGTGATTGATTCGACTTCCATGTTTCAGAGTAACAGAATAAGTATAAAAAACACACATGTTTGATATACTGATATCTTAGTTGTCAGAGTTATATAACCATCAGCCCAGACTATATTTTCCAGCCTCCATTTATGATTCACTGTTTAATTTCCGCATCAAAGATCCATCATTGGATAAAAAAACTACCAAGGTAGACACAATCCTTTATGACTTCCAGGCGCTTCCCATATGCAAATACATCAGTTTCAACATGCCAACTGCCAGGAGTGGTAGTGTACATGACAGTACTTTTCTTAATGCTAAACCGACAGTCCAAAGCGGGTACAAGAATTCGTGATAAGATCCATGATTGATACCATATCCCCCTGTAAGTGTGTCACTAGGTCAGCATCATCAGTATATAACATCCATCTAACACATCCATCACTAAAAAGGGGTTTTGGCCTTTCAGTCTTCTCATGTTGAAATATAATAATGACACCTATATCACCATCGTGAAATGCATACCAGAGCACAGCTGCCCCATGAAGTGAAAACAATGTTGGTGTGGGAATATCACTCTGCTTCCCTATCATATTGTGGAGCACGGTTACACACATTAGATTACCAGACCATCTGAGTTTTAGAAGATTTCAAACAATTACTATTCGATAAAGAGGTTTTACCTCGAAACATATTATGGAACATGGTTGCACATAGTAGATCACTGTGTATGAATTGAAACTAAATCAAGATTTACTAAAAAAAATAATAATTTTAATAAACGAAGTGTTTACTTCGTTTATGTCCCCTTCTGAACATCGGCAGATTTCCAATTCTTGTATTGTGATAGATTTCTTTGGCTCCTCTATGTATTTCTGCTTTAAACCATTAGCATCATCCGACATTTCTTATTTATCTTCACACGGACATTTATTTTATTGGATATCTTTTAACGTTAATCAGTATTGTTATTTAATTGCCAGTAAAGCCTAAGATCAGAAGCGGACATTTTAAGGAGTAGATAGGCTCCCCCCCTCTTTGCATGGTCAGCACAGACATAGAAGTACCATCACACAGAAAATTCAAAGACTCTCAGTGCTTGGCCTTGTTTCCTGACTATGAGAATTGGCACCGTCATATTCTATCTTTTTATCTACACATTATAAGGATACATGTTTGTCACTCAGTTTTTTCGTGATTAATCTATACTGCTTTCTGTATTGACGGGTTGAGACTACAGGGTTTACTGCTTGTCTGGCTGCTGTTTTCGAAGATGCGTCGTACTTTTACTTCCTTTTATAAAAGTGTCAGATTCTATGGCATAGCATCAACTGAAGAACGGTCATAATTGGTATCCTGATCTCTACAGGATGTGTTTCCAGTGTTTCTGTAGAACTACAGGTATCTATGTATAATCGAAGTAATGTACAGTGTTATCTGAAATGAAAATACTTAATATACAGGGTGTTTGTAAAATCGATGGCATAATTACGCGATTATGGTTTATAGCAGGGGTGGGAAACCCCCGGCCCGCGGGCCACATCCGGCCCGCGAAGGTTTAGCGTCCGGCCCGCCACCCTGCTATGCTTTATTATTGCAATCCGGCCCGCGGACCTCCCAGTAAAACTCATATAATTTTGTGACATAGACTTAAAAGTAAGTTTAAATAAGGATTTACAGTGGGATAAAAATGTATAAATATCAGCGAGCGATGATGCATGTATATTTCATTTTTCTTTAACTATTAATTTCAAATCCTTGGCCTGAGATGAAAATAGAAAAAGAAAGAGATAGGCAAAGAGGAAACGAGAGTCGAGGAAAGGGCATGAAACATAGAACTTATGTGAGATGTGTCAAAACGGATGCTGGATCAACTTGCTACTTCCCCGTCATTATTTTTATGGTTCCAAAATTGCTCTTCATCGGCGCCTTTTATAACATCACATACAGAAGTCTCTTGAGAAAAAATTTAAGATTTGTAGAGTGTTCAATGTAATTTTTGTACAATTTATTCATGTAAACAAAATATAGTAATTCTGAGATTTCGTTTTTCACTCCGGCTTACGACCTTCTTCCAAAAGTTTCATCCGGTCCTCACTCTGAAAAGGTTGCTCGCCCCTGTTCTATAGCATAACTTCATTTGTGGATCATTTCTTCTTTTTTGTAGTCTTTAGTCTGTGCTGATCATATTTATTCAACAGTATTTGGTGTTTTATTCTGTTACCCGAAATAAGAAGTGCGAAAATTGACACTTCGCTATGTTGGAAATCAAAGAAGCGTCTGTCGACCCTGATGCTCAGATACTTTTTTCAGAGCCCCACGTATTTTATGTTAGTTTAGTGTCATTTTTTAAATGTTTTTTGTGCATGTGGCCACACCCTGCCCGAGCATATTTTACCTCTAATAGGGATAGTTCTTATCTATTCTATATGTAGAAATACAAATTCACTATTACACATGTTAAATGTTTATAATAAAGAAGGTTAATAGTTGTTTCAATGGCCTATAATTAAGAAATAAAACGTGTCCGGACCAATATAGATATATACAACATAACTTAAATATACATATACATATACATATATATATATATATATATATATATATATATATATATATATATACATATATATATATATATATATATATATATATACGCCTAAAACATAACTTAAATATACATATATATATACATATACACATATATATATACATATACATATGCATATAACATATACATATACATATAACATCTGCATATATATATATACATATACACATATATATACATATACATATGTATATAACATATACATATAACATATAACATTTGCATATATATATATATATATATACATATACATATACATATACATAAAACGTGTCCGGACCAATATAGATATATACAACATAACTTAAATATACATATACATATACATATATATATATATATATATATACATATATATATATATATATATATATATATATATATACGCCTAAAACATAACTTAAATATACATATATATATACATATACACATATATATATACATATACATATGCATATAACATATACATATACATATAACATCTGCATATATATATACATACACACATATATATACATATACATATGCATATAACATATACATATAACATATAACATCTGCATATATATATATATATATATATACATATACATATACATATATATATACATATGAAACATAACTTAAACCTAACCAAACCAATATATACATATAAAACATCGAAGTTTTGAGATCGATTTTCCAACAGCCTGTATAAGAGGACAGATAGACGGCAACTGGTGACCAGTATTTTGTTCATACCCGCCTTAACACTAATCTTGTAACCTAGGACCTGACTTGAACAATCAGCCCTTTCTTTGTTCGGATGATATATAGTTCGGGTCGGTGCTAGGTAGTACACTCTACCAGGCATCAACTCTTCCTTGGTTTATAGCTGGTGTTCTGTGGTGCCCCTACCGGAGAATGCTGACGGGTCTATTTTCAGCTATTTTTGTATCCGATGATAGTGCTCCATCGGGGATGGAGGGGGGGGTGCTGGTTTTCACGCGCCTTCTGGCCTTCCGCAGAGGGAAGCAAAAACAATACCAACAGGACAGGGAGATATACCGAGAGATTTTATTCGGTTGTCCATAAAGTAATATCGTTTTCTAGGCCGACATTATCCAATTTAACCAAAACAGGTGCGAGAAAGCAAGTTTAATCAAAGTGATTATAAACACATTAATTTAAGGTGATTTATTCCCCTTATAGTAAGAATCCTTTCCCAGCGCGGCACGCACCTTAAGCGGTTTGAGCCTGCTACCTCCCAAGGAGGAAGTATTTAGGGAATATTAAACGCACAAGCATTCACCAGTCGTATGTCTATCCCGTTGAGGCGTGATGATTTTAACGACCTAAGTTTTTGTAGTTTTTTGGCAATGAGGTGTCGCCGTCACACTAAATAAATCCCTTGGTAGTCCATAATAGTCACCCATCTGGTACTGACCAGGTTTAACGTCGCTTAACTTCGGTTATCCAATGAGAACCGGTTTGCCAATGTGATTATGCTGTGATCCAAGATCAAAGTGTAGTATCTGTTCCGATGGATATTGCACCCCATAGACTGGTATTGTCTTGGCCTTCGGGGCTTGATTTACGCCGGTCTATGGATCTGTCCTGTGCAGTTCTAGAAGGTCCACCCTCCCAGGCTTTGCCTTCTCACCCTTTGAGAAGGGGTTAGTTTATTGCTAATCGCCTGCGGCGCCTCTACCGGGGAATGCCGACGGGGCTGCCCAGGCATTTTTAGTAGGTTATTCGTTTTAGCTAGGAGCATCTTTTCTCTCCTCGGTCAGTGAAAGAGAAATCTTTCTAGATTGAGGCAATTTTTTTCGTTCAAATCATGCGTGCCCTTTTTGGGAAGCTGGATTTTCTCCACATTAAAAAAACGATTTAGTGCCTAACTCTTCCCTTGTGGGGAGGCAAGTAAATAGCGAAATGTAATTTATTTCATTACAGTAAGAATCTTGTCCTAGTACGGCTCGTGCTTGGGCGGGTTGAGCCGACATCTTCTGAAAGTGGAAGTTTTATGGGAATGCTTGATTCATAAGTGGTCCTCAGTCGCATGTGTATCCCGTTCAAACGAAATGATGTTAATGGCGTTAGTTTTTGCAGTTTTTCGGGGGGGGGGGGGGTGCAACGAGGTGTCGCTGTCATCCACACGCGGCGTTTGGTATTCCAAACTAGTCATCTATCTTATACTGACCAGGCCTAACGTCGCTTAACTTCAGTGATCCAACAACAACCAATCCGTCAATGCCGTAATCAACAGTACGAATCAATATCTCTAGAATCAATTAAATTCTTAAAAGCTTCATCTGCGTCTGTTTCGTCTTTTGGAACCGATTATTTTGTATTAAGTCGCCAAGCTGTTTGAAAACATGGAAGTCTGTAAAAGACAGATCAGGATAATAGACGTCGACTGCTTCGCTCGGCGTATCCTCCTCAAATGATCGCTTCCTTCCGGACCAATTGAGAGCATTAAGGCGCGTAATTTCTCAACTGAAGTCAACGTTTGACTGTGATAACAGAGACGATCTGTAAGAAAATATCCCGTTCAGATTGGGAATCATTTTTCCCTAGTTCTCAAAACAAAAAGGATGACTCATTCGATTGCCATTTTACAAGCGATGATTACTACAATCTATAATGAAAAAAGAATCAGAAAATCATTGAAATATCTATTTTAATAAATTTTGTGACCACTTCTCCCGTGTCTTTGGTTGTTTATGTTAGTTTTTCTCATCACTACGTGACTTACACATTAAAAAATATTATGTTTCAGAACTTTTTATTTGATGATTGACAATTTGGATTATTTGGATTATCCCGACTACTGTTCTCAACTGTTCCGATGGATACTGCACCCCATAGATTTGTATTGTCTTGGCCTTCGGGGCTTGACTTACGCCGGTCTATGAGTCTGTCCTGTACAGTTCTAGGAGGTCCACCATCCCAGGCTTTGCCTCCCCTCTTTGGGAAGGAGTAAGTGTATTGCTTACTGCCTGAGGCGCCCCTACCGGGGAATGCTGACGGGGCTGCCCAGGCAACTTTTAATAGCCAGAGTGCTCATCTTCTCGGCGCTGGCTTTTCAAGCCCCACTTTCCCGACCCGACCTTGGGTCACATCTTACCTTGTGGGAGTAAGATAAAATGGCCTTGTGCCTAACCTCCTGAAGAGGAAGTAAATAATACTGTTCTCATATTGACTGCTTTTTGCACGACGTTTCGGCCGATATAACCTCCGATCTACTTTAGCTGAATCTTTTCCAACTAAGTAATCTGCATGTCGAACTTTTGACCCTGGGGAGAGTTAAAAAAAAACTGGCTAATCGAATGGTGCAGAGTCTATCGGGCCTGCCCTATAAAAGCCGACTTAAAAAAAACTTAACCTTTCTCCCTTGAGCGCCGATGATTACGCCGTGATCTCATTTTGGTCTACAATCTCCCCAATGGTCATTACGATATACGCCAGGACCTACTATTCACTGCTGCACCAAATAGAGGTCTACATGGACACCACAAGAAAATATTTCACCGACGTTTTCGATTGAACCGGAGGAGGACTGCTTTCTCAATCAGGATCCCTGGAGAGGTAATAAATGTGCTATTAACGCAGCAATTCAAGGTTAATTTTGACATGTGCTGGGCGACTGTATCCTCTTCTATCTACCACCCTTTCCCTACATGGCAACTAAAACATGCTTGTTTTATTTTTTGCCAAATTAATTAAATTGAATAAAATTTACGTTGAAGCGAAACAAAAATGCAAGTCAAATGACTCCCGGGCAACGCCAGGTAGGAACAGATCGTATTAAAGTACACATCTGATTTATGCACACTTTTTGCTTCCTGTAAATTCTACTACTGTTGATTAACGAGTGTCAATAATTCGAGGGTTTTCCCCATTTGTCATATAAGCCTATGGTTCGCCTTGCAATCATTCTGGCAACCTAGGGGCTGACTTGATCAATCAGACTCTTTGTTGGAATGGGGTATGGTCGACTCTCTGTCTCTCTCTCTCTTTCTCTCTCTCTTTCTCTCTCTCTCTTATAGGGTGCATCCTCCCAGGCATTACCTCTTTCTTTCGGGATAAGGTTTGGTTTGTAGACGGTCGCCTTAAGCGCCCCTACCGGGGAATACTGACTTGTCTGCTGTTTTATTACTCGACCACAGTGGCTCATCGTGGGTAATGTTGGGTGCTGGTTTGTCCCTCTATTCTGGACTTTGCAACATCTTCCTGTGATGGGACGCAAGTATTTTCTTTTTTAATAAATACATCATTGAACATTTTACAAAATATTCATATTAGAAACGTTCACTTTGTTGCCGTACTATTCTTAATAATATATTTCAACTTCCAAGTTTAAAACGCCTACATTCGGAACATCAGGACGTTTCATTGGATTATCTGCTGGTTTTTGGCAGGCCGAGAGCAGACTTAAGGCGTTCCTTCGAATAATGGCGATGGACAGGCGCTCGTAGAACCAAGTCAATTCACGTGTGGCGTATAATTAATAGACCCAGGCGATTGAGGAAGTGTCGCAGATATTTAGGCCCACAAATTGAAAAGAAAACGCGATTTCTCTCTGGACAAACTGATAATTGTATGTATTCTATCTGGCTTTGCCGGCTCGCTGTTGCTTCGCAAATTTTGTTACTTGAAATACTTAAAACATGAATTTAAAAAAGTAAACATTTCATTCATAACATTGTTGCAAATCCGAAACAAAATATTTCTCGTTTTTTCATATCGATAGATAAAACTTAACATTTTTGTAATTTCGTTAAAAACAATTCATTTATCTTCTAAATGTAACTATAAAGAAAAAAAAAAGATTAATAAATCAATTTGCCTTTTCACTTGCAATTTAGAAAATGAACCCAACTGTGGTATTTATTCACTTAGATATAAAGAAATTGCTTGTATTAGGATTCTTTGGTTATTGCAGTAGGCTACAGACATTCTTTCAGGCGAAAATCCACAACCAATCCTGCCACACGCACAAATACAGGAAAAAATAACTTTTTTTTATTGGACTCAGCAGTTCGAACAACGTTTTCGATTCATTTGTGGCTGATAAGCCGAATGTCCCAAGGCGAACATCCGTAGCTCGTATAAATCTTATCTCCATTTTATTACACATCATTTTTTGATGAAAACACTGTGATGGCTGACAGTATCAGAGGAAAATCGTCAGGAGAAAAGTCATGGGGGACGATTTTAGAACAAGTACACAAATAATTTGGACGGAGATTCAATACACTATCTACAAAACACCTCCATTTAATGCAAGTGTTTCTATAACTTGGCCGTTCATTATATATATATATATATATATATACATATATATATATATACATATATATATATATATGTATATATATACATATATATATATATGTATATATATATACATATATATATACAAATATATATATATATACATATATATATACATATATATATACAAATATATATATATATACATATATATATACATATATATATGTATATATATGTATATATATATATATGTATATATATATATACATATATATATACATATATATATACATATATATATATGTATATGTATATATATATATACATATATATATATACATATATATATATATGTATATATGTGAGTGAGATTACGTGTGTGCGTGCGCATAAGAGGTGTGCGTATTTAGTGTTGTGTATGCGCGTGAGTAAAGTTGTCTATAGTTATGATATCGTCAAGTCGTATGTGTCATAATTTTGACACGGCAGTTTTTAGTTGATTAACTTAAAGATCCCTCCCCTTCGACCGCCATAGTTAAATATAAGTTTTAAATTTCCCCCTCTCTATAAAAGATGTATCAAATTGGTTGCTACCACCACTCTCTCTGGTTGTGTTTGAATTGTCGTAGGGAAATTCAATTTTCTATCAGTCTCAAAAATGTAATTGTCTGAGTGATGCTTGAAAAAACCGCACGGTTGAAATAAATTATTGCATCGACAATTATGTGATTTCGTGTTATTATATTTTATGTTATTCTTGCTCTGTTTACTACATTGAGCTCTCATACCCAGATTTCCTCCTGGAATTATCCCATTATAACACAAATATGTATATATATATATATGTATATATATGTATATATATATATATATATATATATATATATATATGTATATACATATATATATATATATGTATATATATATATATATATATATATGTATATATATGTATATATATATATGTATATATATATATGTATATATATATATATATATATATGTATATATATATATGTATATATATATATATGTATATACAGGGTGTTTCAAAAGTCTTGGGAACATAACGATTTTTAATAACTAAAAAACTATTAGGAGTTGAAAAATGAAATTGGTAGCGTTGGAAAGGTTAAAGTTTCAGGTTTTCTAGGGCATCTTCAAAGTTGCTTAATATGAGCACCATTCGTCACACGACAGACATCTAGTCGATAGTCCATTTCCTGCCAAACGCGTACCAGCATCTTGACGTCAATGGTTCCCACAACTGCCGTTACTCGAGCCTTTAGTTCGTCAATATCTCTTGGAAGGGGCGGCACATAGGCTTGTTGCTTGACAAAGCCCCAATAGAAAAAGTCACACGGGGTAAGATCTGGAGACCTAGAAGGCCAGGGCATGAGAACGTCATCACCTCGCCCAGATCTCCCAATCCATCTACCAGGCAGCCTTGTGTTAAGAAACTGCCTTACTCTAAGACTCCAGTGTGGTGGTGCACCATCTTGTTGAAAAATGAAGTCATCAGATTCTGCTTGTTCCAACTGAGCCATTAACCAGTCTTCCAGCATGTTGAGATAGGATTCACCAGTGATAATTGCCTCTTCAAAGAAGAACGGTCCATAGACACCTTTCTTGGAAATTGCACAAAACACGTTCACTTTTGGTGAATCTCGCTCGTGCTCAAGAAGTTCATGAGGATTCTCAGTACCCCATATGCGAGTGTTATGCTTGTTAACTTTGCCATTCAGATGGAAGGTCGCCTCATCGCTAAAAACAAGCCGGTCATCAAAGCCGTTATCTTCCAACTTCTCTTGCATTGCAATGCAAAAGTCACGGCGAAGTGGCTTATCAGTGTCCTTCACCTTTTGGACCAACTTGAGCTTGTAAGGTACCATTTGCAGTCGTTTCCTTTAGACACGCCAGACAGTTGCTGGAGCAAGCTGAAGTTCCCTGCTGGCTCTTCTCACTGATTTACGGGGGCTCCGCTGAAAGGCTGTCCGAACTTGCTCAACTGCATCTTCTGAAGTTGAAGGGCGACCTGTTCGCTTACTTGGGCACAAACACCCACCTTTCACAAATTTAGCATGCCATCTGACAATAGATTTCCTTTCAGGGGCTTCTTTTTTAAATTTCCTGCGAAATGCACGCTGAACACATGTCCACAATTCAGTCTTTGCAAATTGGAGGACGCAAAATGCCTTGTCTTGTTTAGTGAACGCCATTACTGCACCTGGAAAGATAACACGAACATCATTAGTATGACCAAAAACTTGATTAAGCAAGCTTTAAAATGGCACCAGTTTCATTTTTCTACCTGGAATAGTTCATGAGATATACGCATTTGTAATGTTCCCAAGACTTTTGAAACACCCTGTATATATATATATATATACATTTGTCGCTCCTCGAAAAAGTAGACCACTGTAAGTGTAGTATTAACACAGCATGACGTCACTAGCTTTAAATGCATCGTTCCTTCCATTAAAAAAGTAGAACGCTCTCAGACGTTAAGTCGCCGACGAAGTGTTAAAATCATCGCAGTTTATTCGCTGTTCAAAATTGGCCGAGTTTTTAAGGCGTCAGATTTGAGTTGATAAAATACTCGTAATCCGGGTTTTCGAATCGCATGACCGGTAGTGAATAGTCATATCTTTATGCTGATGAGTCCTGATTATTAAAGACGAAACGTATACGTACATAGATAATAAACAATAACAAATATGTATTATATGTATATATATATATATATATATATATATATATATATATATATATATATATAAATTAATTGAATGACATAATAAAATGAGAAATTAATCAGATTTTATTAATGTTCAAAAACAAAGAGGTGATATTGCGCCCTTAACTCATGAGTTTTCAAAGAAAATATTCTCCTCATTTTTCTTTGAAAACTTATAAGTTAAGGACGCAGCATCACTCCTTGTTCTTAAACTTTAATAAAATCTAATTAATGTCTCATGTTATCATGTCATTCAATTAATATTATTGCTCAATACACTATATTAAGCTTTGTTTGTATCCTGATAGTCTACTGGTTGGAGATATTATTTGTATCTTTAAAGTATTATATTTCTCTCTCTCTCTCTCTCTCTCTCTCTCTCTCTATATATATATATATATATATATATATATATATATATATATATATATATATATATATATAATATATATATATGTAAAAAATAAGTAACGCGGGATGACATATCGCCGGTGCGATAATTTATTTCGACCCTCTGGCCTTTTCAAGCACACAAAACGAGAATATTACATGTTTGAAAATAAGAAAAGATAAATTCACACTCACTATTTAATACACATATATAGAGAGGGGGAAATTTCGCGATTCATAACGGGAAGCATATAGAGAGGGGGGAAAGGGAGTGACTATATATATATATATATATATATATATATATATATATATGATAAGTCAATGAAAATAATAAGACCTGCAAATGGAAGCAAATAATAATCTTCGGTTGTTCAAGACAAGGACATTTAGTGAATAACATTATTTATTTTACTTCTCTGAAAGGAATGAAAGAAAAGTAAAATAAATAATGTTATTCACTAAATGTCCTTGTTCTGAACAACCGAAGATTATGATTTGCTTCCATTTGTAGGTCTAATTATTTTCATTGACTTATCATATTTTTGCTCTATCCAGTATATTGAGCTTTCCTTACCTCACAATAGGTCCAACTCTCTAAAAGTTTACCTTTTAGTTATAAATGTTTATATATATATATATATATATATATATATATATATATATATATATATATATATATATATACGCTGATTTTTTAAAATTGTTTTTGGCGATAGTCGACCGGTGTTTACCGGTGCGTTTTTATTATTTGCCGCTTCCCTAAGCAGTTTATTTATTTATTTTAAAAAAATGTATTTTTTAAGAACATGCAGACGACCGTATTTTTTTTTATTCGGCCTTAATCGAACAGTGTCATCATTTTTTATTCAATTAATTAATGAATTAATTTTTGTATATATAGATTTCTTTAATTAATTTATAAATTATGTTTTGCGTGCACAAAAATAAGAAATGTAAATTTTTTGTTCGTTTGTCATTACCTCCTTTTTTCTAGTAAGAGTAGTGTGGCATATGTTCGTTCGTCATGATAGGCCAAAAGCTTTGAGATACTGAAACTTCTTTTAAAATAAAGAACAAAATGAAACAGCTTCAGTTAGTCAAAAATATACAGATCGGTCGAACATTAAATTTTAATGCCTTTGAGTGCCAGTTATTAGATTTATTGTTGTTATTTATAAGACATAGAAGCTAAAAGCCACATCTGACGTCGACCATTTTGGATACAACATTACCTCCTACTTTCTGGTAGGAGTTTGTGGTATATGTTCGTACGGTCTGGTACAATCACCCCAGGCGTTACCTCCTCATTTTGAGGCAGTGTAGTATATCTTCGTTCGTCATGGTACCATCTTACCAGCCGCTACCTCCTTTGAGGGAGGCAGTGGAATATATGTCGTCGTAATACCATCTTTCCAGGCATTACTTCTTTTTCTTTTTTTTATCGGGGGAGAGGGTTAAGGTTAGGGTTAGGGTTAGGGCAGTATATGTTCTGTTGTCATGATTTCTATCTTCTGGGCATTAAATCTTTCTTAGGGATGCAGTATATGTTCCGTAGTCATGATACCATCCATCCCAGGCATTATCTTCTCCATTTTTTATATAATAATAATAATGCTACTAAAATGATTAGCATTCCCAAGTAAATATGGGTAAAAGTAAATCATTGTAAAATGGATAAAGTCCAAATGAATATACTAGCGTCATTAGGTTTATGAAACCCAGAAACTGACTCTTCCTTATTCTACTGGACGCAGAGCCTAGCACATATAACTTTGGCGAATATATATTCTAAAGAAGACAATGATATAGTATGGTTGACCGCACAAAATTAGGGGAAAAATGTACATACAAATAATAATTTTTACCAAATGCAATAACAATTACATTTTTACTTACGTGCATAGTTTTGATCTTCTAAAAAATTATTTTGTTTCGTCTGTGATTGCCGGTTTATCGGTTTGACGATGCAAAATTCTCGACGTCAGATGTGGCTTTTAGCTTCTATGTCCTATAGATAACAACAAATAAATCTGATAACGGGCACCCAAATGCATTAACATTTAATGTTCGACCGATCTGTATATTTTTGACTTACTGAAACTGTTTAATGTTGTTCTTCATTTCAAAAGAAGTTTCAGTATCTCGAAGCTTTTGGCCTAACGTAGCTAGCCCTTTTTTTTTACAAAGCTTGGAGGCTCCGAAACAAACTCTGAAATAAGAAACACTTACAAAAAGTTTCAGAAGTGTAAAACTATCCAGGTCGATAGAAAAATTCATTTTCTTGTGTTTGACAAGAGTTATTAGTAGAGTACTTTGTTCGTTTCTGATTTATCGACTGTAAAGTATACTACAACATTGCCCTAAAGGGGATTCTACCTCGGGCGTTTGAAAGAACAAAAGAATATCGAACTGATAGTGCGAGGGATTGTAAATCGCAGGAAACGTTAAAAAATACATAATCCTAATATTAATAATGTTGTGAAGTTGTCCAACAGTAAATAATAAATAAAGGAAGTCAAGTCGAGGGTTGGTTTAACAAGTGTATTAACAAAGTAAGAAATTGACTAGCACTTGTCTAGACAGTTACAAGAATGTGCTTTGTCTTCTCTGTGTCTCTGGTGACTTGCACTATTTATAGTGACAACCGGTGCAGTTTCTCCTGTGTAAGAACGGCCGGTGTAACAAATAAATTAATTTTTTTTCCTATCCCCTCTTCGAGTTAGATTTTCGTAAATTTTCGGAAATGGCCGATAGCGTTCTCAAAACATTCACGATAACAACGCTTTTTTTTTTTCGTTTTTTTTTTTTAATATTCTGGATAAGCCACGGACTTTCGAAGAGCAAGTGTATCTCGTTCAGGCCGAATAGACTGAACGTATCTTCCATCTGGATGGCTAACGGATTTCTGACGAGTCGGTGCCAACAGCGCTAATCAGATGATTGGTCAGGAGAATGGTGCCAGCAAACAAAAAATCACAAACTAAAAAAAAAAAAACAGTGTCGAAAAAGACAGCTACTTTGAGTGGACGTCAATACATTTATCCAAAATGGCCGACTAACCTGCGTATTTAGAAGCCATCACTTAAGGTGAAGAGGAATATGGCGTTCGAAATAAAAATAGAGATTGACAATACACATAGATATACTAGTGGAATCTTCGTCCCAGGACGGTTATAAGCAATACATATAGCATTAGTTTAAACTTTTAATCTTTTTTTTCTTTCTTTGAGAATATAGTACCATTCTTTACCACCTCTTTAAATTGTAAAGTTTACAAAAAATATGAAAATGTGCCCAAGTTACTCACCCTGTTGCCTAGTATACATAGTCTATAATTCATAATAATAATTTGAATAGTTTAGCAATTTAACAAGCACATGCATATTACTGGTGCCCACGCGCGGACCGTTCCTTAAAAAATGTATTACGTAATATAACAGAACATTTGATGTAAAGAAATACTTTTCCCTATAAACTTTTTCGATCTTACTTATTTTTATAAGTTTTTTTTTAAGGGGTGAATGCGAGTTCGAGTGAGCGCACCCCATAAATGTTGAAGTTTACAAAAGAATACTGTGCCCATGTTACTCACTGGGTTGTCGAGAATATATATTCAAAAAATCATAAAGATCGGGTTATTAGTTTTGGGTTATTAGTTTAGGAGTTTATCCTGTATAACGAGATATGTTACCTAAATTTATATATACACCCACAAAATGTTAAAATTTATGAAAAACATCATGTGCCAATGTTGCCGAAAATATATACTCCAAATTTCATAAGAATCCGTTCATTAGTTTAGAAGATTATCCTGTGAATAGAAATATATATATTCATAATAGGTCCCTCACTATCCACCAAGCTCCAGCTACTGTCCCATCGCCGCATTCTTAAATCCTTAGGCTTGTTTAAATAATACTTCAATGGAGTGTGCTCTGAGTAACTAGCTGCTCTAGTGCCCTCTCGACGTAAATACACAAGACCAACTCAACAATCAGCTAAATCCCATCGATTCACTGTGGATGTCCTCAGATGCCGGAGAGCCTTCTACTTCAATAGCTTCTTTCCTCGTGCTGCCGGACTTTGGAACTCCCTCCACGCTCCCTGTTTCCTCGACTGTACCGACATGCAACCGTTTAAAACTAATGTAAACAGACATCTTGCTACACAGCTCCCAACTTAGGATGACACCCAAAACCTACACCGTAATTCTCAGTAGCCCCTCACGTTTACAGTGGCGGTCTGCCTTGTCTGTGGTGAATATCTAAATATATATATATATATATATATATATATATATATATATATATAGTAACACGAAATTACATAATCATCGATGCAATAATTTATTTCAACCTTGTGGTATTGTCAAGCATCCAAGTGAGATGATTACATTTTTTTAAATGTAATCATCTAACTTGGATGCTTGACAATACCACAAAGCTGAAATAAATTATTGCATCGATGATTATATCATTTCGTGTTACTATATTTTATGTTATTCTTGCTCAGTTTATTACATTGAGTCATCATAGCCGGATTTCCTCCTGGAATTTATTTCATTATAAACAACTATATATATATATATATATATATATATATATATATATATAGTCATCCGCATACAGACTGTTTCGCTGTAGCACAGCTCTACAGTGTGGCTAGACCAGTTAGTGCGTCAAGCCGGGATTGAAACTCAACTGTCGAGCTGACAGCCAACGCTCCTACCCCTGCGCTATCATGCGACACTGACTGAATGTAAGTAATATCTCAATGTAAACATTGCAAGTGCCGGGAGCTCGAATTAGTTTTATCTAATGAGCTATGCCTTAAAGCTAATGGCAGTTGGCGATATCCTTACAAATAAGCTCTACCCAGGGAGGGAGCTTCATATAGTCATCCACATACAGACTGGTTCGCTGTATCACAGCTCTCTAGTGCGGCCAGACCAGTTAGTGCCTAAAGCCGGGATCTCTAGTGCGGCCAGACCAGTTAGTGCCTAAAGCCGGGATATATATATATATATATATATATATATATATATATATATATATATATATATATATATATATATATATATATAAATAAATATATATCCCGGCTTTAGGCACTAACTGGTCTGGCCGCACTAGAGAGCTGTGATACAGCGAACCAGATTGCCTGGGAAAACCTCCCACCGTACACACGCAAACCCCAAACACCGATGAAGACTGAAGGATCAGTCGAAAATTTTGTTCTCCATACCATCAACAAGAAAAAACTATTTTTATTTACAGAACAACTTATATTCCTACACGTCACAAAATAAATAAATAGAAAAATAAATGATAAAAAGTTATAACACAATATAAACTTTTTTTCATTTTATTTGTTTATATACATACTTATATATATATATATATATATATATATATATATATATATATATATATATATATATATATATATATATATAAACATGTATATGTTCTAGAACGTTTCACCCCAAATACTACGCAATTATGCACAATGTAGAAAATATGCATAAGCAGAACGGTGCGTAATAGTTGATTTACGAAAGAAAAGATGCTCCCCGAAATGTGAGAATTCTCCAACTGATGAATTTCTCTTTAATCTTATATTACGTGCGCACCATCGTGAAAAAAGTGCTTAAATACGTGTAGTATCTATTCCGATGGATACTGCACCCCATAGACTGGTATTGTCTTGGCCTTCGGGGCTTGATTTACGCCGGTCTATGGGTCTGTCCTGTGCAGTTCTAGGAGGTCCACTCTCCCAGGCTTTGCCTCCCTTCTTTTGGGAGGAGTAAGTTTATTGCTTACTGCCTGAGGCACCCCTACCGGGGAATGCTGACGGGGCTGCCCAGGCAATTTTTAATGGGCAGAGTGCTCACCTTCTCGGGCGCTGGCTTTTTAAACCCAAATTTCCCGACCCGACCTTGGGTGACATCTTACCTTGTGGGAGTGAGATAAAACTGGCCTTGTGCCTCACCTCCTGGGGAGGTAAATAAAATACGTTACAAAGAGATGATATGTCGTAAAATAAAGCAATCGAGTCTCTCTATGATATGCTCTACCGGTGAGTCGGTCTGTCATGCTTAAATATTAAATAGTAGGATTTGGGTCTGTCAGGCTTTAGTTTTAAAATAGCATCGCTGGATGTTCCCACGCGTCTCTATGTGGTTTGATATGTGAGGCTTTGCTTTCAGATGCGCCGAAGAGTATTGACGTGCATTTCTGCATTTTCACAGTTACACGTGCAGCTGGAATGCATGCCGCCGCATTTTAATTGCATTTCTCTTCCTCTCATCTCTGCTTCCAGCTAATAAAATCGAAACGGCTCGAAGCTTCTTACGTAATTGTGCTTAAATTTCTAAACGGAAGCATTCAATGAGTCTTTTTTTAATTTAAACCATAACCATTTGCTTTAAATACCGCCTTCAGGTAAATAGCAAATATATATTTTTTGTTCAATTCACAGTTTATAACTTCGTATTTCATGGCGACTGCATTTCAAATAAAACGTGAATAATTTGAAATGCAACAGTGAATCGGAGACGTACTTAACTTCAGAAATCATGTTCTGCGATTCTATCATTCTATTATTCTATCATTCTATTATGTTATTATTCCATTATTCCATCCTCTTGTAAATTTGAATATTCCACTGTGGAATGTTTACCAGATTTTTTGTTCGCTCGCATTTTTTATACTTGAAAATATATTACACGTTGAATAAATAAAAGTTATAGAGTTTTTTATTGGGGGAAATAACTTTAGCCGCGGAGGCTGAATTGATACACGTCATGAATCTCGATTCTAAATATTTTTTGATTATTTTATTATCAGCAGGGCTATCTGGCGTTGCTCGGGATAGTAGAAAGTAACTTATTTTTATCAATGGAAATTGATTTCCTACTTTTGTCACGTGCGAAATCAAGATTAAACATATGAGAAAAAAACAACAACAAATACGTGAGTTCAATCTTACTTAAAAAATAAATACAATTTTTTTGTAATATATACGTGATAATTTTAGTTAAAAAAACAACAACTCCATACCCTCTCTCTCTCTCTCTCTCTTTCTCTTGAATCTGGAAATAAAGCATCCGTATGCCCATAGATCCCTATTTTAGTCATAAAAATAATAAAAACGAAGGGAATATTGTGCTGTACCTATTAAAAGTGACAGAAATGCATTCCTTTATATGTTAATCATCAATTATTAAGATTAAGCCTCGTCTTCCTTGCTCATAAAATTAAATTTGCATACGTGATTATTCTTACCTTTCTTTATTATTATTATCAGTTATTACTAAGATTAAGATTAAGCCTCCGTTTCTTTTCCACTAAAAATGTACATACGTGATTATTAGAGCGATCCGGATACACGTACGTTCACTTTTATTATATATATATATATAACATCATATACCTATTGGAGCGGGTGCATTGATCGGTTTTGTTTTCTCTGTTTTACGACATATCGACACTTTTATTGTATTTGTTTTTTACATACCGAAATACAACATTTAATGAATGTTTATGTTTGGCAGAATTACAACATATCTACCGTTAGAAGTCTTTAAGCTAAAAGTCTTCTCAATCGGATCATCTTTTCCTTCTCCCATGTGTGTGCCTTCAAACTAAAATTATTTCCAAATCTTCACTTTTCCTGAAGACGGTCGATAATACGAACGAAACCGGTCAAATCTCTTGTTTTTGTTTTTCTCCTGCTTTCTAACCTGTTTTCCGTTTGTCTCTTTTTTCAAACATTTTGTCTACCACGGCATTTCATTTTAATGACTTATCGTGTACCTTACCCCATATATATATATATATATATATATATATATATATATATATATATATATATATAAGGTGAGTCAATGAAAAATAGTTAGACCTGTAAATGGAAACAGGTCAATATCTTCAGTTGTTCAGAACAAGGAGCATTTAGTAAATAAAAATATAAATATTTATTCTTCTACTCTTTCAATTGCATTCCTTAAGCACGGATTTTCAAAGATTAAAATCTTATCATCAGAGGAAGTAGTGATTGATAAGTTGACAGATAAGAACAGTCAATATTCAAAATTTGGAAAAAGGTTTTTATTCAAGTTCTTTTTGCTCTATCCAGTATATTGAGCTTTCCTCATCTCACAATAGATCTAATTCTCTAAAAGTTATCTTTTAGTTATAAAACCTTCATATATATATATATATATATATATATATATATATATATATATATATATATATATATATATATATATATATATATATATATATATATATCAATGTATGTGCGTGTGTTCACCAGAAAAAGAAAGGTTAGAGATCTACATGAAAACTAAAAGTGAATTTTTATGTAAAAGTTATCAGCGAACACAATGGAAGTAGTGCCGGATAACCGAATGCTTTCCGAGAGAGCAAGGGCGGGGGGGGGGAGGGGCATAACCCTTCTTAAAACTTCAAAAATATCATATGTTTATGAAATTTAAATCGTAATTATAAAATATTCCGGTTGCTGGTATGTCGTTTATGATGTGGTTGTCTATTTAAGTGTTCCGGCTCACAGTCTCTAAAAACAGGATGATAGTGACGATGGCTCCTATCAACACAATCGTAATCATTTGTCTCACTGAGCTCTTTGTGTTTTTTCTTGTCGATCGATGCAGCTTTTATAAGCCTGTTAACCATGAGTTGGACTAAAACCCAGGAACTCCCGCGTCCCTCGACGCATGAGTCAGTCAAAGTGAACCATCGTTTTCGGTCTGAAACCAGAGCCACAGAGTCTTTCCAGCTTCTTTCCGTTGCTCTCGATTGTTTGCTTCCAGTTCATTTTTGGTCTTCCTCTTCTTCTTTTACTATCAGGGGTCCACTGAAGCACTTGGTGAACAATTCTGTCTGGGGCCAATCTTAGGACATGTCCGAGCAAACGTCGTTTGCAGATTATTGACGATACCACCTGTTGGTTAGTGCGGTCTCTGACTTCTGTTTACGTAGTTTGATCGCTCCATTTGATCCCTAGAATATTTCTAAGACATTTGGAATCAAATCTGTCTAACTTCCTCTTTTGGTCGATTTTGAGATGCCAAGTTAAACTTCCATATATGTAAGTATGGGGGAAAACGTTGCTGTTACACAATCTTAATTTAGATCTGAGGGTATTTTTTTCTTATTACCAGATCTTGCAAATATGATTACATTCTGCTGAGGCTTTTCCTATCCTGCACTGCAACTCGTAGTTCATTTCGCCTTCTTTGTTTATGGAACTTTCTAAGTAGGCGTAGTTGTCAAATATAGTGTGTTTCTTTTTCGTCGATCAATGATCATGGGACCGGCTGAAAAAAACATTTTTATTTTGGGGATGCGGGCGTCCTCTGATTGGTGCATGAATTGAAATTGAAATATTTGAATTTCACTTCTAGTCAAACTTCGTTTAATTACTCCAGTACTAGTCTTGGTTCTTGGCCTTTTGGCTAAGATCAAAGTGTAGTATCTGTTCCGATGGATACTGCACCTCATAGACTGGTATTGTCTTGGCCTTCGGGGCTTGATTTACGCCGGTCTATGGGTCTGTTCTGTGCAGTTCTAGGAGGTCAACCCTCCCAGGCTTCGCCTCCCCTCTTTGGGAGAGAAGTAAGTTTACTGCTTACTGCCTGAGGTGCCCCTACCGGGGAATGCCGACGGGGCTGCCTAGGCAATTTTTAATAGCCAGAGTGCTCACCTCTCGGGCGCTGGCTTTTTAACCCCCACTTTCCCGATCCGACCTTGGGTCACATCTTACTTGGGGGAGTAAGATAAAAACTGGACTTGTGCGTAACTCCTGGAGAGGAGTAAATCAATATTCCAGTACTTGTCCATTGTTCTCTGTTTAAGTGTTGCTTTTCTCGACAGGAAAGGGTGAGTTAAGAAAAGAAAGAAGGAGAGAAAAGAAGAGAGTAACGACAAAACGGGTAGAGGAAAAAAGGGGGGGTTACTATCAACAAGATAGTCGGTATTTAATCGTTCTCTACAGAGTTAAACGTTCTCTATTATATTAACTTTTTATTTTTTATTTTTTTCATTTTGTTTAAATTCTCTTTGAGAGCATGTATTAGAAGTACGAAGAAAAAAAGAACGAACTAACAGCGGTTGACAGAAGAACACAGACACGCTGAATATTCACAAGATCATATTATTCATCATCTCACCAATTTCTTCGGTCGGCTTATTAGTCGCAGAATAGACCCTTAAAATCTTCCATTGACATCTCTATTCTAAGTTGGTCATAAGAATAGATATCCAGAGGCCTTCAGTACCCACCACCGACCGAGATAACTTCTCTCCTCTCCTTACACCTGATCTAACTCAACTAGTAAGAGCATCTATCATCTCTCAACTTTTTTATTTATTCATGTAGCAAGCTGATGTATACGCTCTCATTTGTCTTCTCTGTTCTTCACATTCTTTTTATTTCATTTTGTCCCAATAGCCATTGTGCATTTCAAATCTATTATCTTCTATTATCAAAAGAGGGAGGAAAAAAAACAATGATAAAAAAGAGATTCGATTTAATCCATTCTCAGACATTGAATTAAATCCCTGGGTTCATTACTTACGCAATGCATGCATCCGTTGTAATTACGCTTTTGGCACGGCAAAACGTTTGGCTCTCATTTAAAGATTAGAAGCCAATAGAAGGATTTATTTCCCTCCCCCCTCTTCCTCATCCTCCTCTTTCTTACCCCCTCCTTCTCCTTCTTCTTCTTCTTCTTCTACGTCGTGAGCGATTAAGTAAAATGGTCGGTCAAGGTTATCTATCTTTCGGACTTTTTTACTTATTTTTTTTTACTAGCAAGGATACACGGCGTTATCCAGGGGAGATAACTTAACTTGAAAGTGTGGCTCAATTGTTATCACATATTCTCTGTCTATTGATTAGATTCTTTGAAAGCGATAAAGGTATATATAGAGTTATTTCTTCTTATTTCTTGTATTTTTTATTTTCTTTTTCTTTTTCACATTCTTCTTTCTTGTACTTAAAGAAGAGGAAAAAAGAGAAGAAGAAGAAAGAGATGAGGAAAAAACTTCATTTTTTTCCTCGTCTCTTTCTTCTTTTTTTCCTCTTCTTTTTCTTTTTCCCCATTCGTCTTTGTTGTATGTTTTCTTTGTCTTTCTTTCTATCTTTTCCCGCGTCTTCTTCTTCTTCTTTTCTTTCTTCTTCTTCTTTTCTTTCTTCGTCTTCTTCTTCTTCTTCTTCTTTTTCTTCTTCTTCTTTTTCTTCTTCTTCTTCTTCTTTCTTGTCTTTTTTCCTCTTCTTTTTCTTTCTCCCCATTCGTCTTTGTTGTTTTTTCTTTGTCTTTTTTTATCTTTCCATTCGTCTTCTTTTTCTTTTTTTTTCTTTTTCTTCTTCTTCTTCTTCTTCTTTTTCTTCTTCTTCTTCTTTCTTGTCTTTTTTCCTCTTCTTTTTCTTCTACTTCTTTCTTGTCTTTTTTCCTCTTTTCTTCTTCTTTTTCTTCTTCTTCTTCTTTCTTGTCTTTTTTCCTCTTCTTTTTCTTTTTCTTCTTCTTCTTTCTTGTCTTTTTCCTCTTCTTTTTCTTTTTCTTCTACTTCTTCTTTCTTGTCTTTTTTCCTCTTTTCTTCTTCTTCTTCTTCTTCTTTTTTTTTTCTTCTTCTTTTTCTTCTTCTTCTTCTTTCTTGTCTTTTTTCTCTTCTTCTTCTTCTTCTTCTTCTTTTTTTTCTTCTTCTTCTTCCTTGTCTTTTTCCTCTTTTCTTCTTCTTCTTCGTCGTCGTCTTCTTCTTCTTCTTCTTCTTCTTCTTCTTCTTCTTCTTCTTCTTTCTTGTCTTTTCTCCTCTTCGTGTTTCTTGTTTCCTACATCATTTGTGATTACGAAGTGATCAGCCGACCAATATTGTTGTTCTTCTTTGTAGTTTTCACAGCATTGTATTCGTTTCTAACAATGGGTACCGAACGTTGCCAGGGCAAAGTAACTTCACATTTGAAAATGTGGTTTCATATTTATCACATATTTTTGGTGTACATTTCCTAGCTACTTTCAAAGCCAATACGGTTGATTTCTTCTTCTGTGTCGTCACTGATTAGAAATTAATACCTCCGACAAGGAGGTTATGTTTTCAGCCGAGTTTGTTTGCTTGTTTAGAACCTAGCGTCCACATCGCTTGACCACTCGTCCCTAAATTTGGTCAAACTATCGGCCATGGTCTAACTTCGAACTGATGTAATGTGAGGATATCTAAGTCAAAGGTCAAGGTAAAAGCCACGGAAAAGGTTAAATTATCACGTGATGACTTAGATTCATCATAGAGACACATTACTTGGCCACAAGTGTCACCTTACATGACCTTGACAATCTACACTGACCTTTTAAAGTTCGGTCATGGTTCAAATTTTTTCGGACTTTGAATTTCCGATTTTTTTAAATTTGATGTATGTATCTGATGCTCTTTTATACCAGTAACCCCCATGCAAAATTTCAGCTTTAGCAGATAAATAGTGTTTAAGTTGTCAACGTTTCCATTGTATAACTTCGGGAATATTGCATACAATATGGACAAGTATTGCCCAGGTAATAGTTTTATCCTATCTTTACGTTGTTAGGTTGATGTATGCAGTCGTACGACTGACTTATGTTATTGTTTTTATTGTGTCACGGACGGTTTTTGTCTCTTTTTCTTGGTTATTTGATGCGTCTTCGTATATCTATGACGCTGCTCGTTAATCTGTCACACTTCAGTTTGAAATTGTATTTCCGTTGGTCTGTCACACTTCAGTTTGAAATTGTATTTCCATTGGTCTGTCACACTTCAGTTTGAAATAGTATTTCCGTTAGTCTGTCACACTTCAGTTTGAAATTGTATTTCCGTTGGTCTGTCACACTTCAGTTTGAAATTGTATTTCCGTTGGGCTGTCACACTTCAGTTTGAAATTGTATTTCCGTTGGTCTGTCACACTTCATTTTGACATTGTATTTCCGTTGGTCTGTCACACTTCAGTCTGAAATAGTATTTCGGTTGGTCTGTCACACTTCAGTTTGAAATTGTATTTCCGTTGGTCTGTCACACTTCAGTTTGAAATTGTATTTCTGTCGGTCTGTCACACTTCAGTTTGAAATTGTATTTCCGTTGGTCTGTCACACTTCAGTTTGAAATTGTATTTCCATCGATCTGTCATACTTCAGTTTGAAATAGTATTTCCGTTGGTCTGTCACACTTCAGTTTGAAATAGTATTTCCGTCGGTCTGTAACATTTCAGTTTAAAACAGCATTTTCATCGGTCTGTCACACTTCAGTCTGAAATAGTATTTTAGTCGGTATGTCACACTTCAGTTTGAAATTGTATTTATGTCGGTCTGTCATACTTCAGTTTGAAATTGTATTTCCGTTGGTCTGTCACACTTCAGTTTGAAATAGTGTTTGTTACTCTTACATTTAAAACAGCATTTTCTTCGCACAGTTATGTGTGAGTTTCAAATAGTATTTTTGTTGGTCTGTCGTGCTTTACATAGAAGTACCATGTTCCCACGAAAATGCTATTTCAAACTTAAGCACGAAAGATCAACCGACGTACATAAACACTTTTAGAGTTGATTTCACGCATATACAATAAGAGATTTTAACTCAATCTGCTCGTTTAGTGATAAAAGTATTATTGAAACTTCGGATGATAGCCTAACCGACAGAGCATCTCATCAAGATGCTTGGACGGATCTAAAAATTCTGTGTCTGTCTTTGTTTATGGCAATTGAAAATATTGCTATAACTCTCGAATCAAATCGCGTTCCTGTAAATCTTAGGCTTCCATAATTAATTTTTGTCGGTAATTGGTTCGAGACTAATTCTTAATTAATATTTGGTGGAACGACGTTGTTTTCTTTTTTACTTGTCTGAAAATTGGTGAAAAAAAAAAAAATAGTCTTGTATTTTGTGTTAAAAACATTTAAAGATTTTTGTACATAGAATTTATTTCAATTATCCATAGCGAAAACTAGGAGAATAACCGTCCCAGGACAGGTAAAATTAAGAATAGAACAGTTTTGCACCACTTTTATACCTCTTCAGGCAGATCAAAATCAACATATAATGCTATCAAACCTTACATCTAGAATCTTTATTTTAATTTTAATCCAAATCAAGTACATGATTTTGATTCTAGAAAATGTCTAAATAAAAGTTTAAGCTTAAGAGGTTTTAAGAAGAAATTTTAATTAAGGGAATCTTGCTTAATTGGTGTTGAATGACTAAATATCAAATTCAATGCAAATCTGAAATATTTGAATTTTCAATGGGTTGTTCTTATATTTTGCCGTCTAAAACCCTTCTAAGATACCACAATGAAACGAAAATTCGGAGAATATTTATTATATCTATTAACGATTATTAAAACGCCACGAAAAATCGAAGGTATCTAAATTTTAACGAAAGACTTACAACATATTTTACACCCTTTGCCTAAAACTAAATTTAACTAAATATAATTAACATGTTGACACCTTACGCCTAACAGTTGAGTTCAAAAAATTCACAATGATTGGTTAATAAGTTTAGGAGTGAATCCCGTGCATAGAAATATAAAAACATATAAACATAGCAATCTTTATATACATGAAGATGACTTTCAGTGGCATAGCTGCTACATACTATAGATGAGGAAAGTTGAGTTCAAGACTATAGATGAGGAAATTTGAGTTCAAGACTATAGATGAGGAAAGTTGAGTTCAAGACTATAGATGAGGAAAGTGTAGTTTAAGACTATAGATGAGGAAAGTTGAGTTCAAGACTATAGATGAGGAAAGTTGAGTTCAAGACTATAGATGAGGAAAGTTGAGTTCAAGACTATAGATGAGGAAAGTTGAGTTCAAGACTATAGATGAGGAAAGTTGAGTTCAAGACTATAGATGAGGAAATTTGAGTTCAAGACTATAGATGAGGAAAGTTGAGTTCAAGACTATAGATGAGGAAAGTTGAGTTCAAGACAATAGATGAGGACAGTTGAGTTCAAGACTATAGATGAGAACAGTTGAGTTCAAGACTATAGATTAGGAAAGTTGAGTTCAAGACTATAGATGAGGACAGTTGAGTTCAAAACTATAGATGAGGAAAGTTGAGTTCAAGTCTATAGATGAGGACAGTTGAGTTCAAGACTATAGATTAGGAAAGTTGAGTTCAAGACTATAGATGAGGAAAGTGGAGTTCAAAACTATAGATGAGGAAAGTTGAGTTCAAGACTATAGATAGGGAAAGTTGAGTTCAAGACTATAGATGAGGACAGTTGAGTTCAAGACTATAGATGAGGACAGTTGAGTTCAAGACTATAGATGAAGAAAGTTGAGTTCAAGACTATAGATGAGGAAAGTTGAGTTCAAGACTATAGATGAGGAAAGTTGAGTTCAAGACTATAGATGAGGAAAGTTGAGTTCAAGACTATAGATGAGGAAAGTTGAGTTCAAGACTATAGATGAGGAAAGTTGAGTTCAAGACTATAGATGAGGAAAGTTGAGTTCAAGATTATAGATGAGGAAAGTTGAGTTCAAGACTATAGATGAGGAAAGTTGAGTTCAAGACTATAGATGAGGAAAGTTGAGTTCAAGACTATAGATGAGGAAAGTTGAGTTCAAGACTATAGATGAGGAAAGTGTAGTTTAAGACTATAGATGATGAAAGTTGAGTTCAAGACTATAGATGAGGAAAGTTGAGTTCAAGACTATAGATGACGAAAGTGTAGTTCAAGACTATAGATGAGGAAAGTTGAGTTCAAGACTATAGATGAGGACAGTTGAGTTCAAGACTATAGATGAGGAAAGTGTAGTTTAAGACTATAGATGAGGAAAGTTGAGTTCAAGACTATAGATGAGGAAAGTTGAGTTCAAGACTATAGATGAGGAAAGTTGAGTTCAAGACTATAGATGAGGAAAGTTGAGTTCAAGACTATAGATGAGGAAAGTGTAGTTTAAGACTATAGATGAGGAAAGTTGAGTTCAAGACTATAGATGGGGAAAGTTGAGTTCAAGACTATAGATGAGGAAAGTTGAGTTCAAGACTATAGATGAGGAAAGTTGAGTTCAAGACTATAGATGAGGAAAGTGTAGTTTAAGACTATAGATGAGGAAAGTTGAGTTCAAGACTATAGATGAGGAAAGTTGAGTTCAAGACTATAGATGACGAAAGTGTTGTTCAAGACTATAGATGAGGAAAGTTGAGTTCAAGACTATAGATGAGGACAGTTGAGTTCAAGACTATAGATGAGGAAAGTGTAGTTTAAGACTATAGATGAGGAAAGTTGAGTTCAAGACTATAGATTAGGAAAGTTGAGTTCAAGACTATAGATGACGAAAGTGTAGTTCAAGACTATAGATGAGGAAAGTTGAGTTCAAGACTATAGATGACGAAAGTTGAGTTCAAGACCAGCTTCCAGTTTTCGATCAGTTATCATGATGTCTGCCCTTCATTGGTGAAGATGACGGTCGTGTTCTGGTTTAAGACAAGAAAAACAGACGCATGTGCGGGTTTGTTTTTTCTGTCTTACGTGAATACCATGTTCCATTCTAGAGCGCACACCTTCCTTCACAAATCCATGTTGTTTATCAAATTGCAATGATATCCTAAATAATGGAGCAGATAGATAAGTTGCAGTCCTCATCCAATGACCTGACTGTTTACTTCGTTAGGCGCTTCGGCTCGGTAACACGATTGAGGCGTGAGGGCTGCTTCGATCTTCGTCTGGATGCTCGCCCGAGACATTACCGCCTTGGGTAGCCTTAGCAGGAACTTGCGCCCCGACGATATTGCTTGAAGTCTGGTGGAATATCTAGCTAAGTGATGTTACTTGAGGTAACATTATTGGCAAAAAGTGCACCATTCCTCGTATAAGCCAGTGTATAGCCATACAGATGGGGTCTTATTCGGGCTTCGAATACTATGTTATCTTGAATACTTAGTCAGGGTTTACTTCCAGGGAAAGTATACCCATGTCAGGTTATGCTGACAAACCCTTATACAGAGAGACCGAAGCCACTCGAGGATGGTGTCTAGTAGGTCTTGAATCCGTTTTCGTATGTTCACCAAAAACAGATATATGATTTTGATTATATGAAATGGCGAAAATGTACGGCTTAAGCTTAAGAGGGATTAAGATAAAATTGAAACCCAGGAAATATCGTGTAATTAGTGATTAATATCTTGATAAAAATCAATGCAAATCTGAAATATTTCAATTTTCAAATGGGAGGTTGTGCTCATATTATGCGCGTGAAACGCCTTTAATATACTGCAAATAAACTGAAATGTGATGAATATATTTATTAATAGATGTATTATACCGACTGCTAACATTTGACAAAATTGGAAGATATCCAAATTTTAACAAAGAGATTTCATCGCTCTCTTCGTATCCTTTGCATAAAACTAAAATAAATTAAATATGGCAACCATTTTGTTTTGTTTTCTAATTAATCTTTTAAGTTATTTTTGAACGGAAAATCATAATTCTTTATGTTGGAAGAATTACCATGACCCAAAGTATCAACAAGCATTCGACCATAATTGCATTTGGGGGGCGTAATTATTGTTACTGTTAAAAACTTGAATATATACTGAATAACCTCCCTTAGTGTTACAGGCAAAATAAACGGATATTTATATATATATACATTTGTTGAAAGTGTAACAGAACGTGTATTTTTTATGTTAGAGATATACAGAGATTTGGTGGTTGAATCAATAAAAGCTGGATCAACTGTGTATCTATTTTTCGTTTTTTATACAATAAATAATTTAAAATGTTCAGATGAAAAAATTCACTGCGTGTTTTCAACTGGGATTATTTATAATCTTATGCTTATGCTCTCTCTCTCTCTCTCTCTCTCTCTCTCTCTCTCTCTCTCTGTCGTACTTAAAACATACGAAATTAATGTACTTAAAACATACGAAATTGCCGTACTTAAACATACGAGAGTGTCGTACTTGAAACATATAAAATTGTCGTACTTAAAACATACTAAATTAGCGTACTTATAACATACGAGCTTGCCGTACATAAAACACACGAGAGTGTTGTACTTAAAACATACGAGATTGTTGTACTTAAAACATACAACATTGTAATACTTCTAACAAAGTTAATTGTCGTACATAAATTATAAGAAATTGCCGTATTAACAACATAAGAGATTGTCGTACTTAAAATATACGAAATTGTCGAATTTAAAACATAAGAGATTTTCGTATTTAAAACATGGAGAAATAACTTAAAACATAGGAAATTGTATTTGTTAAATACGAGAGGGTCGTACTTAAATCATACAGAATTGTCGTACTTGAAGCATACTAAATTTTCGTACTAAAATTCTCTGAAATTTTCCGTCAAAAAACATACTAAATTCTCGTATTTAAAATATACGAGGTTGTCGTACTTAAAACATACTAAATGCGCGTACTGATAACATACTAAATTGTCGTACTGAAAACATACGACATTGGTGTACTTTAAACATACAAAATTGGCATAGTTAAAACATACGAAATTCTCGTACTTAAAACATTAAATTATCGTACTTAAAAATAGGAAATTGGTGTACTTAATATATACGAAATTGGCGTAGTTAAAAAAATAAGAAATTAGCGTACTTAATAGATACGGAATGGGCATGCTAAAACATATGAGATCGTCGTACTTAAAACATCTGAACTTGTCGTACTAAAAACACACAAAGTTGTCTTACTTAAAACATAGGATTTCGCTGTACTAAATGGTCGTACTTAAAACATACGAAATTGATACTTAAAACATACGAAATTGTCTCACTTAAAACATACGAAATTTCTCATACTTAAAACATACGAAATTGTCGTACTTGAAACATACAAAATTGTCCTACTTTAAACTTACGGAATTTCTCTCCTTAAAAGCTACGAAATTGTCTTACTTAAAATATACGTCATTGTCCTACTTAAAACATACGAAATGTTTCTACTTAAAACATACAATATTGTCTTCCTAAAAACATACGAAATTGTCTTACTTAAAAACATACGAAATTGTCCTAATTAAAATATACGAAATTGTCGTACTTAAAACTTACGATATTGTCGTACTTAAAACATACGAAATTGTCATAATTAAAACATACGAAATAATCCTAATTAAAACATACGAAAGTGTCCTACTTGAAACATACGAAATTGTCCTAATTAAAACATACGAAAGTGTCCTACTTGAAACATACGAAATTGTCGTGCTATAAACATACGAAATTGTCCCAATTAAAACATGCGAAATTGTCATAATTAAAACATACGAAATTGTCATAATTAAAACATACGAAATAATCCTAATTAAAACATACGAAAGTGTCCTACTTAAAACATACGAAATTGTCCTAATTAAAACATACGAAAGTGTCCTACTTGAAACATACGAAATTGTCGTGCTATAAACATACGAAATTGTCCCAATTAAAACATGCGAAATTGTCATTATTAAAATATACGAAATTTCTCTACTTAAAACACACGAAATTGTCCTACTTAAAACTTACGAAATTGTCGTACTTAAAACATACAAAATTATCTTTCTTTATAAAACATACGAAATTGTCATACTTAAAACATACAAAATTATCTTACTTAATAAAATATACGAAATTGTCTTACTTAAAAAATACAAAATTATCTTTCTTAATAAAACATACGAAATTGTCGTACTTAAAACATACAAAATTATCTTACTTAATAAAACATACGAAATTGTCGTACTCAAAACTTACGAAATTGTCGTAATTAAAACATACGAAATTGTCATAATTAAAACACACGAAATTGTCCTACTTAAAACCTACGAAATTGTCGTACTTAAAACATACAAAATTATCTTTCTTTATAAAACATACGAAATTGTCTTACTTAAAACATACAAAATTATCTTACTTAATAAAACATACGAAATTGTCTTACTTAAAACATTGAAATTATATTACTTAAAACATACGAAATTGTCTTACTTAAAACATACGAAATTGTCGTACTTAAAACATACAAAATTATCTTACTTAATAAAACATACGAAATTGTCTTACTTTAAACGTACCAACTTGTCGTACTTAAAACATACGAAATTGTCCAAATTAAAACATACAAAATTGTCTTAATTAAAACATACGAAATTTCTCTACTTAAAACACACGAAATTGTCCTACTAAAAACTTACGAAATTGTCGTACTTAAAACATACAAAATTATCTTTCTTAATAAAACATACGAAATTGTCTTACTTAAAACATACAAAATTATCTTACTTAATAAAATATACGAAATTGTCTTACTTAAAAAATACAAAATTATCTTTCTTAATAAAACATACGAAATTGTCGTACTTAAAACATACAAAATTATCTTACTTAATAAAACATACGAAATTGTCGTACTCAAAACTTACGAAATTGTCGTAATTAAAACATACGAAATTGTCATAATTAAAACACACGAAATTGTCCTACTTAAAACTTACGAAATTGTCGTACTTAAAACATACAAAATTATCTTTCTTTATAAAACATACGAAATTGTCTTACTTAAAACATACAAAATTATCTTACTTAATAAAACATACGAAATTGTCTTACTTAAAACATTGAAATTATATTACTTAAAACATACGAAATTGTCTTACTTAAAACATACGAAATTGTCGTACTTAAAACATACAAAATTATCTTACTTAATAAAACATACGAAATTGTCTTACTTTAAACGTACGAACTTGTCGTACTTAAAACATACGAAATTGTCCAAATTAAAACATACAAAATTGTCTTAATTAAAACATACGAAATTGTCGTACTTTTAAGTACGACAATTTCGTATGTTTTAATTAAAATGTTTAAATTATCGTACTTAAAAAATAGGAAATTTGTATACTTAATATATACGAAATTGTCGTACTTAAAACATACGAAATTAGCATACTTAATAGATACGAAATGGTCATGCTAAAAACATACGAGATCGTCGTACTTAAAAAATTCGTTGTACTATAAACATACAAACTTGTCATAATTAAAACACACGAAATTATCCTACTTGAAACTTACGAAAGTGTCGTACTTAAAACATACGAAATCGTCCTAATTAAAACATGCGAAATTGTCCTACTTAACGCATACGAAATTGTCCTACTAAAAACATACGAAATTGTCTTACTTAAAACATAGGATATTGTCTTACTCAAAACATACGAAATTGTCTTACTTAAAACATACGAAATTGTCCTACTTAAAACATACGAAATTTCTCTACTGAAAACATACGAAATTGTCATAATTAAAACATACGAAATTGTCATAATTTAAACATACGAAATTGTCGTAATTAAAACATACGAAATTGTTATAATTAAAACATCCGAAATTGTCCTACTTAAAACATGCGAAATTGTCCTACTTAAAACATACGAAATTTTCATAATTAAAACATACGAAATTGTCCTACTTAACACATACGAAATTGTCATAATTAAAACATACGAAATTGTCTTACTTAAAACATACGAAATTGTCTTACTTTAAACATACGAAATTGTCATAATTAAAACATACGAAATTGTCCTACTTAACACATACGAAATTGCTATAATTAAAATATACGAAATTGTCCTACTTAAAACATACTAAATTGTCTACTTAAAACATACGACATTGTCATAATTATAACATACGACATTGTCCTACTTAACACATACGAAATTCTCATAATTAAAACATACGAAATTGTCTTACTTAAAACGTACGAAATTATCATAATTAAAACATACGAAATTGTCATAATTAAAACATACGAAATTGTCATAATTAAAACATACGAAATTTCTCTACTTGAAACATACGAAATTTCTTTACTTGAAACATACGAATTGTCGTACTATTAACCATAGGAAATTGGTGTACTTAATATATACGAAATTGGCGTAGTTAACACATACGAAAAAGTCGTACTTAAAACATTAAATTATCGTACTTAAAAAATAGGAAATAGGTATACTTAATATATACGAAATTGTCGTAGTTAAAACATACGAAATTAGCATACTTAATAGATACGAAATGGTCATGCTAAAAACATACGAGATCGTCGTACTTAAAAAAATCGAAATTTTCGTAGTTCAAACATACAAAGTTGTCTCACATAAAAGATAGGATTTCGTCGTACTTAAAACATTCTAAATGGTCGTACTATAAACATACGAAATTGTCGTACTTAAAACATACGAAATTTCTCTACTTAAAACTTACGAAATTGTCGTACTATAAACATACAAAAGTGTCCTAATTAAAACATACGAAATCGTCCCAATTAAAACAAACAAAATTGCCATACTTAAAACCTAATTAATTACCGTACTTAAAACATACGAAAGGGTTGTACTTTAAAGATACTTTCAATGTCTGATTCTTTTAACTTTTCTCACATTTTTGTTGCCAAAATCTAATTTTTTTCTCTGTCTTTGCAGGTAAGTAGAATCATATTCCGTCTGAAATTCTACAAGCTAATTCAACTGTGGTAAGAGGATTTTCTTTACCGTTTTATCTGTGTACATATGGCTGACACCCAAAAAATAGTTGATATTACTGTGGGGAGGAACAGGCGTCGCCTTACTTATGAAATCAGATAGAGTGAGAATTAATTTCTTATGAAGAAAAATCGAAAAATGCTTACTTTGTATCAGTATTATTTTTTATCCGCTTAGGCCCCCCTCCCCAAATACCATCTATAGAATTGTTAATAAACATTCACAATTATTTCTGCAATCTAATCATATTTCGTGCGCATATAATTTCAGTCTATGCCTGACTTGTCAACCCGGTTTCAGTCATAAATTTTGACCAGAGTTTTTTATCACCGTTCAATGAAATACGGGGGACCATTTCATCGTCCCCT
>OY744518.1:206330481-206357981 GCA_963556195.1 Sepiola atlantica
TGAAACCATTGGTATATGTGCAGATTATCTTTACCGCGGCCCCTTAAAGTCTCCACAGTTTCCTGAACGAATTTTTGTTGAACTGATGGAACTTGCTACTAAATCAGTTTCCTTCAGTTTCAATAATATAATGTATCGGCAAATTGATGGTATATCCATGGGCAGCCCTCTTGGTCCATCGTTAGCCAACATTTTCGTTGGATTTTTGGAAAACCAATTATTTTCCAAAGTGACCAAGCCGGCTTTCTACACACGTTACGTTGATGACACTTTTGCTTGTTTTCCCTCTCGGAGTGATGCTGAACAGTTTCTTCTTCTTCTTTGTGACTTGCATCCATCGTTGCAATTCACTATGGAAGTCGAGGATTGTGGTTCCTTACCATTCCTCGATGTTTTAGTGTCTAAATCTGGTTTATCATTTGAAACCTGTGTGTATAGAAAACCAACATTTACAGGCCTTTATCTAAATTGGTTTTCCTTCGCCCCAAGAGCAAGAAAAATAAATCTTATTGGTACTCTCACTCATCGAGCTCTTATGATTTGTTCACCAACACGACTCGATGCAGAACTTGGTGAGATTACTAATATTTTTCTTGCCAATGGATATCCCATCAATACTATAAAAGGCACCATTGCACGTAAAGTTGCTTTATTTAATGGTGGCAAATTTATTGGCCCGTCACGTTGCCCTATTTATTTGAAACTCCCTTGGTTGGGTTCTGACGGCCTTGACATTGTTAAAAGGATTTCTTCTTCTACTCAACGTTGTTTTCCGGCAACCATGTTGAGGGTAGTTTACACGACTCGAACCTTTTTCTCTTCTTTTCGTAAGGATGTTTTGCCAGCAATTCAAAAGAATTCTGTAGTTTATAAATTCATGTGTCAGTGTGGAGCTGACTACGTTGGCAAGACATCCCAAAGATTAGAATTTAGAATATCCCAACACATACCACGTGATATTCGCCTACACAAGGTTTCGAGATCATCCGGGAACTTCCAGGCACAGGAATCAGCCATCGGTAATCACCTCGTTAGTACAAATAGTTGTTCTGACAGGTATTCCGATGGGTGGTTTTCTGTTTTACACAGTGCCAGGTCGAACTACCATCTCAATATTCTTGAGGCGTTAGTCATTAACAACTATCGACCTAGCCTGTGTAGACAAAAGATTTTGAAACATCAGTTGGAGATCTTTAATGATTCAAAGCCACCATAACGTTGAGAGATTTTTTTTTTTTTTTTCCCCTTCTCATTCGTTTCCTCCAACTGAAATAAGTTTTTTTTTCTCCCCCCTTCATTTCTCATTCGACTTTTAGTTTTTAATTTACCATTCTGACGTTTCCTCTCAGAGGGTCAGACGACAAGGCCTTAAGGTAATTTTAACAATTTTCCTCTTTTATTTTTTTTTTCCCCACTCGTCTGTTTCATTGATTTTAATAATGCTTCCTCTAAAATATATATATATATATATATATATATATATATTTATATATATATGTATATATATATCTATATGTATATATATAGGTATATATATGTATATATATATCTAAATGTATTAATATATAGGTATATATATTTATATATATATATATATATCAATATCTTTATGTATGTATATATATACATATATATATATATATATATATATATATATATATATATATATATATATATATATATATATATATGAAGCAATCCAACAAAAGATATAAGCGTCAACTTATATCTTATAATTAGTGAAACATCCGGATAAAAACTAAAGCTCAATATACTGGATAGAGCATTAATATTATAATATAAAATAAGGTGTCAATCAAATTTTATTAGAATTCAAAATTAAAGCAAAGTATCCTTAAGTCCTTAGCTCCTGAGTTTTCAAAGATAATTCTTCTCTTCAGAGGACCATTACCGCAGTTATACTACTACAGGTAATAAAATTACGCTTTTAAAATATATAAAATTATATACACAAATACATAAAAATACATGACATCAAACATATCAACCCAAAAACATACTTTTTGTTGAATCCATACAGTCCATCCAGGTCATACAAATTGAGAAGCATAATCAGGAAAGACATTACTCCAAGTAATATTTTATATTATAATATTATATATATATATATATATATATATATATATATATATATATATATATATGTATATATATGTATGTATATATATATGTATATATATATATATATGTATGTATATATATATGTATATATATGTATATATATATATATTCATATATATATGTATATATATGTATATATATATGTATATTTATATATTTATATATATATTTTTTCTTCTCTTCTTAAGTGACTTCAATTAAAGTAACACAACATTGTGTATTGTCGGTTGTTTTAAATCTTATTCCAGGTACTTAATTTCCATGGAGATCTGGCAAGCAAGGGCTTGCTTTGTAGTGAAACACGTGTAGGAAAAAACACTTTAATTTTAAAATGATAAATAAATAATCTTTGAATGAAAAAGTCTTTTGTGGTGATGATTGGGCTCCTGAACGGAATGCTTTGGTAAGCCTTCAAAAAAGCACATATATATGTTTATACATGTATATATATATATATATATATATATATATATATATATATATATATATACATATCAAACTACCTCTTCTTATTATATGTATATACATATATATTTATATATATATACATATATTCATATATATATATATATTTAGGCAAACATTATTATATAACTCGGAGTGGTTTTGTTTGATGCGACTTTTTTTATTTTTTCAATTTTCCGAATTGTCCATCTGATGTTTCGGTCAAATTGATGTAAATATGATCCATGGGTTTCTTGTTCCATTCTTTTTTCTTTTTTGCAAGTACTTTCTAATAACCGTTTCCAACGATTTTTATTTTAAAATTTCAATTGCTGAAACAACACGAGAAACACCCGTGTCTGACGTTCTTCAACTTGTTCTTGCGGATCTATTTTTTTTAGTCGTTATCACTCGTCCATTTGTGAAACATCGAAACGTTTTCATATCCCTCATTTCAAATAACCGTTTCCAACGATTTTTATTTTAAAATTTCAATTGCTGAAACAACACGAGAAACACCCGTGTCTGACGTTCTTCAACTTGTTCTTGCGGATCTATTTTTTTTAGTCGTCATCACTCGTCCATTTGTGAAACATCGAAACGTTTTAATATTCCTCATTTCAAATAACCGTTTCCAACGATTTTTATTTTAAAATTTCAATTGCTGAAACAACACGAGAAACACCCGTGTCTGACGTTCTTCAACTTGTTCTTACGGATCTATTTTCCTTTGTCATCATCACTCGTCTATTTATGAAACATCGAAACGTTTTTCATATTCCTCATTTCTAATAACCGTTTCCAACGATTTTTATTTTAAAATTTCAATTGCTGAAACAACACGAGAAACACCCGTGTCTGACGTTCTTCAACTTGTTCTTGCGGATCTATTTTTTTTTAGTCGTCATCATATTCCTCATTTCTGAGGGGACGAAGACAGGCTCTACGTGCCCCCCTCGACTAGTAGCTGAAAGCAATACCACCTCTTACGAGTCAAAGAACGCTTACAGTGAAACTAATGTCTTCAACCAGCCATCCCCCTCCGCGACAGTACTCTCACGCATCCTTTTCAGGACGGGCGACTCCGGTCGTCGAAAGTCAACATCTAGCAATTCTGCAGCTCAACATCGAAGGGCTAACTATGCCAAAGCTCGATGTCCTTGCTCAAATTGCCACCAACATCGAGGCAAACGTCATCCTCCTCCAGGAGACACACAAAGTCAGTGACACCAGTCTTAAACTCCCAGACTTCACGCTCGCTGGCTACACCAGCAGCAAACATCATGGCCTCGCGACGTTCGTGAAGAACAATGTACCATGGTGGCCTGCTAGTCAGTCGACCAATGATGCCACAGTTGAGTGGATCAGTACGAAGGTGGCTGAGAATAGCATAGTCAACATCTACAAGCCACCTCCATCCCGTTTGGAGCCGCACACCATCCCGGATGTGCCGGCACCTGCAATTTATGCTGGTGATTTCAATAGTCGCCACACCGACTGGGGATACAACATCACCAACCAGGACGGCATCACTCTATCTGAATGGGCATCTGCTGTAGATGCCACACTCCTCTACGACCCGAAGGAGCCTTCGTCATTAACCTCGGGACGATGGAACACTGGGACCAACCCCGACTTGGCCTTCTTTAAGAACCTCCCGCACCAAGCATTGCCGGAGAGACGCATCCTGAACCGGTTCCCTCACTCACAACATCGTCCATCGCTGATCACAACACCATCCTTGATCCAGCCAATAGGGGGAAGACCAGTCCGGAGATGGAACTTCCGCAAAGCGGATTGGCAAGGCTACAAGAAGGAGGTCGAAACATTAGTTAAGGCTCTACCAACACCTCGAGACGACAACACCGACGATGCTTATGAAGCCTACACAGAGATGCTGCTAAAGGCTGCGAAGAAACACATTCCCCGTGGACGACGTACCAACTATATCCCTTGCTGGGACGAGGAATGCGAAGATCTATTGCGCCGCCACTCTGACTCCACAAATAGTGAGGAGAGAGCAGCAGCAGCTACCAGCCTTCTGGATAGACTAAGCACCAAGCGCCAAGAGAGATGGGAAGAAACCGTGGAGACGATCGACTTCACTCACTCGAGCCGGAGAGCCTGGCAGACCATCAACAAGCTCACTGGTCGTGCAAGTAAACCATCTCCTTGCCCAATCACTGCCAATTCCATCGCAGCACAGCTCATGAAGAATGGTAGCTTCCCAGATGCGGACAAGTACTTCACAAGAGAAACCACAACCAAACTGAGGGATTTTCACATCTCACCGAGTGCCGACGCTGACCTCTCGGGTGAGTTTACGATGAGAGAGATGGAAGTAGCCACCAAACGCCTGAAGTCGAATAAAGCTCCAGGACCTGATAACATCCACCCGGAGTTTGTCATCCACCAAGGACGGAAAGCAACAGAATGGCTACGCCTACTCTACACCGTGTGCTACAGAACATCGCGGCTGCCAAAGATCTGGCGCCGAGGAAAGATCATCGCTCTGGCCAAGCCAAACAAGCCGCTCGATGACCCCAAAAGCTACCGCCCGATCTCGCTTCTCTGTGTCCCATACAAACTCCTGGAACGGCTACTATATGCGCGCCTCGAACCGGTTGTGGAAACCATACTACCTAAGGAACAAGCCGGCTTCCGTCGTGGCAAGTCAACAACAGACCAAGTCGCCTTGCTAACCCAGGACATCGAGAGCGCCTTCCAGAGAGGAGAAAAAGCCGGCACTGTCCTACTTGACCTCACGGCTGCATACGACACCATCTGGTTACGTGGACTCCATGTTAAGCTGCTGCAAACCATTCCAGATCGACACCTGGTGAGTTTCATCATGGAGATGCTGAGTAATCGTAGCTTCTCCCTCCACACCAGCGACGGCCAACGCAGCAGACTACGGAGACTAAAGAACGGCGTCCCGCAAGGCTCGGTTTTGTCCCCGATGCTCTTCAACATATACATCTACGACATACCGACAACAACAGCCCAAAAATATGGGTACGCCGACGACCTAGCCATCCTACAGACGGGAAAAAAATGGGAGACTATCGAGGCTGGGCTCACTGCGGACATGACGACCTTGTCCAGGTACCTCAAGAACTGGCGGCTGAAACTCAGTGTGGGCAAGACCATGTCCGCGGTATTCCACCTCAACAACCGCGAGGCCAAACGCAAGCTTAAAGTGATGGTCAACAACACCGCCCTCCTGTTCGACGCCACCCCGACGTACCTTGGCGTGAAACTCGACCGCTCACTGACATACCGTCAACATATCGAAAAGGTGACAGCAAAGGTGACATCACGTGCTGCACTGATTCGTCGTCTGGCCGGTACTACATGGGGAGCTGCAACCAAGACCCTGCGGATATCCACCCAAGCACTGGTTTTCTCAGCGGCCGAGTACTGCGCCCCGGTTTGGTGCCGAAGTACCCACACCAAGAAAGTGGACGCAGCTCTAAACACCGCCATGCGCACAGTCTCTGGGACACTCCGCGCCACACCGGCGAACCAACTACCGATACTCTCCGGTATTGCCCCACCCGCTATCCGACGAGAAGCGACTGTCCTGGCACTGTCACGCAAGGCCAAGATCGACAAGAGACATCTGCTCCATGACATCATGAACAAACCTCCTCCACCAGTACGCCTCAAATCACGCTACGCACTCTCCCAGCACGCGCATCAGCTTCTGGAAACCGTCCCAGACACCACCTCAAAGCAGATGTGGACCAAGAACCGCTGGAGGGAAGATTGGCAGCAAGCTGACCAACACCGACTGCACATGTTCATCACCGACCCAGACGTCATACCAGGGGCTGAGCTGCCACGAAGGCAATGGACCAATCTGAACCGCCTGAGAACTGGTGTGGGCCGTTTTTCTGCCACAATGAGAGACTGGGGTCTGAGAGAGTGTGCTGCCTGTGAATGTGGCCACCCAGAACAGACAGTTACACACGTCATAGAGGAATGCCCGCTGTTCAAACCACCCAATGGCGAGCAGGGCATAGCGGACCTTGATGACGAGACGAGAACCTGGCTTGCCAAGACCGAACTGCAGCTTTGAGGGAGCTGGCACAAGAAAGAAGAAGAAGAAGTTTTAGGGTCTTTACAAATTATGACTTTACTGTTGTGCTCATTTTTAAATTATAACGGCAAGTCGTTTATAAGTTGAAAAAGCGTCTGTAAAGTTGAAATGTACATGAGAGCCTGATGGCGTTCTACACATGTGAGAGATTTAAAAGTTTGACTGTTTAAACCGTTAAGAAATTGAAATATATATATATATATATATATATATATATATATATATATATATATATATATATGAAAATTATGTGTTATTGTTTATTATCTACGGACGTATACGTTTCGTCTCTTTTCAATCGAGACTCTTCAGCGTAGAAGTATGACTATTCTCTACCGGTCACACGATTCGAAACCCTGGATTATATATATATATATATATATATATATATATATATATATATATATATATATAATCATGGACGGCGGCACCGGGGGGGGGGGCAGGGTGGACTCAAGCTAATCCACTTTTAGACTTGCCTCCCCCACTATCCGGTCATCAATAATGAAGTTATATATGCATGTGTTTAACTGCCCCCCACACTTTTTAGGAGATCCCCCCACTTTTATAACTGTCCCGCCGGTCTTGTATAATTATATATGTATATTTGGACAGCATTTCTTTCTTTAAACATACTACGTTAAATATTATAAGTTACTTCTATCTACATACTTTCGTATTAACCCTTTCCAATTACCTCATAAATAACTTTGTTCTAGGTGGGAACTGGTCGATGTATCTGCCATAGTTGTTTTTACCCGAGTACTTTCCGATCCTATACAGATACATCGGCTAGTTCCCGCCTAAAACAAGAAGACTTATTAGGAAATTGGAAAGGATCAGAACGAAAGTATGTATACAGAGGTTGTCTCTCACATTTAACGATATATATATATATATATATATATATATATATATATATATATATATATATATATATATATTGCTTGTATTAGGCAGCATTTTGTCATTTATGCTAACATTGTTAAAAATAACATAATCTGTCTATATATACCTATCTTATTTTTTAATCTTTCTGATTGCCTTTTTTTGTATTAAAATCACAAAAATTAATAAACATTTTCGATTCTTGTTATTTTTAACAATGTTTCCACATATATATATATATATATATATATATATATATATATATATATATATATATATATATATATATAACACTCAGCAAAAATAAATGCATTTTAGCCTGAAGATTCCGCCCGGGGATGAAACTATTTTGGAACCAGTGTTAGAACACTATAGTTCATTTTTCATTAAAGATTCTTTTTCATTTTCCAACTTTATGCAAAATTATTCAGATACTGATAAATTTATGTGTTCTTTGGACATATCTAGCCTTTTTACCTGTGTTCCCCTTCTTGAAACCATTAATATATGTGCTGATGCCTTATATCGTGGTCAACTACCCGTTCCTCCTATTCCTGAAAATGTTTTCGTTGAGTTGATGAAATTTGCTACGATGTCGGTTGAATTCAGTTTTGACGACATTATGTACAGGCAGATTGATGGTGTATCTATGGGCTCTCCCTTAGGACCAGCATTGGCTAATATTTTTGTTGGTTTCCATGAAGAAGGTCTCCTATCTGGTCCAAATAGACCAGATATCTACTTTCGTTATGTTGACAACACCTTTTGTCTGTTCAACAATGAAACGGAAGCGGACGTTTTTTTTACGTCCCTTAACAATATTCATCCAGCTCTTAAATTCACTATTGATAAGGAAGCTAATTCTTCACTGCCATTCCTTGATGTATTAGTTAATAAAGTTTCCTGTGGTTTCTTAACATCAGTATATCGGAAACCTACCTTTACTGGTCTTTATACTCGTTGGGACTCATTTTGTCCCACAAAACAAAAATTTAATCTTATTAAGACCCTTAACCATAGGGCCTTAAAGATTTGTTCGAAGACCAAGATGGATGAAGAAATTAAATTTATTACTAAGACCCTCTGTAACAATGGCTATCCTTTAGACATTGTACAATCTACGATTAAAACAAAAATATTACATTTTTACAAAACCAAACAAGCTTCTGTAGACAGATGCCCTATTTACCTTCGCCTACCTTGGCTTGGTAACATTAGTGATAGATTCGCCAAACAAATCTCTTTGTCTGTACTACAATGTTATTTTGCTGCGAATACACGTGTTGTTTTTTCCTCTCGTCCAATCTTGACTTCTATTCGAAAAGATGTCCTTCCCCCACATCATAATAATTCCATTATTTATTTATTTAAATGTAGTTGCAGTATGCACTACGTCGGGATGACGTCACAGAGATTGGACATCCGGGTCAAACAACACGTGCCCACAAAAATTTGCAATGCAAATTATTTACCAACTGACGTTTTGAATAATACTTATGGTTCGTCGATAGGTCAGCATCTCATAAATAACCGCACCTGTGCCTCTAAATTCAGTGTCGACTTATTCTCCATTCTTAGTAAGTCGCATTCCCCTTATCATCTCAAGATCCTAGAAACAATTTATATTAAGTCCTTGAGACCTTCTCTTTGCAAACAAATCTCCTCGGGCTTAATGTTGTTTCTATTTGATTGAACTTTTTTTTTACCCCTTTCCCTCGCTATAATTCTCATAGCATCTTTTTATATTTTTTATACATTACCTCGATATTTGGCTCTGTTGAGCGAGGTACGAAACTGGTCAGCTGCCCTTTCATCTTTTTAATTTCTTAAATTCATTATGAATAATAAATATTGTCTCTTCAATGCCATATATATATATATAATATATATATATATATATATATATATATATATATATATATATATATATATATATATATATATATATATGAGAGGGATTGTTAGCCGATAATGGAGGAATTTTACCGCATATAATTACTCTAATCTGTTTCATTAGAGAAAACAATTCCGTTCAGGGAGGAATCTCGCATATAAGCTAAAGTATAAACCGTCTTTTTACCTACATCAGAGTGTTCTCTCCCAAGGCTGCGAATATATATTATATAAATAGTAATATCGGCAGGAACGTGTTTCGTCTCATCAGGAGACATCAGTGTAGATTCTAATCCAACCAACTCTCCAACCTCTAGGCTCGAACCTCAGACGTTCAGTCACCACTGACTGCAAATGTCCAACCTCCTAGCTTATAATACGGATCAAATAGCACATTTTTCCCTGTAAATAGTGCAATGCATTGTGCGTTTATAAAGCGGATATTTCTTTTCTCAATTCAAAATGTCGGTGAGATTTATCAATAATCGATTCCATTCACAGCTGAAACAGATTTATTCAGCTTCTTATTGATTCACTGTTATTTTTATTATTTTTTATTATTTTTATTTCATTTTTATTTATTCATTTCTTATTTTTATTGATTGGTTTATTTTTTTATTTTTTTATTTGTTTTTTGTTTTCTTATTTTTTTATTTGTATTTATATGTTTATTTCATGCGTTGTATTTTACGGGTTTTTTTTGTATTATTATTATTATTATTATTATTATTATTATTATTAAAGACTTCCTCGATAGATATCTTCAAGTTAAGGCCAGGTAAACAGAACGAAAGGACAGTTCCGGTTACCGACTGGTTTGTATATAGGAAAGTAGACAGTGGACCTTTGGTTTACTTTCGGCAGGTTTCTAACTCTCGTCTCCATTTTTTTGCTATTTTGTCCTCACATACCATGTGCGATGTTTCTGACAAAGGAGGAATAATTGCTGTTTTCTTAGCCAAAATCTATCTATCTAGCATTTATCGTGAGCTAGCTTTCGACCTTGAAGTATTTTTTCTTTTAGCACGTTACATCACGTGGTTTCATGCCTTGTCTGTAACGATTCATATATAAAAAAATCACATTGAAGTAATGCCGTCCGAAGGTTCCACATTGTGTAGCTTTTTCCTTATATTATGGATACAGTTCACCGACTTCGATGATGATCCGGAATGTTCTCTACTGATATATAACTTATCCAAACATCAGTTGTTTTTCCTAAACTCACTTTATTTCTTAAAAAAAAGAACATCCGACATAAAGACCTATCTCATCTGTATCACATGCTCTCATACATTACAAAGAAACATTGTGATTTGCTTATTATAATATATCTTATGTAATTATTGCTCCGTACAAGCTTTGGCTTGGAGACAGTTAATCTACGAATCTGCAAATGTGCACATCCTTCGACGAAAATCACGAATGACGCGGCTCATTGTCTCCTAGATTGTCGTATTAAACAAGCAATTACATTCAAAATTAAACTGGTATTTTTTCTTATTGATATTGATAAAAATGAGCTTTTTGCAGACACTTATGACAAAGAAAAGTAATTTAAATTGTAATCTGAACGATTTTAATGGAAAAGTGATTGATCAGCTTGCAACATCTATAACAAGGACGAAATGGATTTGAAATTGAAATCGAATATATTTCCGTTAGAAAATCGCGTGCCCGAGAACAAATACAATAAATAACTAGTTATAATCGTAATGCATTCGTTTAGTTTTTTTTGATTAATAAATGTGTTCATTTTATTTATCTATTACATTGATATCCATTTGCATAAGGGCGGAGTGTGGCAAAAGGGACAGCGTTATGAGCGTTGTGCTCATTGTGAACATGTATGTATGCGTAAGTGCGTTCACTTCACTGGCCGTAAACGTCTCCACACGTTGTGCCGGTCCAAAGTTGTTGTTCAATCTCACTCTGTGAATTAGATAGCAAAATAATAGAATTTCTTTACTTCCTATATTACACTTGTAGATAACACAGGAGTAAAGAGATTTATTATTTTTAGTTACGAAGATTCTGTAAACAGACACATCAGTTTATGAATTTTCAAATAGAAATCAAAATGGAACAAATAGTTGCAGTGACCCAATCGGTCATAGCTGAGAACATGTCCGCGTGCGTGCGTTCAATGCACTGGCCATAATCGTCTGCACACGTTGTGTCGGTCAAAAGACGTTGTACGATCTCACTCAGTGATGCAACAAAGAATTTGCATGCCAAGTAAAAACAATGAGTCCAGTTTATCAACAAGTAACATATTTATTTGCTTGATGTTATAAAAGATATTCGTGTTCCCAAGTTGAATGGCAGACTTGCAAATGAGATTTCTCTATCGCGGCGAAATAAAACATAAGTTCCACGCAGTCTTTGGGGCCATCCATCCTGGCGGTCACCCCAGCTTCAACTAATTGCCAGCTCTCCCAAAAGACCCAACTTCCTGTCATGCCCAGTGTGCAAGGTCTCCTCTTCCATCTCTTTCTTCCTGACCGGGTCTTTCTCACTGGTCATGGACAACCTAAGCACTGACCACTTGAGATATACCTGAAAATAATTATCATGACGACAATCCGAAAACATCCCAGCATGATTCTCCGCTTTTTACGAGGTACTTACTTTATTTCAAAGAGAAATAAACTTCCTGGGTGTCCCAAAATAAACCAAAATATTTTCACTTTCTTTTCGTTTCCCCCTTTTTCTTTTTTATGCCGAGCAGCTAGCACTTGCAGCGTCTGCCATTCATATGCATCACTCAAACAAAATGTAGCCTTCTGCATTTGTATAGCATTGCTAAACGCCGCATAGGTGATAAAACTCTGTTTATAAATAAGTTAAGTAGTTTGGACTACTGGCCTTTTGGCCTTTTGGCCAAGATCAGAGTGTATTATCTGTTCCGATGGATGCTACACCCTGTAGACCGGTACCTCCCAGGCTTTACCGTCTTTTGATGAATAAGTTAGTTTATTGCTAATCACCTGATGCGCCCCTACCAGTGAATGCCAACGGGGCTGCCCAGGCATTTTTTGTAGGCCCGAGCGCGCTTATCCTAGTGGTCTGACTAACCACACCTGACCATGGGTTAGCCTCCTGGACAGGAGGTAGATAAAAATACTTTGACTTTTTTGTTTAACCTCCTGGACGTAATAACTCGGCCTTCTCAAGTATGATGGTTTCGATAATTGTATCGACTGTAATCTTTTTCCATTCATACACACAAACTAAATGCGCTCAAACTCTTCCAGGGTAGAGCTTCTACGTTTTGAAATGATGGAGATACTCTTGGATGGTTTGACAGATTTGGTTTCCTTTTGCTTTAGAATCGTTGAGATCGTAGACGCGTTGCGGCCATATTGTTTAGCCAGATCGCACACACACACCGTTCATGTTTTTCTATGATTTCTTTCTTTGATTCTCATGAAAGCATTACCCGTTTTCCTTTTTTGTTACCACTACTACCACTCGCAGTAGCCTTCTCGGGACTCATGATGATGGAATAATCAAAAAGAATGAAGAAATAACACTAATTATCACTAAGAAGAAAAAGCCGATCACCGAGAATGTGTTCGAAGCGAAACAGGACTGAGAACTGAACTCCCATCCCGTTATGAGAGCAGTCGCATAGCGGGAAACGTCGTATGTTGGATTTTCCATCTGATGTCGAGTCGATAATTTGATCGAATTTTACGTTGTATGTTGGAAAAGTTCGTATTTTTTTAGGCAATCGTATGTAGACGTGTTACTTCATGCGCATACGTTTATGTATTTGTATGTACCAGATTCACCTCGCAACTAATTAATTGATCATTATAAATGTTGGAACACAGCTGATAGGCGCAAGGGGTTCAAATGTGGGCTATATTTACTTTAATTTAGTTTTATGTAATAGTAGTAAAATAGAGTGCATCGTAAACGATTTTTGTGAAATTTTAACAATATGTATTTGACGTCATTTTTTAAATTTGTTACTTCTATTAACAAAAAAACATAACGATATGGGAAGTATTAGAAAAAATAAGTAGGGTTTGCGTTGAGAAATCTACAACTTCTTTAGCCGCATATATTAAGGAACTCACAGAAATTGCACTAAGTTCTCTATGGAAAAGTCGATATTAGTTAAAGCCAATAAATATTTATCAAACAAGCGGAAACAATGCAACTTGTCTTACTGAGACAGTTGAAATATTGACATATAAAGGGGAATATTTAAAATAAGAGAAATGAGACAATTGGCGGTTGTCTACATAAAACTGAATCTAAATATAGTAAGTATAACTGTAGTAAAACGAACTAGTTAATAGATTCAAGTAATATAGTAATGTATAGTAAAATAGTAAATATAACTGTGTAAAACGAAAAAGTTAATAGATTACAGTAATATAGTAATGTATAGTAAAAATAGTAAATATAACTGTGTAAAACGAACTAGGTAATAGATTCAAGTAATATAGTAATGTATAGTAAAATAGTAAATATAACTGTGTAAAACGAACTAGGTAATAGATTCAAGTAATATAGTAATGTATGGTCAAAATAGTAAATATAACTGTGTAAAACGAACTAGTTAATAGATTTAAGTAATATAGTAATGTATAGTAAAAATAGTAAATATAACTGTGGTAAAACGAACAAGTTTATAAATTAAAGTAATATATTTATGTATAGTAAATATAGTAAGTATTACTGTGGTAAAACGAACAAGTTTATAAATTAAAGTAATATAGTAGTATAATAAATATAGTTATATAACTTTGGTAAAACGAACACGGTAATTGATACAAGTAATTTAAAATAGTTAAGTATAGTATATATAGTAAAACTAACTTTGGTAAAACGAACAAGTTAATAGACGAAAGTAATATAGTAAAGTATAGTCAATGTAGTAAATATAACTGTGATAAAACGAACAAGTTAATAGAGTTAATGTAAAGCAAAGGCAATTCTTGTATCGATGTCAGAATAAACGTAAAGTATAGCACAATATTGGTGGAATAAATAAAATATCTATAAATAAACAATAAATGAGCAATATTAACATAGCAGGTATATAGAAAAATATAACATAAAAATGAACGGAAAATAAATAATAAACTTATAAATATAGAATGTAGAAATTCTCCCAAATACAAACGTCATACTAAGTAAAAATAAGATTGAAAGTACTAGAAAATAAATAAATAAACCATTTATATATATATATATATATATATATATATATATATATATATATATATATAATTTTTGTGTTACTGAGAATAGTGTATATACAGTAAAGTCTTGAACAATGCCAATACAAATAAGCTCGATGAACCCTGATGATAGGGTACAGAGCATTTATATGTATATTTGGAGAGTTTACCAAGATATATCTTTCAAGAGAGGATTATTCAAAACGAAAAAGATATTTTAATTTTATTATTTATTTATTTTTTTATTTCGTAAAATTATTGTTCCCTACACGTGTTTCGCTACCTAGCATTGTACTTGATAGGCAGTTCATCAGAGGAGATACAAAACATAAGATATTGACCTCAACAACTGACAATACACCACAGGGGATTAACCTAGTTGATATCACTTAAGAAGAAGATAAAAAAATAAAAACAAGTTCAAAAAGACAGCTCCAAAACCTTGGTAATATGTAGTAGCTGTGATGCGCCCCCACAAGAATTAAGTCCGATGCAATCAAAGAAAGGAAGAAAAACAGAAAAAAAGGAATACATATATACTCAAAAACTTTCCTCTGGTGATAATAATCTTAATTCTTTGAAAAGCCGGCTTAAGCAACGAAGGAGAGGAATAATAAATTATTATTATTCATTATTTGCCCTTGCTTTGAACTACGAATGCTTTTGATTTGCATCTATCTGCGAATCTAATTATTTTTAATCGACTTATCTTATATATATATATATATATATATATATATATATATATATATATATATATATATATATATATATTAAAAAAGTTACTTTAACCACTACTTTAAGAGTAAGTACAACAAATTAAATAAACTGATTGAATTAAATAAACATGGCTTGATGACTCATTATTTTTATGACATCATCCATTCAAAATAGAGGGGGGTTTAGTCGAGTAGAGTGGATTACGTCACGAAATGATGACGTCGTCCATAAAATCAGAGAGAGACAAGGGGGTAATAGATCTTTTATTTGGTAACTCATCTGGTACTGAGCAGACTTAACATCGCTTAACTTTGGGGGGTGTAACGAAAACTGGTGTGTCAACATGATCATGTCTAATATCATACGAAATTCATTAACCCTTATATTCGCGTGGCTCGAATATAATGGGATCATGTCTAATATGATATATCATATATCACATATTATTACATATTATCATATATATCACATATATCACATATATCATAAATCACATATATCTACATAAATAATAAATCACATATATCATAAATCACATATATCACATATATCCCATATATCACATATATATAACATATCATATATCACATATCATATATCAGATATCATATAATATAATATAATATAATGGATCATGTCTAATATCATATCATATATCATATACAATATATCACATATCATATATCACATATATCACATATTATCATATATATCACATATATCACATATATCGTAAATCACATATATCTACATAAATCATAAATCACATATATCACATATATCACGTATCATATATCACATATCATATATCACATATATCACATATCATATGACTTGACTTGACTTGACTTGGTCCTTTAACCCCCGCCTGGGTCGTAGGGGCGCTGCACCAATGAACTCCACACCAGCTGTCTCCACTTCTGACGGTCATGGGCAATGGACTGGGTTGTAGCGAAGTTGTAGCCCGTCCACTCTTTGATGTTGTCCGTCCATCTTTTGTGTTGTCTACCTCTCCTTCTCTTGCCTTGCACTGCTCCCTGCTGTATGGGTGGATGGGTGTCACTGGTCCTATCTCATCCCTAAATCTCTCACGTGCTGGCTCCAAGTGCCATACCCCGGTAAACCGCTTCAGCTGGCGGGCTAAACGACGTGAGGGGGTGATGTCGATACAACATCAATGGGCGGATGAACCACTTTGAGGTCAACGGCCAGGGCGGAAGAGACTCATCGCGAGTCCAACGGCCATATATCCGGGGCCAGGGCGAACCCTCATATCACGAGGGACTTCGACCGGGGCTAGCAGTCTGGAGAGGGATGGGCGCCGCTAGACTACATTTGCCCAAGACACACTGCATGGAAAAAATGAACATATCATATATCATATATAATATATAATATAATATAATATAATATAATATAATATAATATAATATAATATAATATAATGGATCATGTCCAATACCATACGGAATTTCGATGTGAAGTTTGTCTTTTTAAACTTCACATCTGTGGAACACGTTGTCACAAGTTCGCTTTCCTGAGAGCTACATCATCTTCTTGCAATTTAATGCCAATACACACTCATCAGAAATCGTCCACGTAAGTCATTAACCCTTATATTCGAGTGGCTCGAGTGGCCTTGATAAGTGGTGAATAATTAAAAAAAATGCATTCCAATTTCAAAGTGAAAGACTTTATGTGAGGTCGTACAGGAGCGTTACGTGTCTTCTTTAGAAACTACGTTTGACACCGTTGAAATATTATTTTTAACAATCCATCTAATAATACCATTTGCTACAATCCGCAAAAATATGATTGGTATATTTTTAATTGTTTTTGATTTAATTCAACGCAAACAAATCATATTGTCATTGAACCGTAAGGGCTACCGTGATAGGAGCCAGATTTATGCGGGGCAATCTAAGTGCGGAGTTTAGCAGCAAGATGTTTGTTCACATTACATTCAACTGCATGTTGTACGGTCGGGTATTGATTTACTTCTTACCAGGAGTATGGCACAAGGCCAGCTTTTATCTTACTCCCACTAGTAAGATGTGACCCACGGTCGGGTCGGGAAAGTGGGGTTTAAAAATTGCCTGGGCAGCCCCATCGGCATTCCCCGGTAGGGGCGCCTCAGGCAGTAAGCAATAAACTTACTCCTCCCCAAAGAGGGGAGGCGAAGCCTGGGGGGGTGGACCTCCTAGAACTGCACAGGACATACCCATAGACCGGCGTAAATCAAGCCCCGAAGGCCAAGACAATACCAGTCTATGGGGTGCAGTATCCATCGGAACAGATACTACACTTTGATTTAGACCTGCGGTCCTAGGAAAGAAACTACTATAGTACTATGTATTTCAGCATCTAGGGGCCTCTAAAGTAAATGGGGGAGGGCTGCTAGTAATGTGGGTCTAGGGTATTTTCGTTTTGGCGTACAAATGAAGCAAGTTTATCGGAGCACATTCCGTGAAAGAACACTTTTTCTTACTTCGCAATCTAGTAGGAGGAGGATCTCTTCCCTTCTCTGGAGACCCCTTTTTTACAAAAGAGACGTTGCTAGTCTTTCCCTAGTAGATGCTAACTGAGCTCCACACCCTAGTCCCCCTCCCTAAAACCTGCTCAGGAAGAACTCGTCTTATTACCAACGCTTCAAAGAATTCTTCTTTCTTCCTCTCTGTACCTAAAATCAAATAGAAACTTCCATTAACAAAGTTTATTTTCTAAGAAATTCCAACGTGGAACACGTTACAGCGGGGATGTTTACCTTCAGACTACAACAGGGTCGTTTTCAAGTCCAATACTTAGAAATATCTGTTAAGTCGTTCTCTGAATTAATCATAGTTCTCAGTCATGTCGTAGTATTGTTCAAAACTCCTATCTAACTAACCCTTATCCTCGAGTGGCTTTTGGCTTTTAGCTTTAGCAAGTTGTAAACCATTAGTAAAAGAAAAACAAGCACTGGGATACAACAAAATTAACCCCGAGATCGCATTCTTCACATATTTATTTCTATCGCTACGTAAGAACGGGAAGTGAAAGGCAAACTGTTCGTAAACACGGAGCAACAAAATCTGCGAGTATGTGTTAAGTGCTTACACACTCCGATGTTTTCAACGATGGAGACGCATTTGGTGTCAGACACCCACATATCTTTTGCTGGGCATGGAAAAAGGGTCATGAAAAAAAAGCAACAAAAAAAAAGAAGAATGACTCGTGAGTGGAAGAAATCTGCTTAATATTTTACGTATAGCTGATGGGGGAAAAAGAAATTGTGTCATATGTTTCCCAGGGGGCTCAATCCTGAATACGAAACCGGAGACTTTCGTTTTTGATACTGAACGCGTTGCAGCTAATAGTGTGGTGATTTTATCCTATAAGACTTTCGCTATTTAAATGTTTTAATACTTGCTTATCAGTACAAGTTGGAGTAAACGTTCGAAGAAAGCTCGTTTTTCTTATAATAAGTTCAAACTCCCAACTAGTTCAGGGCGTTAAGTAAGTACTTTCATTGCTTAAGATTTGGGGCTTAGAAAAGTGCTACAATTTTATAAGTTTGTGTAGTTTGGTTGAAGCATTGTGTGTAGTATATATATATAGAGAGAGATTTTATAGAAGGCGGTTATAATGCGGAAATGTATCGGATATACGTTGGGTTAGAAGCAAGAAAAGACGAATGCATTAGTTCAGTCGCGATCATCTTTATATATTAAACGCCCATCAGAAGGTCTTAAACATAGCATTACTCTAGTGTATGTTTGTCATAATTAAAATCACGTGGACCCTTTGTCAAAGAAATTACACCTTGCTTTAGTCGATAAAAAAATCTAATCTTATTAGGTGTATTATTGTAAGCTAAACAATGCAATATGTGGTTACAAGTTATGTAACTCACTCGTAATGTATACGGGAAACGGTAAAACTGTAATACTACTATCGTCATAATCCTAGCTGCGTTATCGTTGAACTGATACTCAGTATAGTTCATTTTATAAGAAAAGGGGGGGTCTGTACTTTCTTCAAAAAATACTAACATTTAGTTAACATTAATGAGAGTAGAAAGTAGACCTTGGGTTTACTTTCGGCAGCCTCGTAATCCTTGCTTCCCTTATTTTGTCCTTTAGTCCTCACATTCAATGAGCGATGTTTCTGACAAGGGGTATTGCCTTTTTCTTGGTCGAAATCTATCCATATGTCACTGTACTTACATCAAAATATTACAGTAGAAAAGATTGTAACAAAAATAACATCGCTTGTAAAAACTTTTTTATGGGAATTGCTCCAGACAAGGCATGAAGCCACTTAATGTAAGGAGCTAAAAATATAGTACTTCAAGGTTAAAAACTATCCAACGATAAGTCCGAGGCACATCCACCATTTCCTATGAATAAACGGAGAGGCCTTGTAGTCCTGCTCCAAGCCCTGAACCACATATTATAATTATATTCTTATTTTTTATTTATATAATTTATATAATTTTCAGGTTATAATGAAATAAATTAACGTTATTCGATCTGTACTCAGACCCTACGAAGTATTGTACCCCTTTCGATCAAACTAAAAACATTATCATACATATCACGTAACATATTATTCATTCTCGAACGCGCCTCTGTCGTATAAAGAACCGATGTTGCTTAACTTAATTTTCTCATTCAAATATAAGTCTTCTGGGGTTTTTTTTCCAAAAAAAAAGTAACACACATTTACAATAATTAAAATTGAAAGATTATCAGAAAAATATAGGGAATAGCAGATTAACGGAATGCAGGACAACTTAGCGGTAAATTGAGTTAGCAGTTCGCCTGAAACGGGCAGAAAATATGCTCCCATAAAAAAAATAAATCAAACATTACTAATTACACACACTGGTACTTATATCGATCTTGACCCAGTTTCCGTTAGTTTATTGTTGGAAGCGTTCGGCTATCCTACACAAACGCCAGTGAGATGGCGAGCCGATTTGTACCAGACGACAATTTTGATGTGGTGCTGCGTCCTATGATTTTAATGTTTTGCTTGTTTTTTTTGTTGTATTTGTTAGGTTTAGGGTTAGGGTTAGGGTTTAGGGTTTAGGGTTTAGGGTTTAGGGTTTAAGGTTAGGTTTAGGGTTTAGGGTTAAGTTTAGGGTGTAGGGGTTAGGGTTAGGGTTAAAAATATTTATTTGATAACAGTAATTTCGCTCTGTTTTGCTTGTTTTATTTGTTTTGTTGTTTACAAAATGTCTTGCAAATATAACTAAAAATTATAGGACGCAGCAACGTATCAAAATAACAAAAAATATTTATTTGATAACAGTAACTTCGCTATGTTTTGCTTGTTTTTTTGTTGTTGTTGTTATTGTTGTTTCTTTTAGAAATTTTCTTGAAAATATAACTTAAAATCCTAGGACGCAGCACCGTATAAAAATTGTCGTCAGGTACAAATCGGCTCGTCATCTCTCGGGCGTTTGCGTAGGATAGCCGAACGCTTCCGACAAGAAACTCGCGAAAACTGGGTCAAGATCGATATAAGTACCCACACACTTTTATGCTACTTTTTATGTTACAAATCTCATTAAAAATTTATTCGACATACTTTTTATCCTATAGACGTTACAGACTGACAGACATACAGACAGAATCAGAGACAGGTGAACAGACAGACGAGCAGATTTTCATCTTAATTGTATTTATAGGCAGTCGAAATGCATTCGTGTTATCATATTTAAATAAGTTTTGTTTTAATTTCATTTCTTTTGGCGTTAATTAATAATATTAAAATTATAATTGTGTCATATCTTTCACATGGGATTTCATCCTAAATAAGAAAAAACCCCGAGAGTTTCTGTTTTGATACTGAACGCGTAAAATTCAGTGTAAAAAAATGTAAAAGACAGGAAAACAGCAGAGAATGTCAGGAAATTAAAATCTTATGTCGTTTTAATTCAAAATAACCGCAAATCTGATTTTTTTAAATTTAATTTTTTAATTTATTTATATATTTTTTTTACGTAAACAAATTTGTGAGTTCAATTATTTAACATGGTGAACAAGATTATGTTTAAAAAAAAACACACGGAGCAAATAAAAAAATTATACAAGCGATAAGGACTAATCTTATTCACTCTATATAAACTGTAAACAAATCTTTCAACACACACTTTCCCAATACTTACTCAGCAGATAAATAAAAGATCTAAAATAAAAAATAAAAAAACAATACTACTCTCCGCTTAATCAAACAGTACACAACTTGTAAAACCATACGCAAAATATTTATGGTGTAGCAGTCGCAAATTTCACTCTTCGCAGAATTTAACTTCGTACTTGGAGCGATCAGCTCCTAATGAGAACGATGAAACCTTCTGGAACATAAACAGGCCGGTGTTTCTCCTAACTCCAAGACGACGAGATAGGGGAAACCTGGATATCACAAATAGACACAGTAATGTATGGTATTTAAATGAAACAATTAATATTAGCTCTTATAAAACCTACGCTCGAGCCTTTTATGTTGATTTTACTAACTTGTGATATATATATATATATATATATATATATATATATATATATATATATATATGATATTAAATTATTTTTTAAAAGTTTACCTACGTACGACGTTGTTTTGAGCTTACGGCGGGAAATAACAATCTCAGATGGTCACAGGGCGCGAACCCGGTCAACAGAAACACCTTGAATCTGTAAGCGTTCACTTAGTCCATGAGGCCACGAAGGATTATTACGTGACAAAGAAGAAATTGAGTGATATTTACACTGAAAGTTGCAAGTATAAATACCAAGACATCCGATAGTACTCAACGACAGAGTCGGAGTATTGCACTGGGGTCTCAGGGGAATATCGGTTTTAAATCTCTCCGAAAGTGCTCTACATTTAATTTTTCTTAAAAGGGGCTCTTAATAATATTAAAGTATATTAAAATATTAAAATATTAAATAAATTATTATCAGTAGTTCCACCGCACTTTTCGTGTACCCAATGCTTGCAGGTACCACAACAAATTGAGTTGGACCTGACTTCTTTTCCACAAACTGAGAAGAGGAACTTTCACTTAAGTTCATTGAAATCACAGCTACAACATGCTGTTCACTGCCGGGTTTCGTTCATGAGACGTGCGTAACTGTCTGTTCTGGGTGGCCACATTCACAGGCAGCACTCTCTCTCTCTCAGGCCCTAGTCTCTCATTGTAGCAGAAAAACGGCCCACACAAGGAGGATAAAAGAAAAGAATACTTAAGTGTGCTTTGAAAAGCGACGCCTTGTGGTGTTTGTAGGTGGCTGCAGATTCCGCAGTCAAAAAGAAGGCGATGTAAATGCGAGAACAGACCCTGACCTCTAAATCATACAGCTTTCATTTTGGGATGTTGTCGCTTTTTATGATCTTGGCGAAATCCCAGATGTTCCAGAAACACACAACTTTGTATTTCTGCTCATACAGTTTTGATTGAGATAAAAAAACAAACATTTCCGTATTAATTTATTTTTACCGGAAATCCGTCTCTGTGTAGCATAGCTGGAGTGCTCTTCAATCCCCACAACCCGTTCACTTCGTCGGCACAATCAGCGGCTCGAATTTCTGTAGTCACGGTTGCGAGGTGGTGGCGATCGTTTCCATCTCTTTTCTCTGTCATTGTAGACATCCTCTTATTCAGAACTATGATACTTAGAATGCAATACAATGCAGAGGTGTGACGGATAGACACAAGTTGGAGCAAATAAGACATATAATGGTGGAACAGGTTAAATAGTTTCACCCTTAATACAATGTATACATACACATATATAGATATATTTATTAATTAATTTATTTTTTAAAAAATAAAATGTTAACAAAAAAAGAAAAGAAAGTTTATTTTATTTTTTGAATCTGGTTTGAAATTCCAATTTAACCGGTATTTTCTGCGAGACTGCTCCTACTGCCTCTTTCATATGCACGCTTGAACTTGAGTTGAGCACGGTTCTGAAGAAGGGAAGAGTTTCCGAAATATTATATCATATGGAGTTTCCACCAGACCATCTTGATACAGGTATTACATAACATTGTAAATGTGTGTAGATAGACAGATTTTTGTGTGTTTGTGAAAAAAATAAATAAATGAATGAATATATATATATATATATATATATATATATGTGTGTGTGTGTGTGTGTGTGTGTGTGTGTGTATGTATACATTGTATTAAGAGTGAAACTATTTAATTTGTTCCACCATTATATGTCTAAGTTGCTCCAACTCGTGTCTATCCGTCACACCTCTGCATTGTATTGCCTTCTAAGTATCACATTTCTATATACTAATAAACAATGCTTCAAGCAAACTACATAAACCTCTTATCTTCTTATTCGTTTTACTAAAGTTTCTGGTAAATATTATTACAAAAAAAATCAGTACAAATCCATTGAGTTCAGTATACAGGTATACAGATAAACTCATACCACTTCCATCTGACGAGTTGGCGGGAAGAAGCAGCTATCGAAATCCAACCGCTCTATCTGGTGATCTAATGGCAAGAGAGATATATCTCCTGCTCATTGGCCGCGAAAGATTGACGACTTCCTGTCTCTTTGACGTTTCTACCGGGACACGTAGCCCTACACGAATTCTAATAGGAAAATTCCATTCTACCTAATGTTTACCGTACGTGGAAATTTATCATACTGAACCTATCTTAGCACTTCTGCATCTAAATATTATTACATTTCTATGTCACTACATTTCTTATCAAATGTCATGTGCCCATGTCGTATAGTCTAAAAGTAGTGAGTCGGCATATGGAGCGACAGACACACATGCTCTCCTATTAGCGTGCAGTATTGCATTTATAAGTTGCTTAAAATACGTGCGGTGATTATTTCTGTGAATATATTGACACGTGTTTATAATTTGGTTACTTGAACTTTGACCTTTTATATCGTATGCAATTAATAATGGGGTTTTACGTTCTTTTATTTTTCTTCCTCAATTAAAAATGGCTATTTTTTTAGAATGAAATTTCTAAAAAGTGAATTTATTTTTTTCCTTTATAAGTCTTCGCTATATTTAATCGGAAGAATCATATTTCTTTAGTTTAAAAAGATTTTATGATGAAGCCTCACTTTTCTTTATGTCAAACTTGCTCTCCTTAACGGGCGTTGCCCGGGATTCATTGGTTTCACATGTTTAAAGTTATACAGGGAAATAAATAAAGCGTTAGTGTTTATTGTGTTATTATTTCAATAATTATCTTAATAAAATTTAGATTAAAAGTATAATAAAAATAATATTTAAGTCACGTATAGGCGAGAAACAAAATAGAATAAATCATAATGAAACACGCGAGGGGGCATCAAATGTTATCAATAGGAAAAAGAAATACAGAGGACGAGGTGGAAACATGCTCAATTATAACTCAAATAATGTAAGGGCGATAAATCATATTTTAAGCTGACAAGAGTTACCGTCCTTACATTATTTGAGTCATTATTTATAATTGTCGCCGTCGTAACAACCGTTTGAACTACATTATTTTTTTTCAAGAGACTGAAGCGAAAATTATTTTTATATTGTAAAAAATAACATGCTGTAAGAAACACACGTAGCGAGGAAGAATCAACTATCGATCCGTCAGTGTCTATGCTATTTAGGTCAATATTCTAAAATCCGGACGACTTAATTTTGTATAATATATTTAATACTATTTTGATATTGAACGCGTTACAGCAAGTTCGGTTGTGACGACACCCTCACAATTTTTGTAATAACATTCAAAAAGGTTTTGATTGAGTATTCCTCTTCGTTGGGTTCGTCATGTTCGGACATTTTTATTATTCGTGTGGATGAAATTCGTCTCGTTGGGATTACCCAAAAATAGAAAAAGAAAAAGAAGAAGAAGAAGAAGAAGAAGAAGAAGATGATGATGATGATGATGATGATGATGATGATGATGATGATGATGATGATGATGATTGAGAAGAAGAAGAAGAACAACAAGAAGATGATGATGATCAGAAAAAGAAGAAGAAAATGATGATAGACAAGAAAAAGAAGAAAAAGATAATGCTGATGATAGCGAAGAATAACATAAAGATGATGATGATAAAAAAGATCATGATGATGATGATGATGAAGAAGAAAAAGAAAAAAGTGATGATGATCATCATCATATTTTATTTCCATTCTAAAAATATCTGTTGAAATATTTTTTGAAATGCCTAGTCCGAAAGAATACATCCCCTCACAAGAAAAGACATTTTTAAAGTGACGCCAGACCACGAGATTATTATGAAAAGCCAACACAAAAAGGACATTATGTACCTTGTGGCCATGAAAACAATATATAAAAAGACCATTTCAAACCCTGAAAACACAAACATTCAAAAAGAGAATAAACAGTGGTGATAACTAGAGATGAGGCAAAAAGACTATTGGCCATATTGGAAGAGGCAAAAGGACTATGGGTCATATTGGAAGAGGCAAAACGACTATGTGTCATGTTGGAAGAGGCAAAACGACTATGGGTCATGTTGGAAGAGGCAAAAGGACTATGGGTCATGTTGGAAGAGGCAAAAGGACTATGGGTCATGTTGGAAGAGGCAAAAGGACTATGGGTCATCTTGGAAGAGGCGAAAGGACTATGGGCCATATTGGAAGAGACAAAAGGACTATTGGCCATATTGGAAGAGGCAAAATGACTGTGTCATGTTAGAAGAGGAAAAAGAACTATTGGCCATATTGGAAGAGGCAAAAGGACTATGGGTCATGTTGGAAGAGGCAAAAGGCTCGTTTAATATATCGCTTTATGTTGCTTTCTTTAATGATGACGAACTGGCCAATATTAAACAGTTTTTTTTTTGTGGGGAGGGTCTCCGTTAAAAGGCACCCATCTCTCTATAGATCCATTAAACTAACATCCCCCTTAGATATTGGCGGGGTGTCAGAAGCCGGTCTCATCACAACTGAGATGACACATGGTTCTCTGGCACAAGCTGTCGATGTCTTGAAACCGTCAATGTTCGTCTCGGGTTCCCAACTCTAATCTATCATAATGGCACTTTCAGTAGCGTGTATAAATGACCGAGATGTAACGATTGTCAGAATGCATCTATGTTCCACATTTCTTAAAAATCTTTTCGGTGGGTTTTCTTCTCATAAATGTACAGACAGACAAACAGACAGACAAACAGACAGACAGACAGACAGACAGATAGACAGACAGACAGACAGACAGACAGACAGACAGACAGACAGACAGACAGACAGACAGACGGATAGACATTAAACAGACATTCATCATTATTATATAAATTAGCAAATATATGCTTGCTCCCGTCGCCTATTTTTGCGAGTCTCGGAGGATGATATGATGAATGAACACATACGACACTGCCTACACAAACGTAAGAGGTAATGCATAGGAGGATGCTATTATGACGAATGAACAGATACTACACTGCCTACAAACAAGTGGGTAGTGTATCGAATATGATGCCATAAAAACAAAACAGGTAGTACACTACCCCCCCCCCCCAAGAAAAGGGTAAAGTTAATATTTAGGGGGATGGTCTGATGACTACAGAACAGATACACTACCCCACCTTGAATCTATCGTTATAAGATAGTACAATATTACAATTAATAGAATTTATAGTATAGTTTCGGCTTCAAGCAGACAGATACAAAATCTTTTAATGAATTTAATTTGGGGAACGCTATTAATTTGAGATTAAAATAATAATTCAAAGTAATTATAAAAACTAAAAATGTGAGATAATTTAAATCTTATATATGTGTGTGTGTGTGTGTTCGAGTGAAATAAATTCCAGAAGGAAATCTGAGTATGAAAGCTCAATGTAATAAACAGAACAAGAATAAAATAAAGTAACACGGAATCACATAATCACCGATGCAATAATTTATTTCAACCCTCCGGCATTATTCAAGCATCCAAACGAGGCGATTACATTTTTCAAAATGAAAAAAGAGAAACTCACACTAACTATTCAATACACATATAGAGAGCGCAACAACATATATATATATATATATATATATATATATATATATATATATATATAACGAAACATTAAAATTAAACTATTGAAGATTAGAGATGGTGGGGTGTGAATCTTACG
>OY744518.1:206370481-206372981 GCA_963556195.1 Sepiola atlantica
TTTCCCCCCCACTCGTCTGTTTTATTGATTTTAATAATGCTTCCTCTAAAATCAATCCTACCATTCTGTTGTACACGTAATGTACTTACATATATATATATATATATATATATATATATATATATATATATATATTGTTGAGAAATCAATTAAGGTTATGAAATGTCAACTAATTGATTACTTATCAACATCAACATGGTGTTTTTAGAAAAAGTTCAGTTCATCTAGTTGTTTTTTTTTAGTTTTGACCCGTTAAACTTTCAAATGCAAATACTTCAAGTTTTGCTTATTATCTTGATATCAGTGGAATGATGGAAGGATGCGGGAGATGAAGAGGCAAGATATCGAAAGAAGCGCTTCTGATTATTTTTGTCCAATTCTGATTCGTTCGAGTCAATAAGCAATCTATTTCCACCCCAACCCAAACATTATCTTTTGTTTGGCGATTCTTCCGAATAAAAGACGACAATGACAAACATCTCGTGACCGACAAACGGCAAGAAGGCAGACATCCACAAGAAAAGAATAAATTACAAAACGAATTACTTTACTGATTTGTGTATTCATTTTATCTATGTTTTTAATCTAATATATAAAGTAAAGTCAGTCTCTTGATCGTTTCGTTGTCATCGATAGCTTTCTTCCTATAAAATCAATATGTTATTCTGGTTCGTCTGTTTTTCATGGTTTTACTATTGGGTCACCACTTAACAAGGTCATGAGCCACTCCATTGATAAGGGTTAATAAGACGGAAATTGGCAGCTAAAAGATGAGGAACACTATGGAAGTATTATGAATGGTATGAACTGATTATTACTCATGCAGCGGTTTTTGAAAATATTTTTTTTATGGAAACTGCTTATGACAAGACATGAAGCTACTTACTATAAAGAGCTAAGAAGAAAATACTACTTCAACGTCAATAAGTGTTAGATTGATATATTCCTACCCAGAAAACAGCAATTATTCCCTCTTTGTCATGGAATGTGAGGACAAAAGAACAAAATAAAGGAAACGATAGATATGAGGCTGCCGGAAGTAAACTAAAAGTTCACTTTCTACGCTCCTTTGTTGACATTGGATTTTAAAAGGACCATGTTGTAATCATCAAGGAAGTAGTCCCGATGTAACGTGTTCATAGGCGAGAAGCAAAAAAGTCCGCTCGAAGAAAATCCGGCTAACCCTATGGGGAGAGAAAGGAAACTCTTTTTTTTTTTTTTTGTAGCAAAACGGATTTTCCTGTCTTAAAAACATCAAATAAGATTTGATACCAATGGTTCGTTGCGGCATGTTGTTGAGAACAAATAAAATGTAATTCGATTTAATTCCTTCCAGGAAATAATTTGTCTCGGTCGGAATTATTTTTAAATGTTCGCCATCTTAAAAAAAAGTTACATAACTCTGTATTCGTTCATACGGAGTTACTTCTCTTTGATTGGAACAACATTATAACATGTATTATTTGTATTAGTCGGACTAGTCATTGGTGAGAATGAACATTCTTATCTTGGATGTTATTCCTACAAGGTTTTGGTCGACGTAACACCCGACCTTCAAGTGCATTTTGTCGAACTCGGGAATCCATACGGAATTTGGAATAGAACATGTGGCGCAACTGATAAAGGTGTTGAGTAAAAACTCAATTCTAACTGACAGTCTTCCGATGATTGCAGATTCATTCATAACTGAAGGCGATACTAACTACAAAGAAAATAAGAATTAATTATGTATTACCTAAAAATTACTTCCGGTTCAGTTCGAAATCTTACGTACAGATTCCCGAGTTCAACAAAAGGCACATGAAAAAGGCTAGAGGTTACATTGGTCGAAACATTGTGAAAATAACATCCAAGATGAGAGCAGTAGTCCGAATAATCCACATAATACAAAGCAGCGTTATACATAACATATAGTCGGAAATAAATTGCATTTGTTATTTTATCATAAGTACACATGCATTACTAATCAAGTGAAAATATACATATAATGTTCACATGAATGATTTGAGTAATCTGTACAAGTTTGACCTTCGTTTAACTGTAGGCTCGTTGGCTGACTTGGTTAAACCGACGTCAGCCAGAGACGGTTCTTTTTTGCATGTTATACATCGCGGATTTCGATAAGCAACGTTTATAATCAGTATAAGTTAAAATCATACCTGGGATGTTTTTTCGCTCCCTGGCGTTCTCGGTTCCTACAGACGTTCCAAGTTGTGGACACTATCGTTCTTGAATTGAAGTCGGGACCAAACAAACACAATGGACGCAATAGACGTAAAAGACTGTCGATTTTTATTAGGCAGTTAGCGTCGCCTTCATCTTTTCAAGCGGCGGGAAGAAGACAGATTGCGGTAGAAAATTTGGAGCTTCGTCCATTACTTTTCGTTACCATTGATTCTTAAGTCATTTCGTTTTTGGCGTCGGCTTCTAAATAAGACTCCTGCTCTTTCCCACCTATCCTATCTCGTCTGTTTTTATTTTCTCTAGTTAGCGTTCCCAT
>OY744518.1:206377981-206392981 GCA_963556195.1 Sepiola atlantica
ATTTTTCTTTATTTACTTCTTTTTTATTTTATTTTTTATTTTTTGTTTTTTTGTCTATTTTTTGATGAACATTATTTTCAAACGTCGATCCGATATTCTGACCTTTCTACGCGTTTGCTGATAAAGCGAAATGATTGTTTCTTTATTGTGAAATAAATATCGATTACTTTATATTTATGTTTTTATGACTTCGTTTTTTTTTGTTGTTGCTTTGACTTGATTTGCTTCGTTTGTGGTTGTTGTTTTTTTCTTTTCTTTTGTGGTTGTTTTTTTTTTCTCTCTTTTTACCTATGCTCTTTCCAAGCTTCTGTTTTTAACCATTCATTGCCAGATTTTTGTTAATAAAATAGGGCGATTTTTTTGCATTGTACAGTCGATGTTGATAGGATATTTAGCTGGTTGGTTGGTGGGTGTTACGTCATGTCGTGCGTCGTTGGGTAATTGTATGCCGAAACCGTACATATATTTCGACTATTGAGTCACCACATATCAAGGCCAGTAGCCACTCGAAGATAAGGGTTAGTGAGACTGAAACAATTGTCAGCTGTAAGATGAGGAAAACTATGAGAATGTTGCGTATGAACCTTGTCTCATACACGAGGAAAAACAAGTTGCTAAAATCGTACCAGGAACATTAAATTTCACAAATTGTATTCATATTTGTGTGTCTGCCTGCTCTCTTGTATAGGCGCCTCTGTGATCCTTCCAGACTGGGGAATTGCTGTCATGAAACCAAAGCTCATTATTTATACTTTCAAAAGGACGAATTAAAGACAAAACTGATGGAAGAGAGAGGAGGTTTATTCGACTTGATCTTCGTTCTGAATCACTAACTAGGTTGGATAGAGAACGAGCGATAATCACTGTTTAAGTATATCTTTTAGCACATATCAATGTATCATGTTCACACGTTGCATGCTTCCAAGGAACTAACTGCTTCTATTTCTCTTTGATCCATGTGACGTCATATCTATTTCTATTAATTACCACGGTCTAGCAATCCTAACCTCTACTTCTGCAAGTTGACCCCGACTGCACTTTCATTTCCTGTTATTCTCAACTAACCGTTTTATATACTAGTGGATTTACTCGCCCAATATTTAACATGGGTACTTACATTGATCAATGGTATGAACTGATTATGAAATATTGGGCGGCTTTTTGACATTGGATTTGAAGATGACCAAGTTGTAACTAGTAAGAAAACAGTCATGCGGCAATGTGTTGCGCAGACGGTAAGCCTTGCAAAGAACCCTGCCCATGAAAATTTCTCCCGACACTAGGCAGATGGAGGATGAAAGGGATTTTGTTTTCGATGTGGTAGCAAAACGTCCTCCTGTTGCGAATGTCTAACAAGGAGCAGCCTCGTAACTCTCGCTTCCCATATTTTGTCTTTTAGCCCTCAGATTCCATGAGCGATGTTTCTGACAAAGGGGTAAGAATTGCTGTTTTCTGGGTCGGAATCTATCCATCTAACACTTATCGTTGGCTAGTTTTTGACCTTGAAATGATATTATTTTTTAGCTCCTCAGATTCCATGAGCGATGTTTCTGACAAAGGGGGAAGAATTGCTTTTTTCTGGGTCGGAATCCATCTAACACTTATCGTTGGCATGTATTTGACCTTGAAATGGTAATTTGTTAGCTCTTTACAGAAAGTGGCTTTATGCCTTGTCTGGAGCGATTTCTATAAATAAATAAAAACATTCCATGGTAATAACGATAGAGTTAAAAAGAGACTAGTAACATCTCTTCCGTGATAAAATGTTGTAGAGAAGAGAAAATCTGACTAGCCACTAGATGTCGAAGTTGATTTTGCAATTACTCAGGGCAGGAAATTGTACTCTGTGGAGCTCATTTCTCAGACGTGGCAGCAGTTTCCATCTTTGGACTTATCTGACTCTTATAGACGTAGAGAATCGTATCTGGTGTGAGATTTGTCTGTAGATTAATTTATTTTGTATATTTTATAAATAAATAGTCGGTAAACGATAATCTGTATTTAACCCATAGATAGGAGTCTGACAGGTACTACCACTTCGAGTCAGAGTTGATCTTGTAGGTAGTTATACTTAAGTAGTATCCTTACCCCCCCCCCCCCAAAGCTCCAGAGTTAGAGCTTCACAACTAGATAAACTTCAAGATTATACCCATAATTTATCTTTTGTAGTTGTGTTGCTGATTTTACCATTTCGTCAAGCTATGATTTCTTTAACATCTTTAAAACTTTCTCGTTTGGACTTTCTTCGTCTGGCGTACCTGTGCGATGGGGTTCGTTTGCATGTATTAACTAAAACAAGATTTGAACAGGAAGTCCAAAGCAAACAGGCGAAGTTTTTTTTTTTTTTTGCAATAGATTAACATTGTGTTGGATAATGGCCGTATGGGAATGGACGTATCTGTTGGAAATCGGGTTTGACTTGCGCGAATTAGTGCGGGTGCAGTCGAGTGCAGATTGGGGCTAGTTCTCACAGTCAGAGCTAACAGACGTGACAAGGTTACTGTGTGACAAAACTCCAGATCAGGGGTCAGGCTGCACCTGCGAGAGGCTCTGTGACTTCGCGGGCCTTGCGTGGGAAAAAAAGGGATCTGTGACGTCACTCGTTCTCGTGAGAAGCGAGTTTTTAGTCAGTCTGATTCGGAGGGCGAACCGAGTAGGACGTGCGATTCACAATGTAAAAATAAGGATTATTTCCCTTAAGGAAAGACAAGAGCGAGAATCATTTCCCCCCTCTCTATGAATGGCTAAGAAACATTGTTAACTAACTACGATAAAGTAAGATTTGCTCTCTTTCTCTCTCTCTCTCTCTCTCTCTCGACGTGGTGGATGACTCCCAGTTGAAATAACAACGCTTGCAATAAAATGAATTAAATTTAAAAGCAGAGTTTGTCTTCGAGTGCGTCATGGCTTTTGTTGCAGACAACGGACGGCGTGGTTCGGCAGGAAGGAAAGAAGATGGCGACCCTCTACACGACGAGTATACGAAACGCGTACTGCCGCGGTCCAGGCAGGAGTAGCTATGTAACAATTATCCTTAATCATAATTCCTACATCTAATCATAGTTTTTGGAGGTACAGAATTTCATTACTGCAATTATGAAAGGAAGATAAAAAAAAGCCGGTCACCCGGTTTCGCCCTAACTCTGCAGAACTGAATCGATGGATTTGGAAAGGGAAAAACTGTATAATTTTTTAAAAGAGTTATGTTATGTACATGATGAGGATGTCTTATAAACTAATCACGCTTAATCCTAATAAACACTCCAGCTACTTACAGAGGAAGTGATGTCTTGAATAAACGTAGATCGTTTCAAAGACTTTGAGATGGAATAAAGAGTGAGCACAACTGAAAGAGTGCTGAAATTCATTGCATATGTCTGTTTTTTAATGAAATGGTGGCCGATGGCAGGCCCGTATATATCTTTCAGAACGTTTGTTAATCGGATGATTCTATTCCTAATTTTGCTATGTATGTGTTGTTGAACCCTGTTGTCTAATCTCAATGTCGTGCTACCTATGTAGTCAGCACTGCAACCACATTTGAATGATAAATGACAGCATTATCGCGGGAGGGGTGGTAGAACGTTTTTTTCGAGAGGATGCTAAAAGAGATTTTTTAGAGGCACAAAAACTGATAAATTCGCGAAGCAAATTAACTTCACAGAAGAATATTGCTATTGTTGTGTTCTCTGCAAAAGAAATCTCTCTTGACGTCAAAAAACGAATTAACGGATGTATCGATGTATCTTCTTTTATTCTTTCTTTTGTATTTTAATTGTTAAAATGTTTCAAATGGTTCAAGAAAAATATTTTCGTACATCGATCCTATATTATGACCTGTATTCTGACCTTTTGACCTAGATATATTTATCTCACGTTCTCCATGTTATCTTCATTGTGAATGTGATATCGATTTTTATTCATTTATTTGTTTGCGTTCGTTTTTCCTTTAATTGTATTTTTTAAATGCAATTCTTCGTGTTTGTTGTTTTTATAGTTGTAACCATTTACTTTTTTCTGTAAACAAAATTAAGGCGGTTATTTCTTAGTTTTAAAGTCGGAGAGTGTTCAAGAGGGGTGGTATGCTTCGATATCACACCTTATGGTTGTAAGAATAGAAGCTATCAGTATGGGAGGGAGTGGGAGTATTTTTTTTTATTATTGGAGCAGAATATTTTCTAAAAACATATTTGAGACTGACAGCGGGGTTCAGAATTGCGTTGTTTTATTGTGAAGACATTAAAAATAATATTTATCAGCTGTGAGACTGCATACATTCGCTTGACAACGTAAGGATAGGCCAAATACGTATCTGGGCCTTACTTTTCCATGATGTATGTAGTATTCCCGAGATTATGCTATGGAAAGTTTGATAACTCGAAAATTATTTATCGGATCGAGCTGAAATTTTGCAAGGTGCTTACTGTTACCAAAGAGCATCAACTCCATGCATCAAATTTGAAAAAAAAAACGGAAGTTGAAATTCTGTCAAAATCTTTTATCATGATCGAACATTTTAAGATCCATTTTAAACGTCAAGACCAATGTCATGCGGGACTTCATTGGCTGCAATATGGGTCAAGTAGCGGGTCTCTAACATGAATAGAAACAGAATGTGATTTTATCCTTTTTGTGAGTTTACTTAAACCTCTGACCTAGATATCCCAACATTAAAATCAAATCGGTTCTAAAGTAAACTTTGACTGATATTTTGCCGAAGCTTGCTAACGATTAGTCAATCGATATGGACGCTAGGCTGTACAGAAGCAAACAAGCATAGTGACAAGCCGACAAACTCGACCGAAAACATAACCTCCTTGGCGGAGGTAATAAATAAATAAAAACAGAACGGTCCGTTATTTTCATCAAAAATAATCTAGAGAGCTAAACTATTTTTTGACTGAAGAGCGACATTAACTGTTGATATTAAATCATCTCCATTTGAATTGAACGTCGTTTGTTTGTGTAGATCGCCCTCATTGAGATCCTTTGATGAAAATGAGTCATCGCTGTCTAAGAATGAAAACATTGCAGCGGATCGAGACGAAAACATTAGTTTAGTGAGTCACATCAACTTAGCAAATGTAGACTTGAATTATGTGTATTGTTGTCTGTCCACGACAATCTAATGAAAGACGATTGGAAATACAGAAACAACTTTGATAGCTGACCCGGTCCGGCGTAACCCGGGAGAATTTTTACTTTCATTTCTGCTTTGCTTTTTTATAACTGTTCCGAATTTTCTTGAAATAGGTTTCTCAAAGCAAAACTTAATATTTTCAGTATCGTTTTATCATTGAATTATGAATAGAATCAAATTAAAATGAACTATAACTAAATGTATTTTGATAATGTTGGTGCAATGGGTGTAATAGCTTCTTAACCTTTTTAAATACATAAAGAATTTGCTAAGAATTGTAGAGCCAGAAATTATTTTCTATTCAACAGTTTAAAGGATTCCGAATTCCTTTCAGATGTCAACCGGTAATGATGTTATCACATTGTTTTGTTCAAGTATTTAAAAATAGATCAAAATAGCTGGCTTGTTTATGAAGAAACAGAAATGCATTTTGATGGGTTTTATTTCGTATATTTTTTAAATATAATTTTAAACTTCGTTTTATTTTACGCTATTGTTTTTTTTATTTCAATAGACAATCGATTAAGAATAAATAAAAAACAATAATGTATAAGTCGCGTAGAGACGAGAAACACATATTTATTATAAACAATCTCATCAGTAATCAAACTCAGTTATCAAACTTGATCAATTTTAGTACTCCAATTGTGTTCTTCATCTTTCGGCTAACAATTATTCAATCTCATTAACACTTATCCTTAAGCAGCTCTTGACCTTTAGAAGTGGTGACTCAATAGTAAAAATCACACACATACAAAGACACACGGGAAGTGGTCACATAATTTTATTAATATAGAAATGAATATAAATTAAGCATCAAATGAATACAAAGAAAAGAATAGAAACGTTTACATATATATATATATATATATATATATATATACACACACACACACACACACATATATATATATATATATATATATATATATATATATATATATGTAAACGTATCTATGTTTAGTATATAGACATATATGTGTATGGGTGTAGTATATAGATATATTTATATATATAGTATATATACATATATATGAAGTATATGGATGAAGTATATATATGTAGTATGTATACATATATATATGTAGTGTATATAGATATATACATGTGTACTTAATATATATGTAGTATATATATATATATGTAGTATGTATCTGTATGTAGTATATATACATGTGTACTTAATATATATGTAGTATATATATAGTATATAGGTGTATATGTGTGCTATATATGTAGTTCATATATATGTATATATATTATATAGATGTGCTTCTTCTTTTGCGAGTCTTTGAAGGGTGTAGTCATACGACAGTTTCTTTCCTTTTACGAAGGTATTTGCGTTATCATTGTCCTCTGTGGGATCTTTCAAGCTAGACTGGTGGATGGTAGAAGGCTAACAAGACAGTGTTGCATCGAATTGTCATCCATTTTCTTCACATTCGCAGATGGTTAGCTGATGAATTAAAATTATTGATTCTTTATGTTGCTAATTGATTATTTTATTTATATATTCAGATTTCATTGTTTATTATTTTTATCTTTTGTGGAGGCAGGCTCTTTTTTCTTTTGGATTCTTCTGGGTTTTAACCTTTTATTTATTTTTATTTTATTTTATAGAGTAAGACAGTTGTATTCTTATTGTGTAGTGTGGGAGATAGGACTGAGGTTGCCTCGAGGTATCTTCTGTTGCTGTGTTCTTGATTTCATCCCCCGGACATTTGTTTGGTCCTGGATTTTTCGTATTTCTCCATGGAAATTTATTCGCCTGATTTGTTTTCATTTTGTATCTCTTGGACGTTCTTTGATATAAATAAGATTTAGACAGGAAGTACGAAACAAAATGATGCAAAAACTCGTTTCTGACTCAAATTAAATGCCATGGAATCGTTAATAAAATCCACAATCAGTCTTTTTTGCAATCCAACTATATTTAGTACAAATAAACCTTAGTCTGCAGCTGACTTGTCCACTAAAGTTCAATTATGATTGTCCAACAGTCTTAGTTTTATCATCGTTCAAATATGCAGACTTGTATACGAGTTATTTAGGATATGATGGTCTTTTCAGTCTAGGAATAGTATAGGGATTGTTTTTGTTAGGCTTTATCTTTAAGATAACGCAACATGTAAAAATATGGGGTATGGTGTGGTGTAGCGTAAAGCCCATCTACGATCACACTTTCTAAAATTGATCAGATGATCTCCCCGGATATCATTGAACTGCGATAAAACAAAGGCTTTGACATTCATGACTGAAATTTGTTGAACGGATGTGAAGTTGATTAATACCAAATATGGTTGGATTGCAGAAAGGGTTGTGAATTTTATTCAAAAATTCCATGGGTCGCATTTTATTTCGGTCAATCTATATTATTTATAATCTTTGCTGCTACTTTCCAGTCCAGTAAAAAATTATAAACTATTCATTGAATACGGTGTTTGCTTACACAAGCACGTGCGACCACTAAAAAGCAACGGTCTACATGAAACACCCTAATGTCGAAATGTAATTCTTTGGTTTACTCAATTATAATTTTGCCACACTTCTATGCGAGCATGTGGAACACTTTACAACTGGACTGCTTTCTCACAAATTACATGGTCGTCTACAAATCCAATGTCAACAGATATTTGTCATCAAGTATTCAAACTTAGTTAATACAATTGAGTGTTCCTCAACTTTTGACTGGAAATCATTCCATCTCATTGAGTTTTATCCTCGATTGGCTTTTGGCCTTGATAAGTGATCGTTTAATAATAATAATAATAATAGTAATTTTTTTAATGGTGCCGGCGTAGGCTGACACCAGACAAAATATTTGTAGAGGATCGAGGAGGATGAGAAGACCGAGGAGGGACAGCACAAACCAGACCTCCACTGGAAAAGTGCAGAGAATGCTGGGACTTTGGGAGACTTATTGCCACCCAAATCCCAGAGAAGACCAATTTTCCTTACTAGCGAGAAATCAATGGTAAGAGGATGTTGCGATATCGCATCGTTATCGAAAAGAGGTGAAGAATAATGGAAATCTGGGGAGGCTTGTTATTACTCAGACTCCAGGAAATACCACTGGTTGTTGTCGGTTAGCAATCATTGACGATGATCTGTGTGAGAACTCCTAGTGAGTACAAATAATAATAATAATAATAATAATAATAATAATAATAATAATAATAATAATAATAATAATAATAATAATAATAATAATAATAATAAGGAACCATTTTCTTTCTTTTTTATATTTTAGGTTTTCCGACATTTCAGAATTTTTTTTCAAAATATCCAGCCTATATTTTGACCTTTTGACCTGGATGTGTTATTCTCGACACAATTTGCTGATAAAGAGATAAAAGCGTTCTTTATTAAAAATTAAATATTGATTTTTATATATTTTCTTTATTTATTCATAACATGACTTTTAGAAATAGCTAAATATGCAAAACTGCGATATCATTTCATATATTTGGAAAATAAAAAGGAAGAATTAAATAAACCAAATAATGGTTCAGATCCAAAAAAAACTTGTAAAAGACAAAGCCGTAGTTTCGATGAACAATCATCATTCCGCGACAGAGAACTACTTTAGAACAAGAGAGATTTACTAAATACAAAATGTAAACATGTAAATAAACACATACTAAACACATACTAAACATATGCTAAACGCTTATACATGTATTTCTTAGACATACAGATTACATCAATGGTGAGATGAAGAATTATTTGAATAACTATTGCTATGCGAGTGAGATAGAAATAGTTGCTGACGACACCACGGGCTACTCTCGTCATGTGGGCACATATCTGAGGCAATAGCTGAATCCTTAGAAAATGACCTCCAGTCTGTAGTGGAATGGGGTCAAAAATGGATGGTAACTTTTAATGCCACTCAGACAAAGCTTCTTTCCTTCAATGACTACAAGAAACCTATTCAACCACCGATCGTCATGGCAAATAGCACACTGATTGAGAGTTCATCATTCAACCTCCTCGGCCTAACTTTCACAGATAACATGAATTGGAATAAATATATTGAAAACGTTGCCAGGGCTGCTGCAAAGAAGGTGGGCTCCCTCTACCGTGCCAGTAAACTTCTCACACCTGACATTATCCTATATCCGCCCATGCATGGAGTATTGTTGCCACATCTGGGCTGGTGCATGATCCGCTAGTCTCTCCCTCTTAGACAAGGTCCAAAAAAGAGTCGCCAACTTGATAGGTCATTCACTATCCACCAAACTCCAGCCCCTGTCCCATCGTCGCAATGTTGCTTCCTTGTGCCTATTTTACAAGAACTTACAATGGATTGTGCTCTGATAAGCTTGCTGCTCTGGTACCCCCACGACGTAAATTCACTTGACCAACCCGACAATCTGCCAAATCCCATAAATACACTGTTGAGGGCCCCAGATAGTGAAACGCTTTCTACTCCAAAAGCTTCTTTCCTCGTGCTGCTGGATTCTGGAACTCCAGCCCTGCTCCCTGCTTTCATGACACTACTGACATGCAGAAATTTAGAACTAATGTAAACAGACATGTCGCTGCGCAGCTCTTAAATTAGGTTGACTCCCAAAAACCTTCATCCTTTTTTCTCAGTAGCCCCTTACGTCTACAGTGGCGGCCTGCCTTGTTTTAAAGAATAAATAAATAAATAATGTATTTCGTTTATAAAAGTGGATTAGCCATGAAATGTGCGTAAAATAAACATCTTTGTTAGCATTTATTTATTGATGGCTTTTGTATAAGAGCCTGGCAAATGATGGAAAAATGAGTTTTGCAAAAAGTTAGATTTTTAAGATATGCGAAGTGCGCGCACAAGCCTTTGATCTACATTTATAACTCTTGTCTAGATATGCGTCGAGTTAGAGTTAGGGTTATATCATTATAATTTGATTTATAGTTAAACTGTACAACATTCAGAATAAATGCCACTATGGAACGCCTCGCGTAATTATAGATAGTAATCTGTGTGAGTTTATTTGGAGGCATAAATATGAGGGAACTATATGTTTGGGTAAATACGCAATGACATGAATGAATTCCATCCTCTTGAGTAAGTAATAAGACGTTTTTATTACAACCATCATGTTATCTGGGTGTTTTGGTGTTGGGGGTATTTTGGGCAGTAATCTCTATTCTACACAAGATTTCAAAGATTTCTATAAGAGATTGTGTATATCGGTCGGTCTGTGAAGGCAACTTTCAAAAGTGTCTCCCGTTGAATCGTCTATATAATTAACAATTCTTTCTGCAATCCAACCATATTCGTTAAAAATAACCTGCAGTGTATGCCTGACTTGTAAGCCAAATTTCAGTCATTGATATCCAACAATCACCCATCTCCTTCGGATCAGTCGAAATATGCAGCTGATCTAGAAGTTGACCTGGGTTCAAGCGTGGATTGGGGTACAAAATGGCTCGTTTCATTTAATCCAGTTAAGACCCAGCCTGTGTCTTCCAATCGTAGGTGTGTCCCTTTTCTTCCTGAGATTCTCATAGATGGCTCTGCTCTTGAGAAGAAATCAACTCAAACTTTTCAGTCTTTGTCTCTCATCAAATCTTTCTTGGGGTTCATACATTAGATCCATTGCTCTTTCTGCTTCTCGTAAAGTCGGTTATCTGTATCGCTCCGAACACTTTCTCACACCTGAGGCTATTCTCTATATCTACAAATCTACAATCAGACCATGTATGGAATATTGTTGTCATATTTGGGTTGGTGAATCTCTGTCGCATTTGAGGGTTCTTGATAAGGTGCAGAGACATATCTATAATTTGATGGGCCCTACCTTTTCTTCTTCTCTGCACCCTCTCTCTCACAGACGTGATGCTGCTAGTCTCAGTCTTTTCTTTAAGTAGTATTATGGCATGTGTTCTTTAGAATTATGTGATCTGTTCCCCGCTTCTTTTGTTCCAGCTCGTTTGACTCGTTGGTCTAGTGGTCTCCATACATTTGCTGTTTTAATACCTCATTGTAATACAGCCTCCTATTCGAGTAGCTTATTTCCAAGAACCACAGGCTTGTGGAACTCTCTTACTGCTGACTGTTTTCATTTTACCTATAACCTTGCTCTTTTCAAGACTAATGCCAATAGGTATCGCCTGTTTTTGCGATAATCATATTTGTTCTTGTTAGCTTCTTACATCAATCGCTTCATGTCTTGTCTGGAGCGATTTCCATGAAAAAAAATCCTTGTTTTATCGCCGTTCAAGTATATGTGGGACACTTTGGTGATCATTTAATCAATATTATATAGTATATATTGTGATCAATGAAGCCTTTATTTCGTCTATGAGCCATTTTTAGGCGTGTATCGGGTTAGGGTTAGTGGCATAGTTAGGGTTAGGGTCTAGATCATCACGTTGAGATCGATGAAATTCTCATTTTTCGAAGTACAAAATGAAGAATAAATGCCACCGTTGAACGCATCGCGTAATGGTGGACAGTTATCTGTAAGTTTGTGTGGAGGCAGAAATATAAGGAAACGATCTTTTTATACAAATACTCAATGGGATGATTTAAGTTCGATCCTCTTGAGCAAGTAATAACACGTTTTTTTTGTATATAACTCGCATTTTGTCTGCTTGTGTTTGTTGGGGGGTGGGGGTATTTTTTTTATTTTGACGGGCTCTTGTCGCAAAGATTCGCTGCTGTTTTTAATTATATCTCTTCGAAACTGTTTTCTTTCTTTCCTTTCGGTATTTTTCAAAAGAATTATTTTCAAACATCGATTCTATATTCTGACCCTTTAAACAAGTGTGTGTTTTCCTCGGCACAGTCAGTCGATAAAAGGAGATTTCTGCTTTTTATTAATGCGAATTAAATATTGATTTTTTTAATGTTATTTATTGATCTTTTTATTTTGTTGTAATCTGAGTGGCTTATTTTGTTTGCGTATTTTTTCTGCGTTATCTGAATGCTTCTATTTGCGAGCCTTTATTTATTTTCAAACTTTCGCTTTAAATGAAGTAAGGAATTTCACTCTCTTTTGTGTCGTGGCTTAGATTGGAGAAACTGATTCTATGTGTTGGCGTGTTGTTGATTTTTTTTTCTTCTGATTCTTTTTGGATTCTTCTTTTTCCTGGAATTATTTATGGAACATTCTTCGTCGTGTAACGAGATCACTCGGAGTGATCGGAGAATCAGGGTAGTAAATAGAAAATATAATGTAGATGATACTGAGATCTAGGTCCGGAGCGGTGTATAGAATACGACTGTGGTTGTTTTGATAATTTCAAGTTTGTGAGGAAAATCAGAATATAAACGTTTATTGTTTGTTGTTGGAGTTATGTTGGATTGATGTATGTGTGAAAGACAGTTTTTAGAATTACGGTCACCGATTGAGAGAGAATCGGAAAATATATATATAGAGGTAGCCTTGAGATCGAGGTGGGTGAACGTTCCGCCTGTTTCTCCCTCCAGCGGGGGATTAGGAGCTGACTGTATATGTAAAGCTGAGTGTACCAAGAGAATATCGGTATTTCACGACAGTAAATGTAGACACTAAAAAGCCTTTATTGTTTAGACAATACATTTTTTTCTGAAAAAGAAAATGTCTCCAAACGGGTGGGTTTGATAGGGTGGGTGTTGGCAATGGGACTATTATATAGGGTCACGCGGTTTTCCGAAGTTATTTTTTACCTTTTAAATTTACGAGCTTTTCTAATTTACTCAATTTATATCTTGTAAACTAATGACAGCGGAATAGTTCGTGGGCTGAAACATGAATGCATTTGTGTAGCCAAATATGCCTTAAAATATATAAAACCTCATAAGGCTCTATTTGATATCGAGCACTATTATAGTAAGTGAACCTTACATTATGACTTTGTATTCGGCAGTTTACATACTTTTTCACATTACAAAGAGTCACAAAGTGATTCATTCTTTTTTACAACTATCAATGATTAAAATGGCTGACTTGTTTACGATATCGAGCCACTTCGAAATTTAAAAAAATAATTTAACTAACTTAAACAAAGTAATTTATGGTTTGAAGTAACGTTCAAACGTACAAATATATTCTTCCTTTGTACTAATAAATAATGGAAAACGCATTGATTTTATAATAATCGCGAACCTAATAGGTCCCTCCCTATCCACCAAGCTCAAGCCCCATGTCCTATCGCCGCAATGTTGCATCATTGTGCTTGTTTTACAAATACTTTAATAGATTGTGCTCCGACGAACTAGCCGCTCTAGTGCCCTCTCGACGTAAATACACTAGACCAACTCGACAATCAGCAAAATCCCATCCATTCACTGTGGAGGTCCCCAGATGCCGGAGAGCCTTCTACTCTAATAGTTCCATTGACTACGGAATTTTCTCTTTTTGCTATTTCCCTTGTTACCTTCTCGACGCAGTGAGCGAGTTCTCTGATTTCAGGTGTTAGTTTAAACACTATGGCTCCGAGGTTTGTTTTTTTGGCCATCTATCAAACGCTTTCGATCTCGCGATCCTCATCAAGAGTTGTGTCTCATTTTTCGTTTTTGTGCTGTTGGGCTTTTTATCGTTTTTCTTTCTTATTTTAATTTTTTATATTATTTTATTATATTTATTCATTGAGGCCTGCATAAATGACGATTTTCTGCCTATATATATATATATATATATATATATATATATATATATATAAAGAAAGATGAAAAAGCAGTTGTATTATCTGCCTTTTACCACACATTGCTGTGAGTAATTTAGTATTTTATAGTATGTAATAAGTTTTACAGGAATACTTCTTTATCTTGAAGTAGAATTGATGGCTCATTGACAACACCTGTAGATCTTTTAATTGTATTTCAATGGACCTCTTCAGCTAACTTTGGCGTGAATGATATTTGTACAGCCATTACAAGATGTTTCGAGCGCATTTTTTTTCTATCGATAGAAAACTGAGGCTTGATCAGAAGTAGGCCAATAGACAAGTAGACAGAAACACTTACGATAGATCAGGAACAAGAAAACGTATTCTGAAATGGCGCCGATTCATGCTGCACGTTTTGCAATGAAGACATTATTCTCGCTTATCGAGATACGTGTACGCATCTGAATATCGTATTTTAATGTTAAGCATGACAAACGGAGAGAAATGTTGCTTGAAACTTCAGCGTTACGGAGTTTCTTATAACGACGCGTGGACTATTTAAAATAACTTACGTCCATTCAATGTGTGCGTTTTACGATGAAAATGCTATATTGAGCGTGACATATAGTCGGACGGACAAAGTTTTTTTTCTAAAGATGCGTTGACGCATCTAAAAATGCTATTTCAAACTTAAGCATGACTGACCAACAAAAAGTATATTTAAAACGTAAGCATGACGACAAACAAAAATTATATTTCAAACTTAAGCGTGACAGACCAACAAAAAGTATATTTAAAACGTAAGCATGACGACAAACAAAAAGTATATTCCCAACTTAAGCCTGACTGACCAACAAAAAGTATATGTAAAACGTTAGCATGACGACAAACAAAAAGTATATTTCTAACTTAAGCGTACTGACCAACAAAAAGTATATTTAAAACGTAAGCATGACGACAAACAGAAAGTATATTTCCAACTTAAGCGTGACTGGCCAACAAAAAGTATATTTAAAACGTAAGCATGACAGACCAACAAAAATCCTATTACAAACTTAAGCAGGACAGACAAACAAAATTAATATTTTAAAATTAAGCTATACGAACCAAAGAAACTCCTATTTCAAACTTTGTAGATCGACAGGCAGAATAATCTGTAGAGTGGCTTTGCCGTATCTACAATCAAATAAAGAGTGATCTCACGACGCACGTCTGGTTAATCGGAATCACTGCTGGAACCGATAGAGATGTGAATATCATATGTCGTACTTCCC
>OY744518.1:206402981-206430481 GCA_963556195.1 Sepiola atlantica
ATATATATATATATATATATATTTATGATTATTATTGTAAACCTGCTTAATAAAGGGAGGGCACTTTGGTTAGTACAAAACAATTGTATCGCGCTTGCAGTAACGTTGTACTTCACTCCCCTTGGTTGAACACTTTAGCTGTAATTACCGGTAAGAGTTTGTATGTACACGCCTTAATCGTCCTGCCGACCTGCTAGCCAAGGGGTTAACGACGTTAAGTTCAAAACTCAGGGTCGTAAGTTTTAACTCGTTATTAGGTAAGCCAACTGTTTAGAAAATATACTGATGGGTCTAAAAAGTCGACACAAACTTGTCTATAGATAAATAAATAATTCGAAACCCGAGTCACTTGCATGGTAAGCGAGTACTCTGCCACTGAGCTACCTCGCCACATACAAGAATGTCTATTAATTCACACAGATTGTGGAAATAATTATATATATCATCTCACATTCAAGAAATCTAATATTTATTTGCTCGCTTGGTTAGCTTGTTGGATGACATCGTCCTAGCGAGTATAAAATCCTACTTGTGAGACATCAGCCTGGGTTCATAGTAGTTGGATGACTACACCCCTTGTTGAAAAGAGTAGGTAAATTCCACAGTCGGTCATCGCCGCGGTTCGCTTAATCTGTGTGAATTAATAGACATTCTTGTATGTGGCGAGGTAGCTCAGCGGCAGAGTACTCGCTTACCATGCAAGTGACTCGGGTTTCGAATCCTGAGTTCGGATGTGTTCTACTGATGAGCCCAAAGGAGGGCGAAACTCGAGTCTAGGACTTCCGGTTTGTTTCTTTTCATGGGTTGTGGGCTGCGGCGTTGTCTGATTGTGGAAATAATTATATATATCATCTCACATTCAAGAAATCTAATATACATATATATATATATATACATATATATATATACATATATATATATATATATATATATATATATATATATATATATATATATATATATATATATATATATGGGAAATGAAAAAGGAAAAACCAAAAGATGTTTTTTTATGTAGTCATCAATGTTTCGTCTTTATTTGTAAGACTTCCCTAGGATGTTAATTTTAAGAAAAATGTCATGCAAGTACATAGAAATATTTGGTTGACATGATGGGTTGATGAGAAGAAGTAGTAGCTACTACTGGGAGCACAGAACCAAGGTCCGGGCTGAGAGAAAGTCGGTGGCAGAGAGTGAAATGAATGTGGATGGCTGTGAGTGAAAAAGGGGAGGGATGGGAGTGTTAGTGAATTTGTCTTAGGGTTGGAGAGAGGAGAGGGGGTGCTGAGGTTTTTGTCGTGGTGAGGTGTAGCATGGATTTTAGGGGCTGGGGAAAGAGGAGGGAAGGGGGAGGCTCTGTGTCTTTGGTGCGTAGGTAGTATCATGGTGAATGAAAATGTATATACAAGTCCCCGCATACACACTCACGCACAAACCCCTCCCCACATACATTTTTATTCACCACGAATCTAAACCACTTAACCACAAATAACAGCCTCACTAATGAACACAATCTAGCGATCCTCACAAATATTTAGATATTTAAACCCTTTTTGCTCTCAATTTAATTTCAAACCATTAACACTGCCTGCACAAAACTACATTTCACCTATTTCACGCCAAAATTAATATCATTTTTCTCCTTCTCTTTCTTTTTCTTTTTCCTTCCGCTCATTGTCATATTCACAACACATTTCAACACTTTCCTTCTAACTTACTTATATTCACACATTCCTGACATAGCCAGCTGGTCAATACTCCTACCCTTCAAATATTTCACACCTAACCACAACAAAATCTCCCCTCTCCCCCCTCACTTGGTCTTTCCAAATATGAGCTAATGTTAAGATCGGATTCTAACTCTGCCTGATCAGATCTCAGTTTATAATAACTGTTGATCGATAACATCGACATGCCAGTGTCGCAGATTTTGTACATCTCTGTGCAAATAAAAATAATCATATATAAAAGCTCTATTTGATATTGAGCACTTTTTATAAACCTGGTTGAAATTCTTTGGATTACTACCCTGTGGATGTTTTACCTGGATTATATATATATATATATATATATATATATATATATATATATATATATATATATATATATATATTAATTATAAGCAACATATATACAAGATTTATAGTCTTTTCCTGCTTGGTTTATTCTGACAGTGAATGATATTTATCACTTCACAACCGTTTTATTTTATTATTATTACTCTGAGTCCTCCTGTGGTTTCTCGCCGATAAGCATGTGTATTGTTTTTTTTTTACTAGGAGCAAAGTACAGTATCACTTCTGATGCTGGACTTAGTCTATTCTTTCCTCGGTCAGTGAAGGAGAAGTTGTTCTAGACTGAGGCAATTTTATTTTTGTTCTAATTCAGAGTGCCCGATTTCGGGCAGCCGGATTTTCTCTACATAAAAAACCTCGTGGGGAGGTAAGTAAATAGGAACACTTCTGGGGTTTTCTTTTACCTAGAGTCTGCAAGAGCAATGAGAATTGTTCAAAAAAAGCTTGGACAAACAACTACAAGAAATTGGAATCAGAGGAAGGTTTGACACCATATCAACATTGATGAATAACAGTTGGCATATTTAGAAAAATCCTTGAGTACGGAAATCAACAAACATAACCATATGACACTGAGCAACCTGGGACGGTAAAATCTATTACATCGAAGTTTTTTTCTCTCCAAGTTAATTATTATTGTGTCTTGGTTTCTAGCTTGGATGAGTGTGTATTTATATGTAATTCATAAATGTATGCCTTTTATTTTCAAATACTTTCCCTCATTTGTGTTCATTTTACTATTGAGTGATAACCCATCAAGACCAACAGCCACTCAGGGATAAGAGTTAATGAGATGAGAATGATTGCCAGTCAAAAGATGAGAAACACTATGGGAGTACTAGCATTGATAAATAGTATGAACTACGGTTGATTGCTTATGTGGCTGTCAGTGATAAGAATTTGTTGAGATTGGATTTCAAAATGTGCAACTTGTAATCAGCAGAGAAGCAGTTCCACGATAATGTGTTCCGCATTTAGGACAGAAAAAAGCTGTTCAAAGTGTTGTTATTATAATAATAACACTTTGAACAGCTATTATTATTATTATTATTATTACTACTACTAGTAGTAGTAGTAGTAGTAGTAGTAGTAGTAGTAGTAGTAAAATACCTGTGTTTTCAAAAGAGTTTTGTGTCAAATTTAGTTTAAATTTCCTCAATACTTTAAACTGATGTATCGAGTATTTTGAAGGCTACAAATAATCAAGGGAGACAAAATGTTCAAGATTAGATGATATTCTATAAAATCCCAAAACTGAAACTCTGCCATTATTTTCCTTGCAGCGTGTTTTATCTCAATCAGGTTATTTGTTTTATCATTTCGTATAAGCTTTTTACATGCCGCGTCAATTTGATTATGTCAATTATGTCAATTATAAATTGACTATAATTCACTTTTAATCGACTTTCTTATGAGTTGAAATGTCATGATTATTTAATGCTAAATAGATAACAAGAACATCTTTTAATCAGATGCGTCCAGTCAATCTGCGTGTTTAGCGACGGAATGCTATTTCGATCTTAAACGAGACAGACCAACTAAAATGTTATTTCAAACTTCAGCATGACATATAAAAAAACATGCTAGTTAAAACTCAAGCATGGAAGATCAACAAACACTATTTTAACTGAAGTGTGACTGATCAACGAAGATGCTATTTTAAAATAAACCATGACAGACCTACAAAAATGCTATTTAAAAAAACCCGTGACAGACCAACATAAATGCTATTTAAAAATAGACCGTGACAGACACAACATAAATGCTATTTCAAAATAGACCGTGACAGACAAACATAAATGCTATTTCAAAATAGACCATGACAGACCAACATAAATGCTATTTCAAATAAGACCGTGACAGACCAACATAAATGCTATTTCAAAATAGACCGTGACAGGCAAAACATGAATGCCATTTCAAAATAGACCGTGACAGACACAACATAACTTCTATTTCAAAATAGACCGTGACAGACACAACAGAAATGCTATTTCAAAATAGACAGTGACAGACACAACAGAAATGCTATTTCAAAATAGACCGTGACAGACACAACATAAATGCTATTTCAAAATAAACCGTGACAGACAAACATAAATGCTATTTCAAAATAGACTGTGACAAACCAACATAAATGCTATTTCAAATAACACCGTGACAGACCAACATAAATGCTATTTCAAAATAGACCGTGACAGGCACAACATAACTTCTATTTCAAAATAGACCGTGACAGACACAACAGAAATGCTATTTCAAAATAGACAGTGACAGACACAACAGAAATGCTATTTCAAAATAGACCGTGACACACACAATAGAAATGCTATTTCAAAATAGACAGTGACAGACACAACAGAAATGCTATTTCAAAATAGACCGTGACAGACCAACATAAATGCTATTTCAAAATAGACCTTGACAGACAAACATAACTTCTATTTCAAAATAGACCGTGATAGACACAACATAAATGCTATTTCAAAATAGACCGTGACAAACACAACATCAATGCTATTTCAAAATAGACCGTGACAGGCACAACATAAATGCTATTTCAAAATAGACCGTGACAGACCAACATAAATGCAATTTTAAATAAGACCGTGACAGACCAACATAAATGCTATTTCAAAATAGACTGTGACAGGCACAACATGAATGCTATTTCAAAATAGACCGTGACAGACAAACATAACTTCTATTTCAAAATAGACCGTGACAGACAAACATAAATGCTATTTCAAAATAGACAGTGACACACACAACAGAAATGCTATTTCAAAACAGACCGTGACAGACCAACATAAATGCTATTTCAAAATAGACCGTGACAGACCGACATAAATGATATTTCAAAATGGACCATGACAGACACAACATAAATGCTATTTCAAAATAGACCGTGACAGACATAACAGAAATGCTATTCTAAAATAGACCGTGACAGACCGACATAAATGATATTTCAAAATAGACCATGACAGACACAACATAAATGCTATTTCAAAATAGACCGTGACAGACATAACAGAAATGCTATTCTAAAATAGACCGTGACAGACACAACATAAATGCTATTTTGCAATAGACTGTGACAGACCAACATAAATGCTATTTAAAAATAGACCGTGATAGACCAACATAAATGCTATTTCAAAATAGACCGTGACAGACACAACAGAAATGCTATTCTAAAATAGACCGTGACAAACAAACAGAAATGCTATTTCAAAATAGACCGTGACAGACCAACATAAATGCTATTTTAAAATAGACCGTGACAGACATAACAGAAATGCTATTTCAAAATAGACAGTGACAAACACAACATAAATACTATTTCGAAATGAACCGTGACAGACTGACAGAAATTCGTATTTGTTTTAAGTTTGTAAGCTTATTAGACATTGTTATGCAAAACAGGCATCGTAATAGCAATTAAATAATCGCAATTACTTTCTATTTATCTGCTAGTATGCAAGAGTTAATAAACTAATAATAATTAATTAATAAATTAATAAATTAGTATGCAACAGTTAATAAACTAATAATAATTAATTAATAAATTAATAAATTAGTATGCAACAGTTAATAAACTAATAATAATTAATTAATAAATTAATAAATTAGTATGCAACAGTTAATAAACGTTTGTTTCCAATCAGTTTTTCTTACATACTTTAATTACACAAACTACATCCTAAAATATTCTTTAGTTTTGGAATTGAGCTATATTTGTTTTTTAAAAAATCGGTTTTAATTGTTCTAATTAGACGGAATTAGAAACAAACTGAACAAATAACCTATATCTTTCGTAGCGATCTACCACTTTCTTAATTTCGCTGTGAACAGTTAGATTAAAGGATGACTCTCTTGTTTCAGCGTTGCCATCTGATGTACACACTACAAACACGTATGTTCATTAGATGACGAAATCATAAGTTTCTTTACTTATATATTATCCATAATGAGTATATATAAGTAAGTCGACTTATTTTTAACTATGCAATAAATTTCATTAAGTAGCAAATGTTTTAAATGAAAGGCGTCTTTGAAATTCATGATATCTCCATATTGGAGAACTCTCCTAAGAATGAAGTCAGAAAAAAATACGAATGCATGCCTTGCAAAGTAATGGCGTTCATTGAAATGCGAGATTGTGCTGTAAATTCCTAAATTGATCACAATTTTAAGTGAGCATCGAAATATGTTGTTATCTCCGATGACGATGGAGGGGAGCACCGGTGGTAAAAATGTATGCTGTCTTTGAAAAATAAATGTTCCATCGCTTCATCTGAGAATCTGTGCCATTGTTAAACAGCTGGAATGCTTGAGAATTGAGAACGTTGCAGGATGTGACCTTGTAGAAAATAATTAAGTAATGATGTACATTGTCGACAAAGGAAGCGACTTACGTGTTGTCTACATCGTTTGCTCGGAGGTGCCATCTTGGCGGAAGTAAATAAAAAACATGTGTCAGATGGTAAATGTGAGGCTTTCGAATACACATACCAATGCTCGTGACAATAAAATGCGATTCTGTTAGTTGTATAGGGTTAGGGTTAGCGGATGGCGTTGATGCCACATGACTCATTCATTTAATGACATCGACGATTTCGAACAGTTATTTTTTTTTTCCTTTTAATTAATTAAGGGTGTTGTCGCAATTTCACAGCATCTACTAAGTTTCACAAGACGTTCAATGTCTTCATCCATGCCAGGCAAATAATCGCGACTCCCCATAAGGGCCTTCATCATAGTGACCCCATTATGTTCTGTTAAAAACCGCTTCGATATGTTTTCGCTTCAGTAATGTCGGTATCATCACACGCTCACTGTACAACAACAGATCATCACAATATGAAATGGTTTTCGGGATTTAAGTTTTTTCTTTTGATATTTATAGATATTTATTTAGCTTTCATTCTTAGACTTGAAAATCTGTCTCAGTGTCTTATTTTCTTCGCTGCGGGGAATTGTTTTGTAAATGTATAGTTTAAAAATATTTTTCCATTTTTTCAGGTGATTCACAGCATGAACCGGCATGCTTTTCTTAGACCAAGTTATTGATAGTAATGGACGGTGGTTCGTTTTCAAAATTAATCTTCCACCAGAGAAAAATGTACATAAAGATTACAGCAAATATTATATCTATTGCCTGTTTTTCTATTTTACTGTATTTTTTCTGCTGGCAATAACGTCCGAGATGCGTGAACTATTACTTTCTGCTGACATTTTTTATGAAAGTCGCTCCAGACAAGGAAGGAAGCCACTTAATCAAAGAGCTAAGAAAATAAATACTACTTACAGGGCAAAAACTAGCCAACAATAAGTGTTAGATGGATAGATTCCGACCCAGAAAACAGCAATTCTTAATCGGAAACATCGCTCATGGAATGTGAGGACTAAAGGACTAAAGTAATTCGCAATTCTTCGTATCGCCTGTACCGAGGATTGAACCTTGAACCTTCAGATGACGTGGTGCAGTGGATATAGTACTAAGTTAAATTCCGTTCTAAGTGATAGTCATCTGAAGGTTGAAGGTTCAATCATCGTTGCGGGCGATACGAAGAATTGCGCATTACTGAAGACTGCTACCCCCATGGATTAAATAAAGAGTTCCGTTCGAAATTCCGTCCAGATTCACGATATCGACAGAAATATTTCTGAGTTCGAAGAGATACACCTGAAGAATGTCGGAGATTACAGTGGTCGAAACCTGGTGATGGTAACACTCAAGATGAGAAATGTAGTCCGAATAACCAAAATTATACAAATTATCAATCCTCATCTAAAAAATTCAGAAATATGAATTAGTCTAGTTTAGTAATCAACACAAACTGAATTTTGTTAAAAAAAAAAGTGTCCATCGTAAACTGTCGGAATCCCGTGAGCACTGTAATTTGTTTTACTTAAAACTCCAATTCTTTTCTTAACGGTATTTTCTATGTATCCCCCGAGCTTCAAATGCTACTCCTACTTTTGGCCTAAAAATAGGTGTTGCATTATTGGTTCATTCGAATATCACTTTTGCCTTTGAGCAAGTTCTTAACACTTTAGAACTTATTCAAATTATCTCCATTGTTAGGTTGCGATTACTCTATTACAAACCGTATTTACTGGCAGCTGGCTTCAATTAAATGAGTCGATCCAGCCTTTTCCGAAAATGTTTCGAGATTGATCCTTGACGAATGCTTTCAGCTTAAATAGTTTGTTCAAAAATGATACATTAGCATAGCATAGCATCAACCTAAACACATTATTTTGTTACCAATTATTCCGTCTGCAATTTCGTTTAAGTAATTGGCATTGGTCTAACTATTTTACTCCGAGTTCATTATTAATGATCCTAAAGTCAAACCTTGTGTCCAATTAAAGTTTCACATTTGTATCTTCCATTTGCACCTTGACGAATTTGCTTTTCATCGGATTAAATGCGTTTTCTGCTTTTGTAGAGTTTAGTGCATTTTTAGTTTTGTTTCGGATTCGTTTTATTTTTGTGCTTTTCTGCAATGCGATAAGTTATGTTTCCTATTGCAATAATTATAAACACGTTGTGCTAAAAGATTTTGTAAAAACTAAAATAGTTCTTCAGAAACGAAATATCTCTTAGAGTTTTTTGTAATATGCAATTAGCATACTTATTTTAAAATTGCAATGGTTAAGAATTTTCCAAATAATAGTTGGACCTTTTCTCGTCTGATCTTTTAGAATAATCTTTATTTGTTATTTCCTTGTATTATCAAAGATATGCTGCAAATGTGACCATTTCTCATCTGTACTTAAATCCACCGACTGAGATTATTAAGGAATCTTGAGAAAAAGAACTAGAATTACCTAAGTGACTTTTCTTGGGAATTTTGTGACAAAAAGTCGTGAAAAGTTTTGAATAGCATTTCTTTTTTTTGACGTACAATGTCTTTTCACAAGTCTGGCTACGTCTTGACTACGACTTTATCTTGTTTTAAAATCGCCCAAATAAAACTTCAGAAAGTTCTCCATTTTTTTAACTTAGTAAACTTCCTTTTGTATTTAATCAATTCCAATTTCCTTGTCGACAATTTGGTATGGTAGTCGAACAGTTAAACAGCAATAAATGAACTTAGTATTAAATGTTAGAAATCAACCATATTTATTTTATTTTTCAATAAGTATATACACCCAATTAATAGTATAAATATATACACCTAGTGCATATGATCAGTATATACACCATATTCATTGTATAAATATATACACCTAATGCATAGGATCAGTATATACACCCAATTCACAATATAAATATATACACCTACTGCATTTGATAAGTATATACACCCAATTCATTGTATAAATATATACAGCCAATGCATAGTATAAGTATATACACACAATGCATAGTATAAGTAGATACTCTTAATTCAGAGTGTAAGTATATACACACAATGCATAGTATAAGCATATACACACAATTCATAGTATAAGTATATGCCCTCAATTCATAGTATAAGTATATACACCCAATTCATAGTATAACTATATACACCCAATTCATAGTATAAGTATATACACCCAATTCATAGTATAAATATATACACACAATTCATAGTATAAGTATATACACCCAATACATAGTATAAGTATATACACGCAATACATAGTATAAGTATATACACCTAATTCATAGTATAAGTATATACACACAATTCATAGTATAAGTATATACACCCAATTCATAGTATAAATATATACACACAATTCATAGTATAAGTATATACACCCAATACATAGTATAAGTATATACACCTAATTCATAGTATAAGTATATACACCCAATTCATAGTATAAATATATACACACAATTCATAGTATAAGTATATACACCCAATGCATAGGATACGTATATACACCTAATGCATAGTATAAGTATATATACCCAATGCATAGTATAAATATATATATATATAAATATATATATATATATACTTAATGCATAGTATATGTATATACACCCAATCTATCTGTTACATCGGCCGTTCTTACACATGAGAAACTACACCGGTTTTCACTATAAATAGTGCGAGTCACCAGAGACACTGATGACAAAGCACAGTCTTGTAACTGTCTAGCCAAGAGCTAGTCACTTTCTTACTTTGTTAATACACTTGTTAAACAAACCCTCGACTTGACTTCCTTTATTTATTATTTACTGTGGAACAACTTCACAACACTATCGTATAAGTATATTGGTTAACATTTGATTCACTTATTCACATTAAGCATATATACATATATATATATATATATATATATATATATATATATATATATATATATATATATATATATATATATATATATATATGATTAACCGTGGCTGTCCAGCTAACCCCTCCACCATAGGAAGAATGAAGAGCTGTCTCAAACACGACTGTTCTCATTCACGGTTCAAAAGAAAAAGAGAAAGATTTTATAAGATTATCTGTTATGTGTCTTTGGCGACATCTTGTCTGTGACGCAATATCCTAACACGTAGACCTAATTCTAGTCGTTTCAATTCTAATGAAATTTTCCACCTCTGCTTAATCTCACATTATGTGAAAAATACCGTTTTTAACATTAATTTTACACACCCTGGGTGGGTTGAGTCAGCTTTCTCTTTCGGAAGAAGTTTCTAGAGAATATTGATTTTACAAACGGACCCCAGTGACATGTATCTCAAGAGCAGGGAAGATTACAGTGCTATTTTTTTTGCAGGGAGGTTTTGCCGTCCACCCACACACAGCGCATAATATTTCCATATGGTCACCCATCTGTTATTGACCTTGCTCAACGTTGCTTAACTTCGATGATCAAAGGAGAACCAATGTATCGATGTTATTATGTTGTGCATTTTATGTTATTTTGTTGACACGTTACGTGACATTTCTTGTTATCTTTTATTGTATCCTGAAGTTTTCTGATGATGCCCCAAAGCGAATATACGTACCATTTGAAGGAATGTGTTAAGTGTTTAGATGTGTCAACCCATTGTTCGAACGGATAGCGCCCGTCATTCGATCGATCTGTCACGCTTAATTTTAAAATCAGCATTTTCATTGCTAATAGCGCAGATTGAATGAAGATCCTTTCTCTTCTGATAAACTTTCGCCTTGTTTAGGCAAGTTTTTTAGGCCAGATAAAAAGATGCCCGATTCTCTCAATTATGCATTATTAGAGTCTGACTCTCTGTGGAGTTATAATTTGCTGCGATCCTTAAAACAGTGAGTGACATTTCACAGCCAGAAAATACCAGCACGGATAACAGAGAAATAAAAACACTTGACGAAGAGGTGATATCCCTGAAATATAGTGAAATTTCGGCGTGATCGAGGAGGATGGAATGGAAACAAGTAAAAAATGTTTATTAAACTAATAATAATAAAAAACAGAAAAGCCTTTTTAAAGTTTGTTATAACAACCTCAATATGGTCCGCATTGTTAGAGACTTCTAATAATTAATCCATCTATCTATCTATCAATCTATCTATCTATCTACCTATCTATCTCTATATATATCTCCCCCTCTCTCTCTCTCACTCTAATATATATATATATATATATATATATATATATATATATATATTATCTGTAGCCCCCTTTCGGCCGGGATTAGGATTTAAAGGGGACTTGTCCGGGGTTTTCGTAACAATCCTTCCTGGTCTTGTAGAAGTGACGTCCGATGTTGTGTGGACAAGTCAAGATGAAGAAGAAAAAAATATATTGTTTTGATTTGTTATTTTGATTTTAATAAAAATATCTGCATCTAGCACATGATTTTTTGAAGGCATTTTGCCTCTTTCTTTAAGTTTAAAATGTTAAAGATGCTTTAAAAAATGGACTTTCCCAAATTTATACCTAGCAGCGACCATGCGCGATTTAAGTTCAATTTGAAAGAGACATTTACACCGTTAGTCCACACAACATCGGACGTCACTTCTACAAGACCAGGAAGGATGGTTACGGAAAAAATAAGGTTAATACCTTTTATTCGTCTAAAGCTCTGACGAGGTTTGTTATATCAAGCGAAATTATTAGATAAAATAGTGAAGATGGAAAAAAAAAATGTTGTTTTTATTTTGATTTTAATGAAAATATCTGCATGTAACAGATGATTTTTTGAAGGCATTTTGCCTCATTCTTTAAGTTTTTAATTTTAAAGATGCTTACAAAAATGAATTTTCTCAAATTTATATATATATATATACACATATACATATATATATATATATATATATATATATATATATATATATATATATATATATATATATATATATATATATATGGCAGCTTCGTAATTCTCGCTTCCTTTATTTTGTTCTTTAGTCCTCAAATTTCATGAGTGATGTTTTTTAACAAAGGAGAACAATTGCTGTTTTCTGGGTGGGAATCTATCCACATAAATCTAATTGTTGACTAGTTTTTGACCTTGAAGTGGTAATTTATTTTGTCCTTACATCAAGTAGCTTCTATGCGTTGTCTGGAGTGATTTTTATATAAAATAAAATAACACGAACTGTGTTTACTTGATAAGACTTTTACAAATATTTTTTTAATCTTTTGAATAGTTTGTTTCGTATTGCGCTCAAATCGGTGCATGTAAGTTTCGTTGGGGGTTTGTTCCATTGTTTCTTTAATTTTTCGCGAGTACTATTGATTTAATTAATTTACGACTTTGAAATGAGAGTATGTAGTGATGAGATGTTGCACGCGAACGTGAGTATGTGGTAAGCGCATGCAAAATTCAAAACGACGATTGTTTAACGATTAAGAATTTGTTAGAGTTAACAACTATGTCAGACATTTAAACATGTTGTGACTAGTTTTACAATTAAGATTATAATAATGAAAATATGCTGCTAAATACATAATATATATATATAAATATATATATATCAATATATATATATAAGGAGATGTAGTTTTCTTGAAGCATTGTGTGTGATACGTATATAGAGGAGTATTAGAAGGCTATCACAATGCAAGAAATGGAAATATGTCGGCGTTGAGAAGTAAGACAAAAACAAGTGATTTTAATTATATATTTTTAAAAACCTTTTTTAATAATTTTTTTTCTATATAGCAAATCTTACTTTATTAGGCAAGACTTCAACACATGTAATCTGTGTGACCGTGTTCCATAATATATTTCGAGGAAGACCTCTTTGTCAAATGGTAGGTGTTTCAAACCTTAAAAAAAAACGTTCGGAATAGCAATATTGCTAATAACGCAGTAAATATTAATATCCGCAGCAAATGTAATAAAACTAAAACTATGACTGATTTTTTTTATGATTTTAATTACTTATTTAATTTTTTTCTGAATATTTTTTATTTGAACCCACCGATTAAGTGCCACATATTCATATAAAAAATGAAAATAAAAAGAGCAATATATATATATATATATATATATATATATATATATATATATATATATATATATATATATATATATATATATTGTTAAAAATAACAACATTACTCTGTTTAACTATACCTTTCTTCATTTTTTCAATTTTTGTTATGGTCTTTTTGTATTAAAATTAAAAAAATGATAAATTTTCCATAACTATCACGAACGTTTTCGATTCTTCGTCAAATCATTCTCAGGTGTCGAAATCAAAAGAACATTTTTTTTAAATTTTATTTTAATACTAAATAGTCCAGGGTAAGGGTTAGGGTTAGGGTCTGTCCTTGAACCGTTATTATTCCTGATCTTTATAAGCGACCTCTCTGATAAAATTGTGTTTGAGATGGGCATATTTGCTAGCGACACAACGCTCTATTCTTGACATGTCGGAAAAACGAACACCTGCATTACCTAAGCAAATGCTGAATCCTTAGAGAAGGAGCTCCCGTCTGTAGTGGAATGGGGACATAAATGGTTGTTAACATTTAATGCTACTAAGACAAAGCTCATTTCCTTCAACAATTATAAGAAACCTCTGCAACCACTGATTTCTCCGGCTATTAGCACCCTACCTGAGAGCTCATCATTCAAACTACTTGGCCTGACATTCACAGGTAAATTGAATTGGAACAAATACATAGAAGACATTGCCAAGAATGTTGTAAACAAATGTGTGCTCCTTCTACTGAGCTAGAAAACTTCTCACACTTGCCAGTACCTTATATATGTAAAAAGCGAATATTCGCTCATGCATTGAGTATTATTGCCACATCTAGGCTGGTGCACTAACCCTAACCCTAACCCCCCTTGGACAGAGTTCATAAAAGAGTCTCTAATCGAATAGGTTCCACATTATATAACAAGACCCAGCCCCTAACCCATCGTCGCAATGTTGCATCCATGTGCTTGTTTTACAAGTACTTTAATGGAATATGCCCCGATGTGTATGTTGCACTAGTGTCACCTCTACATAAATGACCCCGACCAACTCGTCAGTCAGCAAGAGCCTACCTTTTACTGTAGATCTCCCCAGATGGCGGAGGGCTTTCTACTCTCATAGCTTCTTTCCTCGAACTGCTAGCCCTTCGAATTCCTTTCCTACTACCTGTTTCTCTGACTGTACCAACGTGCAGGGGTCCAAATGTAATGTGAAAAACAAGCATCTCGCTGGGCACACCCCCCACACACACTTGGAATACTCCTAATTCATAGTAACCCCTACGTCTCAGTAGCGGTGTGCCTTGATTGGAGTTTACAAAAGTTTAAAAAAGTGTTTTCTAAAAAAAATCGAAACAAAAGAATATCTTTTTTTTTAAATTTCTATCGTTATTTCTTTTACACGTCGATATAAATTCAAGTATTTTAAGACTCTTTTTAAAATCTCACCTGAAAACATCCAATAATCACAAAATAGGTAAATAGTACAAGGCTATAATACACACACAATATTATATATATATATATATATATAACATATCATGAAATAATTTATGCTCGATATACGAGATAGAGCAATTATATAGACATATGAAAGAAAAGAAAGAAAAGATGTGACAATAACAAATCTATTACGTCTTCAGTTATTAAAAACAAGGTATATTCAATTAAAGTATATTTATTTTCCTTCGTTAAGCCATGGCTTTTCAAAGAATGGATTCTTATCATCAGAAGAGCACAAATAGTTAAATTGGCATGAGTATATATAATAGTACCGTGGGAATCTGGGTTATAACACAACTCGAGTTCCATGGTTTCGAATCCTACGACCGTTGTGAATAATTATCCATACACTCTCAATTCCTGAAAGGATGAAACGTATAGGTATGTAGATAAAAACAAATATTTATAATTACATATCTAATATTCTATATTGATGTTTTATATTAAGTCTTAATGCGACAAAAATGTGCTCAATATTGTTGATAGAGCATTATTATAGTAAAGAAAATGATAATAAAACAACTGAAAAGTTACATAGCTCCGTACTATTGACATATTTTGCGATTATTGAAATCTTTCGGTTGTTTGCTCCCAATCTAGGCTGGGCACTGTAGTGAGTAGTATTAACACAGCCGCCATCGTAGCTATAATGCATGTTCTTTCGGTAGGTGAACACTGTTGACGAGATCTGCCTATAACAGATTTAAACTCTTTCTGATTTATCAAAGTGTTCACAGTGGACGAGTGGGTTAAGGCGTGGGAATTTGGGTTATGACACAACTCGAGTTCCAGGGTTTCGAATCCTACGACCGTTATGAATAATTATCCATACACTGACGATTCCTGAAAGGATGAAACGTATATGTATGTAGATAAAAACAATAAATAAAAAACAAATACTTATAATTATATATCTAATCTTCTATATTGATGTTTTATATTAATTCTTAATGCGACACCAAAATGTGCTCAATATTGTGGATAGAGCATTATTATTGTACAGAAAATGATAATAAAACAACCGAAAATTGACATACTTTACAAGGAAAATTTCAATGGTGTCCTTATTTTCTATTTAAAAAATAAACCGTCATTGAAACTTATTTGAATGTTCTCGCTATTAACATATCGATTTCTATAACACACAAAAAACAAGCATTGGCTTATATATATATATATGGAGTAAGGTACACGATAATTCATGAAAAAGAAATGTCGTGGTGGACAAAATATGTGAAAAAATGACAAACGGAAAACAAGTTAAAGTGCTGGAGAAAAACAAAAGCAAAAGAGTTTTACCGGTTTCGTTCTGTTGGAGAACGTCTTCAGAAATGAAGGTAATGTTTTTTTTTCTCCTGCACTTTAACTTGTTTTCCGTTTGTCATTTTTTCAGACGCACACACATATATATATATATATATATATATACATATATATATATATATATATATATATATATATATATATATATATATATATATATATATATATATAAAAATTAAGGGTTCATATTTTTAAAGCATCTAATTGAAATTTAATAAAGAATAAGGTAAAATAAATACCTTTGAAGCATTTAAAGATGCTATCTCGTGTGCATTCACGATCTCATATTTGAAAGTGGAAAACAACAACATCCACTAAGCCCGTTTACACCAACAGAAGCCGGGAAAATCCAAATCCAATAAGATCAGGATATATAGGCACACTGAAGAGGCCAAGTTTTCAATTGGCGAAATTATTTGTATCACTATGAACTAAAAAAAATGGATGTTTATGAAAAGAAAAAAAAATCGGTTTCGATTTATTTTTCTTTTAAAATTGATATCGCATCTTTAAATGCTTCAAAGGTATTTATTTTACCGTATTCTTTATTATATATATATATATATATATATATATATATATATATATAGATATAGATATAGATATAGATATATATATACATAGATTTCGATGTAATAAAATTTGAATTAATTTTACGTAATTTTATGTAATTTTGTGCAATTTTTTTAACTTCATCTTTCCTTCTTTAAATTCATTGCTCTACTCAACGTATTGAGCTTTACTTTATCACGATAGATCACTTTAACGATAATTCACTTATCGTTAATTACATATATATATATATATGTGTGTGTGTGTGTGTGTGTGTGTGTGTGTGTGTGTGTGTGTGTGTGTGTATACTTAGGAAGCAAGTCATTATCCAAGCAAGCGTTGCAGAACGTCACGGAACTTTCTCGTTTGTAAATCTTCTTCGTGAGATTCTCAAACCGTCGAGCTATCTTTCTGGTTTCAGGTGGGAGTCCGTAGAGTATTTCCCCCATTAATTCGGCCATTTTTTTCGAGCGCTTTCGGCTTTCTTAGTCTTCTTTAGGATTAGTTTTTTTTTAAATAAGAAGACTTGAGTAAATGTTTTATAGGTATGGTTAAGGGCGAATGAAAGAAAAACGACAACGCTTGCTTGGATATATATATATATATATATATATATATATATATATATATATATATATATATATATATATATATATATATATATATATATATATATATATATGTGTGTATCGAGGCAGCATTTTTTCTTTAAGGCACGTATTATTAAAAATAACCGACAATTTTTGTCTGGCTATTTTAGTGTTGATCCCTTCAATTTTCCGGATTAAAATCTTAATCTCGGAAGGAAATTGGCTGATGAAACTGCCATAGTGTAAATGTTGGTCCAGAGTACTTTCTGACCCGTCTGGGTCCATCGTCAGTGGAATAATGACAAACAGGTAAAGACCTGGAGTGAGATTTATAATTAATTATGGCGGGAAAATTTAACTATGTTTGTTAGGTATTATAAGCATTTAAGTATATTAGTGCTAGTGTTAAAATTAATCTTGTTAATAGCAGGTTTTTTAGTTTTAATGAGTAAAGCTTCTAGTATGTGGAGTTTTTGAGTATTAGTATTATGTTCTATGATTTTAGTATTGTCTACGAGAAGTTTTCGGATTTGAGAGCGGGGACAGGAATGTTCATTAGTAAGGTGTCTAGCTATAGCACTATTATCGGATAGATGCATGGTCAACCTCCTGGACAGAGTCGTGGTGGTCGAGCCAATATATACTTGTTCTATATATATATATATATATAGGATTGGTGCACTCTTAGATAATTTATTTATAAACGAGCAGTAATACTATGGGTTAAAAGCGAAATTCCGACCGCATTTGTTGTTGAATCACTTTCCACTGCTCGTTATTCCGCGGTAACGTAATAATGTTATGTGTTCGGAATAGCGGAATGATATTCCCGTAATCTGTACTCGATGGTGTTTCTTGTTAAAAGTTCCAAACGAAATAAAAGACTGACGGTGTTATGAGTGGCGGGTACAGTAGATAATTTGTAGTGAGTTAGTATAGTGACCACTCTCTCTGTAAATGACGATTTAACGTTTATAGATTTAAATCTCTCCTAATTGTCATGCAAATTCTCGCCGGCCGAGGGAAAACACACCCGACTCAGTGGCGATTTGTAAAAACCGGATTCGTGCCCTCCGACCGACGTAAACTATTATCCCCTACACTGAAGCTTGCGTAAACATGAAACATCGATGTATGTGGGTAAAAATAATTAATATTTATTTTCAATATATATATATATATATATATATATATATAGTGGGCTCTTTTTCCCTATGTACCTTTGGCATAAGTAAGAAAATAACCACATGCATCATACACTATTGCAATATTCTTATTATCTCCAGCGTGTTTGCAAGAACCTTTCGCATAATTTGATCAACATATATTAATTATTATATTTATTCCTTGATAATTCACTCTCTCACCTACAACATTTACAGAGAGAGTGGTCACTATACTTACTCACTACAAATTATCTACTGTACCCGCCACTCATAACACCGCCAGTCTTTTATTTTATTTGGAACTTTTAACAAGAAACAGCGTCGAGTACAGATTACGGGAATATCATTCCGCTATTCCGAACATATAACATTATTACGTTACCGCTGAATAACGGATTACATCAAAACACAAGTAATTCCAACCTTAGTAAGCACACTTCTTGATTATATAACATTAAAAATAAACATAACATAATCAGAATATTTTTATTTAAATCAAGTAATACATGTTTCATTGGCTAACATTAAAAATAGATTTCTTTCGATTTAAATATTATACGCGTAACGTTTTCGTTTTCATTACGTTTTCAAGATCGCTAAACACGAACACGTTCCCACATTACACAGAATATCATTCTTTCAACCGTAATTACTTTCGGTGGTTCACAATGATTGATAATTGCATATTCCTTACACATTTTTCAATTAACAGACAGTACATTCGTAGTTGTGACTTACCGTACGTATTAGAATGATTTAGTGAAAATACTACTTCTCATTAAACACTTTTCTTAATAGATATTATAGACGTGACCATACCAAATAATCATAGTTTCGTCTCATACTTGCTTCAAACATCAGATTTGTTTTGCTTTTCTAGCTCCATACGAAATTAGAATTTACGTGACTAAAATAGTAATTACTCACCACCTTCATTTGTTCAATTCAGATCAGAATTTATTTAGTTTTCACGCTACATACGATACCATCTTACTTTGGTAAAATATAATTTACGTGACTAAAATAGTAATTATTGACCACCTTCATTGGATACATTAAATAGATTTTGTCTTACTTAACCTTTCCTTTGTACTTCTGTCTTTTCAATCCTATGTTCCTAAAATAGGATTTATTATTGTTACACATGTCACATAAATACGATAAAGCCTCTTAAATATTAATTATTTCATATTTCTCCCGTGTTACGGGTCCTGCTAGTATATATATATGAAGAGTTCGAATGCAAAATGCGATAAATCCAATTTAGTTTCATTGAGACTTTAAAAGCTAAAAGGACGATTATATTAAATCCAAATTTGACCAAAAGCGGATTTTAATTAAAAGAACACGGAAATAAAATGAAATAATGTCGGTATCATTTAATATAAAACTTGAATATTTAAATACAACACGTTTTAGAATGATAGTTTCGTAATTAAGAAAATGGCGTTTATCGTGTTTTGCATTCGAACTCTTCATATAATATATATATATATATATATATATATATATATATATATATATATATATATATATATATATATATATATATACATATATATAGATTCTGTTGTTGATTTTATTATTCCATTAATTGCGACAAAATATATGCTGTTTCATTAGCGCCCATAATGAACACCAACTTTTCAAGCGTCAATGGAATCCAAATGCCTAAGATTTTGAATTCAACCCCAACCGGTAATTAAAGATGCATAAGAGGGAGGGGGGACGAAGATGGGGCTCAGCCTATAGCGAGGACAAGAAAAGGGGGAGTGGGGAGACCCCAACAAGTAGTATTTCAGAAAGTTGAGTGGGGTGATCTCTAGTGTCTGGGCCATCCTGACCTCAATTCCAACCAGGGCGGAGGGCAGGGTGGGTTTAATTTAATAATGAGAATACAATTATAATTATAAAGTTATAACTGTCATTTCTGCTCTTAATTTTCATTGAGCACTCTCATAAACCCGGTTTTAACTTCCTTCGGAGTTATACCCCCTGGATATTTGTAACAAGTTAATTATATATATATATACATATATATATATATATATATATATATATATATATATATATATATATATATATATGTATATATATATATATATATGTGTGTGATTTTATGAAGGCTTACCAAAGCATTCCCTTCAGGACACCAATGATCACCATTAAAGATATTTTTTCTTACAAATGTCCTGAAGGGAATGCTTTGGTAAGCCTTCATAAAATCACATATAAATGCTCTGTACTCTGTAATCGAGTATCATCGAGCTTGTTTTTATTGGAACAACCCCGGTCTTCACTGAATGATCTATTTCATAAGTGAAAAATCTAAATATATATATATATATATATATATATATATATATATATATATATATATATATATATATATATATAATATGAAACTAAAAGTATATTTTAGTAGATAGAACCTATAGTGAAATGGTTTAAGTTATACGAGATAGAGCAATTATAAAGATAGATGAAAGAAGAGGGATAAACATGTACGAATGACAGATTTATTTAAACTTTACATCTCCTTTTACTGGACACCTTATCAACTGACATTTACAAACACATTCTCACTCTCTATTAATTAATATTTTTTCAAATGTTGAATGTTGGCATTTCCACTGCTAACTTATCTATATATGTAATTCCTCTGATGATAAAATTTTAATCTTTGAAAAGCCCTGGCTTAAGGAAAGAATAATAAACATGTTTTTACCGAGTACACCTAGCATTGAACAATCGAAGTTTAAATAAATTTGTCATTCGTACATATTAATCCCTCTTCTTTCATCTATCTTTATATATATATATATATATATATATATATATATATATATATATATGAAGAGCTCAAACGCAAAACACGATAAATCCAATTCCTTTAAATTGAGATCTTAAACAATAAAAACACGATTATATTAAATGTAGACTTCGAATGGAAGCTGATTTTAATTGAAATCAAAGAGAAATTATTTCGGTATCATAATTTTGGGGTGTCGTCGAGTGTTGAAAGGCAACTATTTTGTAGGGACAGTTTCGTGATTTTGAAAATGGCGTTTATCGCGTTTTGCGTTCGAACTAGTCATATATATATATATATATATATATATATATATATATATATATATATATGTGTGTGGGTGTGTGTGGGTGTGTGTGTGTTTTCCTTACCTTATGCTATACAAAGAAACGAAAGGGGTGTGATCTTAACGACTGTAGTTATAAAATCCTACCCTGCGTAGGCAGCTGCTTTCTGATATATATATATATATATATATATATATATATATATATATATATATATATATATAAATATATATATATAAATATATATATATATATATAAATATATATATATAAATATATATATATATAAATATATATATATATATATATATATATATATATATATATATATATATATATATATATATATATATAAGTCCTAAAAAATACTCCGCTAATAAATGCGATGTGTTTCTTTTACCTGTAAAGGTGCGTTTTGAAAAGAAGTCCGTTTATTGTCCACGCAATCCGAATCGAAAAAAATCAATCCGCGTGTCGTAATGCGTTTGCACGCATGACCAATTAAAACAACAGGCGGCCAAGTTTTCTTCTCTTTGTTTCTTTATTTCGCTTCCTTGTTAAGGCAAACATCAAAGAGAGATTTATAAAAGCCTTTGCTTCGCCCTTTTGTTTTCTGGACGTTGTCAAGGTTGATAACGGTTGTAAGATCCCTTTTTTTGTTGTGTGCTCTTTTATATCTAATGAAACTCAGATCAGTAGGAAGATGGCCATCTTGTTCGTTAGCTACCATTGCAATTCCATCGTCAAATGCACTGATTGATTAGTCGTACCTTAGTTTAGATACGTCTAAACATCTCTACAAGAGTCTCTATCCGTTGGTAGTCAAGCTAAAATCTCAAATAATATATATATATATATATATATATATATATATATATATATATATATATATATATATATATATATATATATATATATATAATGGTAATAATCCAGGTGAAAAATATCCACAGGGTGGTAATCCAGAGAATTTTAACCGGGTTTATAAAAAGTGCTCAATATCAAAATAGAGCTTTATATATGATAATTTTATTTACACAGACATGTACAAAATCTGCGACACTGGCATGTCGATGTTATCGATCAACAGTTACTATAAACTGAGATCTCATCAGGCAGAGTTAGAATCCGATCTTAACCTCAGATCATATTTGGAGGGAATGAAATGGAGGGATAGAGAAAGAGAAGAAGTAGAAAAGAAATTTAACATTTCAAAAATTGAGGCCGTTAAAAAATTAAAAATTTTAAATCTAAAAACGGCCTCAATTTTTGAAATGTTAAATTTCTTTTCTTCTTCTTCTCTTTCTCTATCCCTCCATTTCATTCCCTTCAAATATGATCTGAGGTTAAGATCGGATTCTAACTCTGCCTGATGAAATCTCAGTTTATAGTAACTGTTGATCGATAACATCGACATGCCAGTGTCGCAGAATTTGTACATGTCTGTGTAAATAAAATTATCATATATATATATATATATATATATATATATATATATAAAGTGGTGAACTAAAAGCGAACTTTTAGGAAAGGCAAAACCCACTGTGAAAAGTACACAGCTCAATATCCAGGATAGAGCAGAAAGATAGGTAGAAGGATGAAAATGAATTAGAAAAGCAAAAGGCAGATCTTTTTTCAATTCAGTTGCTCAGAGCAAGGTATATTCCGCAAAAAGGCAATTTATTCAAGTTAAATTTTTCCTTAAGCCAGGCTTTTCAAAGATCAAAATCCTATTATCAGAGGAAATCGCTGGGATAGATAAGTTGGCAAAGGCCAAGATTTAAAATTTGAACAAGTAAAATAAAGATTGTAGGGGAAAAACGCTAGGCAATACTATGCCCGAATGCAAGCAAATGTCCGATTGCAAAAAAGTCCGATGTCAAAAAGTCCAGCGGAGAAAGTGAAATGTAGATAGGTAGGTCGTTAAATCTTTATTTTACTTTTTCAAATTTTAAATCTTGGCCTTTGCCAACTTATCTATCCCAGCGATTTCCTCTGATGATAAGATTTTTATCTTTGAAAAGCCTGGCTTAAGGGAAAATTTAACTTGAATAAATCGCCTTTTTGCGGAATATACCTTGCTCTGAGCAACTGAATTGAAAAAAGACATGCCTTTTGTTTTTCTAATTCCTTTTCATCCTACTACCTATATATATATATATATATATATATATATATATATATATATATATATATATATATATATATATATATATATATATATATTCTTTTCTTCTTCTTTTTCTCCCCATTTCATTCGTTCCAAATATGATCTAAAGTTAAGATCGGATTCTAACTTTGCCTGATAAGATCTCAGTTTATAATAACTGTTGATCGATAACATCGACATGTCAGTGTCGCATATTTTCTACATGTCTATGTAAATAAAAATAATCATGTATAAAAGCTCTATTTGATATTGAGCATTTTTTATAAACCCGGTTCAAATTCTTTTGATTATTACCCTGTGGATGTTTTACCTGGATTATTATATATATATATATATATATATATATATATATATATATATATTTAAAGAGGTGAGGGCCACACGCAAGAGGCTTGAAACGCGTTATAAAATCACGAAATTATAAAATGATAAAATTATAAAATAACAAACAATTGTTGAAAAATGTTTTTTTACAAATGTTAGTAGCCTTACTTCTTTAAATATACATTTTTATTTCGTTAGATCTGCACCGATGCTACACTATCCTATACTCTCTCTCTCTCTCTCTCTTTCTCTCTCTCTCTCTCTCTCTCTCTCTATATATATATATATATATATATATATATATATATTGTTTTTTTTTAAGATATATCACCTCAAACAAGGTAGGCCGCCACTGCAGACGTAAAGGGCTACTGAGAATTAGGGAGTAGGTTTAGGGTGCTATCCTAAGTTGGGAGCTGTGCAGCAAGATGTCTGTTTACATTAGTTTTTTTTAAATCTGCATGTCAGTAACGTCGGTGAAACAGGGGGCAGGGAGGGGGTTCCAGAGTCAGGCAGCACTAGGAATGAAGCTGCTGGAGTAGAAGGTTCTCCAGCATCTGGGGACCTCCACAGTGAATGGATGGGACCTAGCTGATTGTCGGGTTGTTCTAGTGTATTTGCGTCGAGGGGCACAAGAGCAGCTAGTTCAACGGAGCACAATCCATTGAGGTATTTGTAAAACAAGCACAATGATGCAACATTGCGGTGATGGGACAGGGGCTGGAGCTTGGTTGATAGTTAGGGAGCTATTAAGTTGGCGGCTCTTTTTTGGACCTTGTCTAAGAGGGAGAGACTAGTGGATGATGCATCAGCCCAGATGTGACAACAATACTCCATACATGGGCGGATGGCGGCTTTGTAGAGATACAGGATAATGTCAGGTGTGAGGAGTTTACTTGTGACGTCATCTATTACAACAAAAGTTGATATAACCGTGCACAGTGGGTGACGTCACTTAATGGTTGCCTACGAAACGGACCGTCTTAGTTAATGAATAAAATCAGCACTTGTTTTGTAATTAATCATCGTCGTAATTAAATCGGGGTGGGAGGGTTATCGAAAAAGGAAATAACAGACGTAGCATGAGATTGGCACTTTTAGTCTTATAAAGAGACGACGTGTATCTTCTTTAAAGGACGGGTATTCTTCTAGCATTCATATAAAGCTGTGTAATGTTTGGTAATATTATGCGTATGGGTATATAGCTTGAACATTTTGTTTCATTTTACTTCAGTCGAAGTTCTCAGAAATCAAGCGGCCCCCTCCCGAGGCTAACACTTGATCCGTATATGAGATACATAAATATTCGAATATTCTATTAAAGTTCTCTAAAACGTTTAGTTAGTAAAGAAGTGAAGAACATTAATTTTTCTCTTCCAATTGACCAGTTCACAATGTTTCAGTATATATCTCTTGTGGTATCTTGGTCTCACCGGATTCCAGGACAATAATTCATCTCGTCTGGTCGAGTATCTAGCTAGTGTTGTTACTTGAAGTAACATCACTAGGAGAAGGTGCACCATTCTTCGTATTGGCCATAGTATAGCAGTGTCGAGGGGATCTTATTTAGGTTTCGAATACAATGTTATTTTGGATATTTGCTCAGAGTTTACTCGTAGCGTTAATTAACCTCATATCAGGTTGTCGTAACAAACCCTTGTACAAATGGACCGAAGACACTTGTGGATGGTGTCTCTAGGTAATCCAAACTCATATATAGCTGAAAAATATATCAGTGCATTCATGTATAACCAATATATGTGCAAGATGGGAGGATAGTATGTAACTCATTTTTAAACATCTAAAAAGATCAAATCTTTCATATGTTTTTAAGAGGTGTAAACTTTCAACAGATCTCGGGGATCAGTTTTAAATGGCCAAGTATCAGGTGCAAAATAATTCAAAGCCGGGTAATATAATTAACGACACGGTTTTCCTGAAGATTAAAATCTAAACACCAAATAATTTAGGTTTAGCATCACTGTTCGTGATAGATGGTGGTGACACGCTGTCCTAAAATACTTTGTTATTATTTCCCATTCAGTTTGTTTATATAAATTTTATTTATGGAAAATACTACTTCCGGTGTCCACCGGGACAACACATAATTCGAAAGATTTTTGAAGACAAGCATTTGACCCGGTAAATGCAAAAGCTTGAAGTCACATTCCTTATTTTGTTGATTGCGTATTGTTAGGTCCTTCCGGTTGTTACCTACCGGGGAATGCCCACAAGGATGTTGATACATCTTCTGTAAGCCAGAGTTCTCCGCTTCTTAGGGCGCTGGCTTTTAAACCCCACTTTCCGACCTTGTGTCACATCTTCCTGCGGTAGGAATGGAAGTAAATACTAGCTGAGAGCAAAGGGCGGTGGTTGAAATTTGTCAATGTTATTACGGTGTTCGGTGAACGGGAGTTCCATCTGAAGTTTGAGCCGTTCGTGTAGCATTATTACGGCTACAAGAGATTTATATATGCATACTTTTTTTCTTTATAGTCCAACGACAACTCAAAGGTTTTTCTATTGTGTAAACGTAGGAGTTTCACCTGTTGGCCGGTCATAATTCAGGAAGCGGACATTTTGTATTCAGCATCGTCCTCTTCCGGAAGACATGCGCACGGGGTAACTGCCGTGCCTCTACACCGCCTGCTTGCCCAGAGGCTGTCTTTTCGAATCAGTCACCATGGGAGTCGGACGTTTGTTCCGCTTGTGATAGACGTTGGCTCTGGGGCAAGTAGCTTGGCAAAAATAGAGGTAAGCAACGCATAGTACTCTAAACCTATTTGAATATTTACTCTTTTATAATTTGCTTTGTCTTGTCTTAGAACATGTTTGTAAGACTTGTTTATTTTCATGTATTTCCAGTTTTACGGTGAAAAGATGTTATAGTTCAGCGTTGGCCACGTGCGCGCAAATAAATACATATTCATCAGTGAAATTCGTGTTCGAGATTTTTGCTCCAGTGTGCTTGCTGTTACATATTGCTTATATTCCAAGTGTTTGACAATATTTCAGCCGTATATATATATATATATATATATATATATATATATATATATATATATATATATATATATATATATATATATATTATCAGTGATCTCTCTGCTGTAAGCCTATGTCGATCGTCTATCACTACTTATCACCGATCGTGTGCGTGTCGTTTGGATTAGCGACTTGGCAATGGTAGAATTGCTTATTGCCTACAAATGAATACGTCGGATGGTGAGTAGGTATTTGGCGTGATTCGATATATCAAACCACCGCCCTCACAAAATCGAAAATCGACCTCCAGGGAGCGGTACTATCATCAATAATAAT
>OY744518.1:206432981-206450481 GCA_963556195.1 Sepiola atlantica
TAAGAGGGTAACCGAGGCGATGGCTGAATCCTTAGAAAGTAACCTCCAGTCTGTAGCAACATGACATAAATGCTGGTGTACCCCAAGGATCCATCTTAGGACCTCTACTGTTCCTGATTTTCATAAATGACCTCCCTGATGTAATTGAGACTACGCTCTACTCTCGTCATGTGAGCAAAACTGACGTGCACATATCTGAAACAATGACTGAATCCTTAGAAAATGACCTCCAGTTTGTAGTGGAATGGGGGCATACATGGATGGTAGTATTTAATGCTGCTAATACAAAGCTCCTTTCTGTCAACAACTACAAGAAACCTCTTGAATCACCGATTGCCATGCCTGATAACATCCTACCTGAGAGTCCAACGTTCAAACTCTTCGACCTAACATTCACAGGTAACATGAATTGGAACAAATCCATTGAAGACATTACTAAGGCTGCTGCAAAGAAGGTGGACTCTCTCTACCGTGCTAGTATCTTATATCTCTACAAAGCCACTATTCGCTGATGTATGGAGTATTGTTTTCCCATCTGTGCTGATGAACCAACCACCAGTTTATCTCTCTCTTGTTTATAAATAATGCTAAAAACGGAAAATTCCACATGATGCTAAAGTAAGAAGAAATTGGAAAATTCTATTAACAGTGGAGATTAGAATTAGAGTAACGTGTACAGGAAGTTAGGTCATGGACAAGAAGTCCACTATGACACGTAGCGATGAAAAGAGAACAGACTCTTTCTTCGGCCTATGACTTGACTATGTTTTGACGACTTTTTTTTTCAAAATTTGTCCTTGTTCGTCTCGCTGGCGAGTGCGGAAGTAGGTGTCAGCGTAATGTTTGAAAGAATATAACCGCAGAGAACATGCCGCTATTGAGCAAACATGTTGGCATTTTTATTTTATTTTGTTACATTATGGCGGAAGACACATAAGCTGCTAAATCACATCTACGAGTGATTTTAAAACTAGACGTCACTATCCAATGAGCCAACTACTGACATATAATGAGGGGCGAACGGCTGTTTCTGTCGACGAAGAAGACAATAGACAATCTAAAGAGATTGAAGAATTATTCACGCAATGTTACACATCATGAGGGGTGTAAACTAAGTTGTTAAGGCGACGTTGTTTCTGGAACATCTCTGTAACATGTGACGTCATTCCTTGGCATTTGGGCTGGGAATAAATTGTATTATCCCTTCTAATGCTACATTTAGTCTACTCGGTCCTTGGTCAGTGAAAGAGAAGTCCTTCTAGACTGAGACTATGTTTTTTTTCCAATCCAGGCTACCCCTTCCTTAATAAGCTGAATTTCCCCCACATGAAAAATCGTGTAGCGACAAGTAAATAGGAACAGGTGACGCCATTTTATTAGCTGAGAAAATGTAACATCAATAAGTAAAAGAGTGCGTTTTTATTCGATGAACCCTGATACAAATCAGCAAATGAAAGTTAATACTTTGGCCGGCATTAATAGCAGATTACGTAAAGCCTCATTAATAGATTAAATAATCGTTAGAGATTTACTGTATCTTTTCCTCTTCCGTCCCAAACGGGAACTTCAATGGCGTCTTCTCATCTTTCCTACTCATTTTATATAGAAGGGTTTATATTATATTAATTTTAGAAGTTTTTTTGATTATTATTATTTAGAGGCCATATTGGATTTGCGACATGTACGTGCCTTTCTTTCAGTAATAATCTCTTTTTATGAAGAATTAGTCAGCAAGGGAGATAATCAGAAAGTGACAGAATGCACCTGTTGCCTGCACGTAAGCAGGAAGTTGTTTACATCGCCGCTATGTTTGGCACTCGATGGTGTTTGTTCTGGTCATGTTTAATGACTGAGAGCACCATGGAGTTGGCAATGACACACACTAGATAGTCAGCAATTATGAAAATCCTTGTTGCATCATGACACCTGACTCTTGGCGCAATCCTCTACTTACATGAGAGCCAGATACGTCCTAAGATGGTGTACAGCTGCCGCATATGGGGAGGCACAGCCAAGACCAATCTTGGTTGCCTAGACAGAGTTCAATATATGCTCCGAAATGTAATTGGGGATTATCTCTCCTGTCCCATCCAGCTCATTTTTCAGAGAAGAGATATTGCTAGTCTTACTCTTCTCTCTCTCTCTCTCTCTCTCTCTCTCTCTCTCTCTCTCTCTCTCTCTTCTCTCTCTAGCGTTATTCCCATGGAAGATACTCGACTGAGCTCCTATCTCTGATTCCTCCTTGTAACCCATTCACAACAAGAAGTCACTTTGCTACCACAGCGGAAAAAATAACTGTCTTTTCTTCTTCCGTGTGCCTAACATCAGGCGAAACTTTGCAAGGACTTCCCGTCGGTGGAACACATTACCACGGGATTACTTCCCTGCAAATCACAACATGGTTGTCTTCAAATCCAATATGAATAGGTTTCTGTTATGAGCCGTCCCTACAAGTATTCGAACTTGGTACATGCCATTAAACATAATAAATCCTCTCATAAGGTTCTTCATCTCTCAACTGACAATGATCCCATCCCATTAACCTTTATCTTCGAGTGGTTTTGGGCCTTGATAGATGGTGATTCATTAGTAAAACCACAATATTTCACTTTAGGTGTGTGATTTTAGCATTAGATCACTCAGAAATTAAGTATTTGCCCGAAACCAGGTAAACCTAAAACCATTCCACGTGGTATTTCGAGTAAACGCCTATAGCATTTCATTTCAAATGTATTGTTCTTGCATAGAATCTTAATGACAAGTATTGTATTTACCTCGTCCCCTAGGAGGTTAGACACAAGGTCAGGTGTGGGTGTTGATGAAAGTGTTTCTGTGGAACGAACTGGATTTGAAACCGGCACACCCAGGTCCTCAGTCTGCGTATTTAACCACTTAAAAAAAGACAGAACAGGTGAATACAATCAGTATGTGTCTCACATAGAGATTTCGCGCTTCGGCTGGAAGCAAAGTGTAGTATCTGTTCTGATTCTACATTTAATCTTTTCTGTGTTCGGTTGGTGAAGGAGAGATCTTCTAGACTTGGGGCATATTTATTTTTGTCCCAATCCAGAGTGTCCCTTTTTTCAAAGCTGGATTTTCACCACATTGAAAACCGACCTTGTGTCTAACTCTCTTTGTGTGTAGAGGCAAGTAAATAGGGCCTCACACAAAGATTAAGGCTGAAATTCTAAAGTGGGGTCATCGCCCTCAATAAGGGGGGGAGTCTAGAAAGATCACGGCTTGTTTAGGAAAAAAGCGATAGTAGGTAAGAGGGGGAAACAAGAACGAAATATTCTTAAGATACGTCCATTCAATCTACGCGTTTAGCGATGGAAATGCTATTTCAAACTTAAGCATGAAAGACCAGGCAAAATGATGTTTAAATTTAAACGTGACAGACTAACGAAACTAATCTTTTAAACTAAAGCTTGGCAGACCAACTGACGGACATATACTCTTACATATATAGAGAGAAATGCTTAGATGTATCTATAAGATATGCCCATTCAATCTACGCGTTTAGCGATGGAAATGCTTTTTTTAAACTTAAGCGTGACAGACCAGGCAACATGAGGTTAAAACTTAAAGGTGACAGACCAACGAAACTGCTATTTCAAACAAGCGTGACAGACCGATAAAAATGCTATTTGAAACTAAAGCTTGACAGACCAACTGGCGAACATATACTCTTATATATAGAGAGAGAGATTTATTCATAATAAAATATGTCCATTTAATCTACGCGTTTAGCGATGGAAATGCTATTTCAAGCTAAAGTTACAGACAAAACGACTGATTAAGCCTCTCGTATAAATGCAAGGGCACATCGGCAAAAATCTAGTAGAGGAAAACAGACACGAGTATGAAATTTATTTTTCTTTTCTTTTTTTATTGTTATACTAAATCTATTTTAGCTTAATTTTTTGAGAAAGCGCGGTTGGGTCTCTTTCTTGCCAGACTTCGTTTAAGACACGCTGCGCACAACAGGGTGTCACCAGTGGACTAGATATTGACTAGACGCCAATTATATAATAAACTAAAGCGAGTATCTTTGTCATTTATAGAATTCCTCCCTCAAAATCAATTTTGGATTCTGATTGTTAATTTGTTGATCATTGGTCTGCGTTCTTAAGAACAGAAATGTATTTCGATTGAACTTCTTTCATAACATATCCTATCTGCCTATGAACATTTGTTCAAATAGACATTTTTAATAATGGCTTACATAAGCAGCGACGGCTCCCTGTCGTTAAACCAGTACACATAATACTGTTTCTCCATCAATTAGGAGAAGGCCAGTTGAATATTTATAGGTCGCGGTTTCAATCACTACTCTTGATGTAATGTTTTATTTATTTCTTAAACGTCGATATTCCTCACTGAGAAGATTAAAACAACATCAACTAAACAACAAATATGTATAGCTTCATAATAATTTGGTTCAATTAATACTTTTCTAATCAACCAATACTCTATTAAATATTTTTTTAGCGGAACAAAATTTTATTAAGGCAAGGAATATAGACATTTTGTGACATTTGGGGGTGGGGGATTGGAAAGTGTTAAAACTGAGAGAAAAGTTATAATCACATAAATTTACTAAACCAGCGTTCGTCCAAACACATCGGAGTAAATACGTGGAAGTAAAAGTCATGCACTACGATTAAAACTTAATATATCGAGTGAAATGAAGACCAATGACAGTTTGGGGTGAAGAAAATAATATGTAGGGAATCCCAAGTGGATCACATTAAGTCCTAAAAGCAACTCATTTTTAGGGAGGTTTTTAATGACTTAATATAGATTGTTTCCAGGACTTTCAGGTGGGATAGCGAATAGGATCTACTTATGACAGATAAACTGTCACTAGTGCAAGCCTACTGTATTAATTAAATTTTATTTTCTAACTTTGATTTAAAAACAAAATAATAATATTTTGGAAAAAAATGAAACAGCATGGTTTAACAAAACAGTAAAACAAAATGAAACACTCCCAGGTAACGCCGAGTAAGGTAAATCTAGTTAATTATACTTTAACTGTGTATTAACTTAATTTTAAACAAGAAGTGTATAAAAAAGACAGACGATTGAACAGAGTTTACTTGATACACTAGATATCAGTTTTATTCCAGCCGTGTGCTGATTTGGATTTAGACAAGCTATACAAAGCAGGAGTATAAAAGTCTATTGTCATACTTCTCGTCAAATGAAGAGCAAGTAGTTGGCTGTGTCTTGATTTAGAGTTAGACAAGCTATGCCTAAATTATCATTCCATAACTTTCGTCCCGCTCTTCACTTAAATCCTTCCCCCCCCCCCTGAATGAATCTCGCAATAATTCACCATCTTCAAAACGATAAACTCTGACCAACAATATAGATTCAGGCCATCCTCTTCAACTGGGCAAATCCTATAAATAAATCAGGTGAAGCTTGATATCTCCAAATCTTTTGACAACGTCTGCCATGAAGTTCTTCTCATGAAAATCAGCTCGTACGCTATTACTGCACGAATATTATTAAATCTACTCAGCTTTTTCTTTGCTAAAAGAAAGATTCAGTTTGTTCTTGATGGCCGTATATCTAAACATAACATCAACGCGCGTGTGCACCAGTGATTGATACTTGGATCACTATTATTCCTGATCTTCATAAATCACCTACCTGATGCAATTGCATCTGACATGGGTGTATTTGCTGATGACATGGCGCTCCATGAGAGCAAAGCGCATGCCCATACATGGAGGGTATAGGTGAATCCTAAGAAAATGACCTCCAGTCTGTAAAAGAATGGAGAAAAAAATGGATGGTCACTGTTGCAGAGGTAGTCTCCCTCTACCAGGCTAGAAAACTTCTAACAGCTGCCCGTATCCGAGATCTTTACAAAGCCGTCATTCACCCAACATAGAGTATTGTTATCACATTTGGGCTGGTGCACCAACCACTGGTATCTTCCTCTTGGACAAGATGCAAAAAAGAAAAGCGATTTCTAATCTAATGGTCCCATCCTGAACAGGAGCACTCTAGATTGGGTGAAAGATAAAAATTACGCCAATCTAGAAGGATTCCTCCTTCACTGAACAAGAGCAGAACAGATGAAGGGTAGTATCAGAACAGATACAACACTTTTCTCTTAGCCAAATCGCCAACACTTGGTGTACCTATTTACTTGCCTCCTAACGAGAGTAGAGTAAGGCACAAGGTCGGTGTTTAATGGGAGTAAAAATCCAGCTCCCTGGAAATGAATCTCGGGATTGGAAAAAACAATACAATTTCCTCAATCTAGAAGAATTTCTTCAAGGAAACAACAGATGAAGTGTAGTATCAGAACATATACTACACTTTACTCATAGAGGAAATGCCAACAGTCGGTGTCATAGGGTGTCTAATTCATATTTATATTTTAGCTGTGGGCCAATTTGGTTTAGAAATAACAGTAAAACAACTCAATGACTTAATTGTCCTCATGTTAGACAAGGGCGAAGAATTCTGCACCCTGTGGCCTTGATATTCTACGCTAGCCGTGTGCTATATGTGTTTCAGACAAGCTGTATCTAAGAAGAAGACAACTATTATTAGTGTGTATCATTATTTTCAGATTAATTAAGCAATCGTTAATCAGGGTTGATTGTTGTTTTGCGAATCTCAGCATGTCAGCCAATTGAACTGTTCAACTGATCCTTTGGAAAAGATTTTATTTGACGTTGTATTTAATTACGTTGTGAGTCTTTACTTAAGAGGCCGGCTATATTTAGATGGGCACAGCTGCGTTCACCTAATTGAACTTTAGCAGTCATTCAAGTAAGCATGGAAATCCACCAACACATATTAACATGGACGAATATATTGACCGAAACGTTGGCTATATGAGATTTTTAATGATTTGGTGTTCTTTTCAATAATATGAATAATATTTATAAACTGTCAGATACTTGATCCAAACTTTTCCATCATCAATAATTCAATTATTTTAAATAAAATTCAATTACGAGTAAGACCCATACATAAATATCGAGACGTTTAAAAATACAAAACTATAAATAAACAAATGAATAAATAATAAGATAAAATTAAACACTTAATAAAATAAAACATTTTTAACAAAATACAAAACTATGAATAAATAAAAATAAAAAATAAAATAAAACACTTAATAAATCCCACCCAACAAAAATATAACTCTTATACCGGCACTTTCTTCAAAAGGGACACTTCAGCAATACACCGGCTAACAGTTAATTCAAACGCTATTTCAACCTATTGTTTACATTTCGGGACGCTGACGATGCTTCATGGACGATAGACGTTTTTTTTTTATTATTACTTAAAAAGCTAGTCCATCTGGATGAAACCGCGGTACGACTCTGAAATGTGTAACGTATAGTTTTTAAATAAATTATTTGTATTCAGCTCTCACGTTTTTAGCGATCGAACACTTTATTGATTTCTTTTCAACATAACCTGGCACACTATCTATATATATATATATATATATATATATATATATATATATATATATATATATATATATATATATATAATTTTTATTTTACCTCAGTGGAAGTTCTCTGATATCAAGGGACCCCTTTCCTGAGGCTAACACTTGATCTCTATATGAGATACATAGATATTCGAGTGTTCTATTATATATTTTTAAAGTTGAGTTAATAAAAGAAGTGAAGAACACTGATTTTCCTCTCCCCAATTGCCCGGTTTACTATTTTATAGTGTCCTTTTTTTGGTCTCTTCGTCTTACCGAATACTAGGTCAAGAATTAATCTGGTCTGGTGGAGTATCCAGCTTAGTGCTGTGACTAGAGGCAACAACACTTGGAGAAGACGAACAATTACTATGAGCCAGTGTAGCCATACCGAGGGTATTGATATATATATATATATATATATATATATATATATATATATATATATATATATATATATATATATTAAGGCATGTGTTATTGAAGACGACAGAAATCTTCTGTTTAGTGATTCCTTTTTTATTTTTTCCATTCGTCGAATGATCTTTTTGACGTGTAGATGGAATTAATTGATGAATGATCCATGTGTTTGACTAACGTTTTCGATTCTCTCCGGAATCATCTTCAGGTCTTTACCGGCAAAAATGAATACAAAGCGAGTGAAAGAATGGAATTTCTTAAAAAATACGCCGGCAAACCGTTCGCGTAAAATACGGACGTCTACATTTTAAAATGTGACAATTGAAACAGTTCTTCGTTTATATATATATATATATATATATATATATATATATATATATATATATATATATATATATATATATAAAGTGTTTTACGGTTCTTTTTTTTTTAAAGCATCTATTGTTAAATTTAAGAAGGAACAGGTAAAATAAATACCTTTTGAAGCATAAAGATGCGATATCATTTTTTTTTTATAAAAAGATGATTTTAAAAAAATATTAACCTTAAAACACTTATACAAATCACGTGCTGCATTCACGTTCTCATATTTGATAGTGGGAAACAACAGCTAACCCATTTGGCCCGGCTGTAACAACAAAAGCCGGTAGGAAAAAATACAAATCCGATGACATCAGGATATATTACACACCGATGATGCCAAGATTTTGGCGAAATATCTGTATCACTTTAAACTAACAAAAAAAAATGCTAGTTTATAATAAAAAAGAAAAAGAAAATCGGTTTCGATTTATTATTTTCTTTCTTATAAAAAAATTGATATCGCATCTATATGCTTCAAAAGGTATTTATTTTACCTGTTCCTTCTTAAATATATATATATATATATATATATATATATATATATATATATATATATATATATATATATATATCAAGTATGAAACTAAAAGTATACTTTTAGAGAATTGAACCTATAGTAGAAATGATTTAAGCTCAATATACAAGATAGAGCAATTATACAGATAAATAAAGGAAAAGAGATAAAGATGTACGGATGAAAAATCTATTTCATCTTCGATTGTTAAATGCAATGGTGTACTCGATGAAAACATGTTTATTATTCTTTCCTTAAGCCAGGGTTTTCAAAGATTAAAATCCTATCATCAGAGGAATTATATAGATGGATAAGTTGGCAAACCATACGGAATAAGGTTTTTAATTATAAATAAACAGTAGAGAATATAAATATAAATGATTATGATGAAATAAATATTCCAGAATGTGCATGTAAGTCTTTCCATTTATGTAATAATGGCATAGGGCATATAATTACCGGTAATCTAGTTGAAAATTCAAAACGAAGACAACTCTTTACAAAAGGTCCACATCATAGAGAAGCTGAACGTTAAATTATACGAAATGTCAAATAAGCATAAATTCTACATTTGACGCAGGGATCTATAATGTAATTAGATTCGTAAATAAAAAGGTAGAACATTTTTTTAAAAATTCAGCATCTTAGAAATTCACAAATAAGTATGGATCTCTAAATACTTTAAAATAGGTTTGTAATATTTCCTATAGATAAGAAAGCAGATAATAAAAAAGATACTTTATACAGCATGTATTGTTAGAAGTAGGAATTATAGGTGAAGTTTCAGATACTTATAAATTAAGCAATTGTTAACCTGATAGTATTATCCTAAACAATACCGTTATTTGTAAAAAAAAAATAGGAATGAAATTGGAGAAATACATTTTTAAAACTTCCGTCTATGCATTAAATCACCAACACCCCAATACCGTTATTTGTAAGAGAATAGGAATTAAATTTGAGAAATAAATTTTAAAAACTTCCGTCTATGCATTGAATGCAGTAAATCACCAACACCCCAGTTGGCGCCCGTTTTATCATTACCTCCAAGATGCGTATTACAACACCGTTAAGTAAAGCTATATCTAAAGTGTTTACATTAATTATTAATCAAATAAATAATTTCCATAAAAAAGAAAATGTTATGGTACCATAAACCTATTTTGGGTGGTGAAGAATTCAGATCTAGTAAAAGAAAAATTAGATCGAAAATTCTCGTAAAAAAGCTAAATCAATCGCAACCTATCATTTTCGTACTTTATATACACAAATGCGGAACTTATTAAAAAATAAAATAACACTATAAATTTATCTTTCGCGAGATAGAAACGTAAATATGCAGACTTTTAAAAATCTAAAGCTTTTCTGTGTAAAACAAAAAATGGTATGACTAGTGTTTCAAAAAAGCTGGGATGACAATACTTATAAGTCACGTTATTTAAGAAAATTATTTTAAAATAGAAAATAAAAAGCTACTTTAAACTATAGACATTGCAGTAGGTTTGAATCTGCACTATTTGGGGCTAATATATATGTACATAGACTTGAATACATATGTCATCATTAATAAAAAATGATATATTAGAGCTTATAGTTATCATGGTTGCAGGCGATTTATTGACGACCTTGTATGTATTAATGATTACGAGGAGTTTGGAAATACAAAACATTTGAAATATCCAAAAAGTTAGAATTAAACTGTGAACACACGGGAACACAAGCTACATTGCTTTATTTGGATATAAAAATTGAAAATTGAATATTTATCTATAAAATGTTTGATAAAAGAAAGTATGTCCTTTTTAATATCGTTCCTATATCGCATAAAAATAGTACTTGCCTTATGTATATGTTTTACGGTAGCATTATGTCCTGGTTTCTGAGAATAGCTCGCGTTACTTTAAGATATAAAACTATAAAAGAATACAAGAGAGTGCAGAGGTTGTAGACAAAAATTCATCGTTGAAGATGCATGAAGCGTTCGTAAGATCAGATTCGAAGATGATGGAATATGGTAAAACCTTAACCCTGTCTTAAGAAATTAGTGTAGGCAGCCAAAGTTGTATAGAAATCCGATTCTTTGAAGTAAGAGTAAGACAGGTCTATAGGGAACATTATTCTGTTTGCAGTAGTATAGAGTAGGCTCCAGAACGATTGAATTTATCTCATCATACGTGTACAAGGCTTAAAAAAAAACTAGAAGATAAAAACTATGGCCGAATGGATTAAGTTAAGATCTTTTGGGAAAATGCGTATATGCATACGCATAAAGCGGGAGAAAGAGAGAGAGTGAGAGAGGGAGAGAGAAGAGGAATATATATATATATATATATATATATATATATATATATATATATATATATATTGATATAAATACAGGGTGATTCATAAGTCAGTTAGGTATTCATTTTTGAAATTCTAAAGTTAAAAAATACGGTAATACAAAACAGAAAGTTTATTCAACATATTCATTTATGGGAGTTTTAAATTACAGCAAATTTTAAAAATTTCCACCTATATATATTAACATAAAACGGGCCCCAACTCTAATTAGGCCCCGTTTCTTAGTGTTTCGTCCGAATTAAGTTAATTTTTGGTCATAACTACTTGATTATATTCAAAACATCACATCAAAACACTAGGGTCTTTGGCCTTCTTTTCTCCATTCTACAGCATGTGTTCTAGATGGCCTCCCTTTAGCTCCGTGCATTTCTTGAGGCGCAGAACGAAGTTGTCCATGACGTTCTTACAGACTGAATTGGGAATGGCTCTCATCTCTCTGATGGCTTCCTTGAGTTCCGTGATGGTTCTGGGTTTCCCTGCGTACACTCTGTCCTTAAGATAGCCCCAAAGGAAAAAAATGTGGGGGGGGCTTAGGTCCGGGCTATGGGGTGGCCACTCAAAATTAGTCTTGAGACTGATCACTCGGCCTCACAAGTTCTCTTTCAGCCAATCGCGGGACAGGTTTGAGGTGTGAGAACTTGCTCCGTCTTGCTGGAACCAGAACTTGCTCATGAGCGACGGGTAGAGGGTCTGGAGCTCACTCTTGAAGGTTTTGAGGACCTCCACATACCGCTCCTCGGTGACTTTCACTGCTGCGCCAGCTTCTCCGATTTAGATTGGTACGATGATGCCACTGACCGAGATTGCAGCCCACACCTTGCACTTAGGAGAGTGCAGGGGATTGGTGGCTACTTCATTGGGTCTGGAGGACCCCCAGAAGACATTTGTCTTGGAGTTCGCCTTTCCGTCAAGATGGAAGTGGGCTTCATCTGAGGTCCAAAGGAGGTTAAGGAAACATGGTGTCTCCTCGATCTTACCGAACATCTTGATTGCCATAGTGCTCCTCTGCTTCTTGTCTGAGGCTGTAAGGGTCTGTAGCGTCTGTATTCATTATGGGTAAGCCCTGATATCGTTCACCAGCACTCTCCTGCAAGTCTCACGGGAGATACCGAGGGACTGACTTCGCTTACGCACAGAGCGTTTCGGACTCTCCTGGAGAGACTCTCACAATTTCGACCAGCTCGGCTGTCCGTTTCTTGGGACGTCCCGAGTGGCTTGTACGGTTCTCACTGGCAGCGAAGTGGTCCACCCAGTTCTGAATTCTGCTTTTGGATGGAGCCTTTTCACATTCGAACTGATGCATGAAACTGTCCTGGGTTTTCTTAAACGAGCCTGTCTTGTAGTAAAATTTAAGACGGTGTATTCTTTGTCCCAGCTCCCACTGAAGTCTTGGTGTACTCACGGTCGTTGATTCTGCCATGTCCTGTAAAATAAGAGCAATCGGTGAATAAATAAAGGAGATATCACATACTGTACACGGGGGCCCGTTTTGGGTTTTTTTTTGTATTGATATATATATATATATATATATATATATATATATATATATATATATATATATATATATATATATATATATAATGGTAATACTCCAGGTAAAAAATATCCACAGGGTGGTAATCCAGAGAATTTTAACCCGGTTTATAAAAAGTGCTCAATATCAAAATAGAGCTTTATATATGATCATTTTATTTACACAACATGAACAAAATCTGCGACATTGGCATGTCGATGTTATCGATCAACAGTTACTATAAACTGAGATCTCATCAGGCAGAGTTAGAATCCGATCTTAACCTCAGATCATATTTGGAAAGAATGAAATGGAAGGATAGACAAAGAGAAGAAGAAGAAAAGAAATTTAACATTTCAAAAATTGAGGCCGTTAAAAAATAAAAAATAAAAAATCTACAAAATCTAAAAACAAAAAACAAAAATCTAAAATCTAAAAAAACTAAAATCTAAAATCTGAAACAAACAGGACAAATAAATAAATAAATAAATAAGGTGGAAAGAGAGGCATATACTGAAGGGAGAAGTGATACGAAGGTAGACACATAAAGGAAAAGAAGGAGAAGAAAAAGGAAAAGAAAACGTCTGTTGATGCAGATCGAGAGAGAAGAAATAGAATATATATATATATATATATACATATATATATATATATATATATTGATATATATATATATTGGTTTATATAAATATATATATATTGATATATATATATATATATTGGTTTATATATATATATATATATATATCGATATATATATATATATTGGTTTATATATATATATATATATATCGATATATATATATATTGGTTTATATATATATATATCGATATATATATATCGATATATATATATATCGATATATATATATATATATATATATATATATATATATCGATATATATATATATCGGTTTATATATATATATATATATATATATTGATATATATATATATATCGATACATATATATATATCGATATATATATATATATATATATATATATATATATATATATATATATATATATATATAAGTGGGTCAGTAGAATAAAAATTGTGGTGAATACAATATCTCTTGAATCCTCAATTGTTCAAAACAAGTAATTCATATGAGAAAATTATTTTTATTCTTCCTTTTTTAAACCATGGCTTTTAAAAGATGTAATCTTATCGCCAGAGGAGATTCGACAAATGAGTTACTCAAATAAAATTTACCATAATGTCAACATTTGAAAAATATATAAAAATATCAAAGAATATACGAGAGTGTAGGCAAAAATTCTCTGTTGAGGATGCATGAAGAGTTCGTAAGATCAGATTCGAAGATTCTAGAATATGGTAAAATCCGGGTCCTGTGTTAAGAAATTAGTTAAGGCGCGTTCTTGGCCTTTTGGCTAAGATCAAAGTGTAGTATCTGTTCCGATGGATACTGCACTCCATACTGGTATTGTCCGGGTCTTCAGGCCTGGATTTATGCCGGTCAATGGGTCTGTCCTGTGCAGATCTGGGAAGTAACGCTCCCAGGCTTTGCCTCCCCTCTTTGGGGAGGATTAAGTTTAATACTTAATGTCTGAGGCACTCTGCCCAGGCAATTTTTTAAAAAGCCCCTAGCACCACTCCTCTCGAGTGCATACCCACTTTCCGACCTTGTGTCACATTCTACTGTGTGGGACGTAGATAAATAGCAGGCAGCGAAAGTTATCGAAAAATCCGATTCTTAGACGTAAGAGTAAAACTGATTCTGATGGGAAAAGAATTCTGTTTGTAGTAGTGGAAAGAAGGCTCCAGAACATTGTGCGATTTGGAAATGTTCAAAAGATTCGTATATAGAAAGCCATCGTTAAAAACACTTCCTAGGCTTGAGGGAGAGGCAAGGTGAATAACTGAGTGAGTAGAATAAAAAAATTGTGTGGAATACAATATCTATTGAATCATCAATTGTTCAAAAGAAGGGATTTATATAAGGAAATTATTTTATTATTTCTTCCTCTAATAAAATAATTTTCTTTTTTCTTATAGAAATCCTTTGTTTTGAACAATTGATGATTTAATAGATATTGTATTCTTCACAATTGTTATTGGCATCACTTATATATATATATATATATATATATATATATATATATTTAAATAAATTTTTCGTGGTACAAAATTTGATAACGGCGAGGAATACGGACGTTTGGGACATTTTTTGGAGGGTCGAATGAGATTAAACAAATATAAAAACGAGAGAAAACGATTAAAAAGAAATTAATTAATGTACTGAACCGGTTTTCGTCCACACTCATCAGAGTAAAACGTGGAAGTGATTGAATACGACTAAAACCTAAAAATAATTTGTAATGAAAACTAGTGACAAGTTTAGGAGAAAAAAAAATTATGGGGAGGAGAGTCATAAGTTGATCACATTCAGTCCTAAAAGCCATTCCTTTTGCTTACAAAGGGAAGGTTTGATTGACTTGATATATATGGCTTCCAGGACTTTGAGGTGGAATATATATATTTCAATTTTTCTAATGGTCAGAAAAATTGAAAAAATAAAAAAGTATAATTAAACAGGCGAATTCTGTTATTTTTAACAATGTTTGCATAAATGAGAAAATGCTGTCTAAATACACACAATATATATATATATATATATATATATATATATATATATATATGTTAACTTTCTTATATTTTTGTTTTCTGCTGGAGATCGGGCATCTTACCGGATGCCAAGCATTCACCAGCTATTTCAGACACTCCAGCCGAGAGATCTTTTTAAAGATTCTAACCGCCCATTAAAACTCAATTGGTTGCATCTCTCTATCACTATGTTCACATGGTATATTCGCCAAGTAGTTTTTTACATTTATTTTCACTGGTGCGGTTGCTCCTATAATTACTGGAATAATGCAGATCTTCCAAAGATTCCAGTTTCTTTTTATGTCGTAAATAAGACCTTTGTATTTCGTAATCTTTTCCCTTTCAGCTCTGTTTAAGTCGGCATCATTAAGGACACTGACCTTAACTAAGATTGCTACTTTCTCCCTTTTATCCCATATCGCTATGTCAGATTTAAGAGCTCCATTTTCTAGATATGTAGCTGTAGGGATTGCATAGTCATAGTGGATGGTGTATAACTTATTTCCAACTTTTTTCTGGTATATGCTCCCAGGACTTGCTGCTACACTGGATATTCAACTTTTTAAATATAGTCCAGTGAAAATATTTTCACACTCCGTTGTGTCGCATTATATAGTAGCCATCTCCCAGCAGAACCTTACAACTGGATGTCAGGTGGCTCACACTCATATGTGTGCGTGTATGTGTGTATTGTCATGTGGAAGTACTTTAACAACTGAACGAGTTATTTGAGAACTAATCTATTCTTGTGATTTTTGCTTTTTTGATGGAAATTGAACTTTTGGGGACATTGTTGTGTTTTCTTTTCTGGGTATTTAAGAACATTCTATTCTGATTATATCTGATGGTTTGTATAATTTTGTTTCATTGTATGATTTAAAATAAACACTGCATTGAAACAGCTGTAAACACACTATAATAACTTTGTGTATACTCTTTCTTTAGAATATGATTTGAAAATGATTTAAATCGTCAAAAAGGCATACATATACTCAGCTCTATATAACGAAATATTGAGCCCCTCTGTTTGTAAGTTGATGATTGTTTTGGGGGTAAACTTAGAGTTTCCTATGTGATCCTATGTTCAATGTGTATTCGCATATATACATATACATATAATATATATACATATAATATATATATATACATGTAATATATATATATATATATATATATATATATGAAGCAATCCAACAAAAGATATAAGTGTCAACTAATATCTTATAATTAGTGAAACATCCGGATAAAAAAACTGAAGCTCAATATACTGGATAGAGCATTAATATTATAATATAAAATGAAGTAATAAAATAAGGTGTCAATCAAATTTTATTAGAATTCAAAGTTCATGCAAAGCATCCTTAAGTCCTTAGCTCATGAGTTTTCAAAGATAATTCTTCTCTTCAGAGGACCATTACCGCAGTTATACTACTACAGGCAATAAAATTACGCTTTGAAAATATATAAAATTATATACACAAATATATAAAAATACATAACATCAAACATATCAATCCAAAAACATACTTTTGTTGAATCCATACAGTCCATCCAGGTCATACAAGTTGAGAAGCATAATCAGGAAGGACATTACTCCAAGATACAAACAGCAGTCCAAATATGTGAAATTGAAGGGGCCGGCAAGGTTATCCAGTCGCGAAATGTGTCCATATTCAATGTTAATGATAAATAAATCAATCAAAATAATACAAAAAGTCCAATCAAAGTTCCGAGATCCCAACATGTGCAACTCTAATCAAATCCAAATTCGTTGTTTAATTAGAAAACCAGCTAAATCCGAATTGAGCAAAACAAGACGGACTCCCATCACATCTAGCCAGAAGAGCGAAAAATATATAAGTGATCTTCTCACCAGACATGACAAATCCCTAACGAACAGAAGGCGATATTAAATTGTCTACATCTCAGAATGACTTCAACGGGTTCAAGATTATGTCTGTCCTACTTCCTGTTTGACAGGTTCAAGAAAAGACAGCAACATACAACCCCGCCATCCATCCCACCCAAATTAGGTTTTCACTGTCTGAGTCAGTAAGCTTATTCCATGTCAAAAGGGAAAGGAGCTAAGAAGTTAAAAGAAAACTAAAAGGGAGTTAGGAAAATTAGGTCAAGTCATCACGTACCCATCCAAAAGTATTACTTAAAATCTGGCTTACAGTAAAAAACCGACTTCACAAATCTAGCCCCATCAAGTAATTTAGAATATTTATGAAGTTA
>OY744518.1:206457981-206470481 GCA_963556195.1 Sepiola atlantica
TGTGACGAATGGTGCTCATATTGAGCAACTTTGAAGATTCCCCACAAAACTTGAAACTTTAACCTTTCCAACGGTACCAATTTCATTTTTCAACTCCTAATAGTTTTTGAGTTATTAAAAATCGTTATGTTCCCAAGACTTTTGAAACACCCTGTATAGTAATCTAAAAGAAGTCTTTAGCAGTCATTTATCTATAGAAAGAATATGTATATATAGTTAACATTGATAATTCAATGCAAGCTACAAGTAAAGATTTATATAGGTATCCACAAGAAACGCCATTCACAAAAAACGAACTCCACTGCTAACAATACAGAAGTATTCCATCTTCCAAGGTAACGTGGGTAATTAAAATAGAATTAGCAGAGTGACGAAGATCTCTCATGTCTATTTATGTAATGTGAAAGATAAAGAGAGAGGAATAGTATACATTTTATCTTATTTATTAAGTTTCTCCACTTTTTTGTATTTTTTCCTGACCTTATTATAATAACACACATTTTATTTCTTATAAGCATGTTTAAAATTGAAGATATTAAAACCAATATCACCTTCAGCTAATTTCAGTTTAAATGTTAAATTAATAAAGACGAAATATTATAATTCCAGCATACTGTATCAATATTAGGATTGGGTGTGTAAAGAAAAGTCGACCATTCTATTAGAAAGTAAAGACTATAATTAAAGCAGCATGTCAGGATATGATATCAGGGACAGGAAGTGCGAAGTGAGACGTGTCGAAGAAGAGAGAAACACCTTTCTCTTTAGCAGACGGGATGGTTGGGTTCGGACGTAATTTTTGAAGCTCTTTCTTCGTTCGTTCTTTCCTCCGCTGAGCAGGTGAAGAGAAGCTTACGTAATGTGTAGCTTTATAGTGTTGTAAAAGAATAAAACATCAACGCCTTGGAGAAAGTATGATTTTGACCAAATTACAGAACCAAAATCAAAAAGAAGTCGCAGAAACTTCTGCTACTACTTTATTACTATGACTACCTTTACAACTAGACGTAACTACTTATTAAGCCAATTACTTACAACGTGTCAACGTGCGATGAATGTTGTTGTCTATATGTTACAAGATTAAGCCATTGTTGACTGTTTGTCCGGGTAATCGTAACCATAAAATGTAAGAGAATTAAATCAATTTATTTTCTCGTTATTTTTTTTGTGTGTGTGTCGGAGTTTTTCCTTTTGATCTAACAGTAACAAAAAATGAGTAAGACAGTTTTTTTTCCTTTGGCTTATAGCAGATCATTCCTCACTTAAATACATCCGCAAACAGACAACCGAATCTCGGATTTGAGTGGTTGACACATCAACCACTTCTACTAATATACTGATCAACTACTTGTTAGGTTGTTCTCTCCCTCAGCGTCCACCACGTATAAGTTAAATACTTTATTCTTACGTCATCTGCTCCCACGTTTGAGGTCAACAGCTGGCCTCTCCCGCGCTGCCCCCTTTTTTGGATAATGCACTTCTTTTCTGGTCGTGTTCCTTTGACCTACTTACTGCTGGAATATTTTTGGGGTTTGTTCGTTGATTCTTTGATCTTTCGTTTTTCTTTATTTTGTCATCAAACCCGTCTGCCAGCGATCTGGGTTCAAATATCGCGCCCTGTCTCGTCACGTTGAAGATAATTTCGGATCGAAAAGGATTCCCTCATAAAACGTTACATTAAATGGCTTATTCGTGTCACGTAAGGCGAAAATGTAAACGTATTTGATTATATTGTCTGTTCCTTTTCTATTTTCCCCTTTGCATAATAACATTTATAACTCCCCGCCAACACTCTCCCACTTCTCCTCTCTCGCAATATCTAAATATGAATCATAACCCACACATTTTTTTTCGTCCTACGTGTGACAATCCACTGACCTTGCCCTTCCCCTTTTCCCCACTCCCATAAAAATAGAATTCATCTATTTCATCCTGTCTTCAGCCCTCATCTCTATTCTCTATCAGGCTCTTCCAGTTAACATCTTATACGCGTCTTTGCATAAAACGTATAAAATATATCATTGCTTCACTGCGACAAATAATTTGTTCAATAAAAGAAGTGAAATATTAATCTACTGGGTGTTTTTTTCATGTGATTTTTGTCTTTTATGTTTTATAGTTTGTCCAGTTTTTCATTTTATCTTGACTATTCATACATGTAAATTTTTCCATGTATAATTCGTCAGTGTCGTTATTGTTTTTTTAAATAAAACAATTTATTATGATTCTATAGATTTAACTATATATATATATATATATATATATATATATATATATATATATATATATATAGTGAGAAACATCCAATCATGCACTCCTTTGAAGTTGTAAATATATTTTAGGCTAAGCTTTTCCTGCCTTTTCATTCATTTTCTCAGTTTATCGATCATTTTATCAATACATTCTACATTCTATTTGTTCGAAACCAGGGCACCATATATATATATATATATATATATATATATATATATATATATATATATATTATACACGCGTCGTTGAAGATCACGGAGTTTTCTCTCTTCGCTATCTGTATTGTTAATTTCTCAACACGGCGAGCGATTCGTTGGTTTTCTGGTGTTAATTGGTGGAGTATGACACCTGACGTTGTATCGTGGGCCATTCTTTGAGCGCTTTCGGTCTCTCTACCGTCTTAATGAGGTTGTGTTTTATTATTATTAAGAACCGTATTTATAGTTTTATTATTAGTTATATAGCTATTAATTTACATATGTATATATACATATATATCTTGATTCCTTTATTTATTATTTATTTTATTATTTATTTTATTGTTATTTTTATTTATTTTTTTTAATATCTATCATCATCATCATCATCATCATCATCATCATTATCATTATCATTATTATTATTATTGAAGATTGAAAGGGCGTTAGTACCGGTGGTGAATTCTATTTTATTAATTGTGGGTTGTATTTTTTTATGTTTAGTGCGTCTGTTGATGCAGTTGTTTTGATGTATGATCTTAGTGTTAGTTGTTAATATTTGTCTTAGTTCGGTTGATTTTATAGTTTTTTATGTGTGGTAATTTGTCGCTGAATGGCAAAAGTTTTACTGATAATTTCGAAACAAAATAGAAATTACCAATATATTTGTGTGTTTTTATTGAATTTTATATTGGAAAGAAATCGATACAGTGCTCGATCGCAGAGGAGTGAAAGCTAATATAATCTATTTTAAAACTTATATGTTTCATCTTTCAGAAAACGTACCGCGGTTTCATCCAGACGAGTTGACTTTTTACATTTTTCTTTAAATATTTAAGCCCAGTGGAATCGTCGGCGTTCTGAATGAGGTGAAACCACGATAAAAAACGGCGTTATATCGCTAAAAAAAACTGTTTTAGACATATAATGCCGTTTCTTATCGTAATCATCTAAATTGGATGCTTGACAATACCACAAAGTTGAAATAAATTTTTGCATCGATGATTATGTAATTTCGTGTTACTAAATTTTATATATATATATATATAAATTAGTATGTTAAAGAAGGCTGAGGGCAATGCAGAGTGCCGGGTAGTTTGTAAGCTGGAAGGAACAAAAATAATAAATCGAAGTGAGACTTACTATTTATTTTTTTAATCTTACATAACAGAGAGTGTGGTGTTGACTGTTTGTGTGTTGTCCGGATAATTATTAAAAATCAGTTATTTAATATTCCGAGAAAATATTCCCAAGGAAAAATCCGCCTGTTTAAAGAATTCAACAAAATGGATGCCATTTTGGTGAATTCTCTACACAGACGATTTTTTCCATCTCTCTCTCTCTCTCTCTCTCTTTATATATGTATATATATATATATATATATATATATATATATATATATATATATATGATAATTTTATTTACACAGACATGTACAAACTCTGCGACACTGGCATGTCGATGTTATCGATGAACAGTTACTATAAACTGAGATCTCATTAGGCAGAGTTAGAATCCGATCTTCACCTCAGATCATATTTGGAGAGAACCAGATTCTCTCCAAATATGATCTGAAGTTAAGATCGGATTCTAACTCTGCCCGATAAGATCTCAGTTTATAGTAACTGTTGATCGATAACATCGACATGCCAGTGTCGCAGAGTTTGTACATGCTTGTGTAAATAAAAATTATCATATATATTGAACAAAAATAGATATGCCCTTGCGCATGTTCTTTTTTATTTTATGTCTTTCTTTACCATAATTTTTATTTAACGAGTTGTGTCTGTGTTTTTATTGCATTTTATTTTATATCGAAGTCGCATCACGTAAACAGACACTCTCGCCAGTTCACCTCTCCCCTTCTCTCTCTCTCTCTATCTCTCTTTCCATATATATATATATACATATATTTATATATATATATATATATATATATATATATATTATATATATATATATATTTGTATATATATGTATATATATAGTCTCGGAAGTTTTTTTTAACATTCAAAAATGAAAAAAAAAAATTACTTTTTTTTTTCTTTATTTTCGTTGAAAGATTTTTGTCTCGTAAGTCAATCAATTTACTGCAATCACTATATTAGTTAACTTCCAAGAATTTACTCTAATATATATATATTTTTATATATATATATATATATATATATATATATATATATATATATATATATATATAAACGAATAAATGCGAAATTAATTTTCGTTTATCACCAGTATCTCTAAATTAAAACCGGATTCTCTAACTTAAATTATATGGAACTACATCATATATACTAACAAGCAAGACATGAAAGCAGAAATCCTTTTCTAACGATTAATAAAATTAAAGTATATATTTTTACTTCTTTATTTACTGACCGTTTTTGTGATTTTCGTCACTAACAATATATACTTTAATTTTATAAATAGTTCGCTTAATAACGATAGCAGATGATGAATTATCAGAAACATAAAAAGATAAGATACGTACATGTTATTTAAACAGATGTAAAGGGACCATAATTTATGTATAAAAAATTGATGATGAATATTGACTGTAATTCGAGCTGAAATTGCCAAGTTTTTAAAAGTTTTTTGAATTTGTTATTTTACATGTATAAATAAATAAATGCATAGGAACATTTTACAAATATCTTTATATTAGCCGAAACAATTGTCTGCGAAATAAAAAAATAAGTTGAAAAAAATAACGTGAATCTGTCCTCTGTGATAATGATGTGGTATTGAACTATATAAAAATACTAAATATATATATTACATATATATTATATATATTACATATATATTATATATATTACATATATAGAGATATAATATATATATATATATATATAATATATATATATTATATGTATATATATTATATGTATATATATATATTACATATATATATATATTACTCTTCGCTGCTCATTGTAAATACCCGCCGACTTGGCATTTACAAAGTTAAATTCCTCCTAACTTTCAGCTGTGGCCAACTGGTAAGACTGTTGCGATTTGTGATCGGAGTTCGAGCCCGCCGACCGTCGGAAATTAACTTCCTGCACTGAAAATTGCGTAAGCATGAAACGTCGATGTCTGTAGGTAATAAATGATTAATATTTATTTATAAATATTATATATATACATCACATATATATACATATACATATATATATATATATATATATATATATATATATATATATATATATATATATATATATATATATATATATATATATATAAACTACGGGAACTACCTGTGTTTACCTATCAATCATATCTACGTTCTTTTACAGCGCAAATAAAGACATAATACCAAGAGGAGATGCATTTGTATCTTTTGAATCTTAATCTCTGCATATCCACCTTAATAAAGACCCTAATCCGCTAATGAGATTATCTCCATGAAGCAAAACAATAAACAATCTCTGACACATTGAGAAAAACTCATTAAAATTTCGCCGCAGGATCCAGACACGATTTATTTGTTGAACGTTGACAAAAAATGTTGGTTTCTTTTTTGTAACTATTTTGATACTTGTAAATGAATTCCAATAAATAATGTTTATAGTGTGTACACAACGATTGGACACAACTGGATCAGGTCAAATACTTTTTTAGAACGTGCCTGAAGAGGAGATGTGTCCAAGTTTGAAACCAATTAACGATCTGAACTGAGTATTTTAACTTTTTTGTGGCATTGTCATCCTGGAATACTATTATTTCTGACATGTTCATAGCCATTTTTTTAACATTGTTCACCCCAAACAAAGCAAACCGCTACTGTAGACGTACTGGGCTACTGAGAAAAAGGGTGAGAGTTTTTTTTTGGGGGGGGGGGGTCAACCTAAATTGCGAGCTGTGCAGCGAGATCTCTGTTTCCATTAGTTTTAAATTCCTGCATGTCAGTAACGTCAGGAAAACAGGGAGCAGGGAGAGAGTTCCAGAGTCCAGCAGCACGAAAAAAAAAGCTTTTGTAGTAGAAAGCTCTTCGGCATCTGGAGACCCTCACAGTGAATGGATGGGATTTGGCAGATTGTCGGGTTGAATTAGTGAATTTACGTCGTGGGAGCACCAGAGCAGCAAGCCCAACAGAGCACAATCCATTGAAGTACTTGTAAAACAGGCACAAGGAAGCAACATTGCGGCGATGGGACAGGGGCTGGAGCTTGGTGGATAGTGAAGGACCTTGTTTAAGAGGTAGAGACTAGCGGATGATGCCTCAGCCCAGATGTGGCAACAATACTCCATGCATGGGCGGATGGTGGCTTTGTAGAGATATAGGATAATGTCAGGTGTGAGAAGTTTACTAGCACGGTAGAGGGAGCCCACCTTCTTTGCAGCAGCCTTGGCAATGTCTTCAATGTATTGTGTTTGCACTTTGTATACTGGACTACTTAATCTCGAGGTTTTTATACCTCATGTAAATTGAAGGTCATTCTACTAGGTTTGAGTGTGTTATTTCATTCTCTTTATACAGGGTGGGCAAAAATAAGGGTCCTATTTTTAAAAATTCATAACTTTTTTATTTATTTATTTTTTTAATTTTTTTTTTTAGAATAAGTAAAGGACCCCTTCCGAAGCAAGCATGAGCCGTATTAGCCCTAAGGAACGTACCCTCATTTAGAAAACATTATTTTTGCTTAAAAAACTCAAAACAGTGTAAAAAACAATACTTTAGTTTTTGCAAGTTTTAAGAAGTGTTTTTCGGCTAAAATTTGTTTTGTTTATTTCAAAAAATCTCGGAAGGGTCAGTCTACACACACATAAAGTTTGGTGAGTTTAACTTTTATTTTGTGGAAGTTATTCAAATTCAAGTTATTCAAATTTAAAGATAGGACCCTTATTTTGGCCCACCCTGTATATTGATGGTTCAAGTTAGTTGAATTCCTTACGTTTTGGTTTTAAGCCGTTAATTTTCAAAAGGTGCCGTCTCTATTAAAAAAAATATATTTATATGACAATAACAGGATTGCCAGAGTATTAATATTAATATTCTTTTTTAAATCTAATGTTTTAATTATCCACATCCTTATATTGAAATTGTCGTTGCTTTATCTTATGTAGTATTTTTGGTGTTCCTATTTTTAATTGTGTATCTTGTAGATTGGTAGACCATACTCTTCATTAAACACGTTTTCAAATGACAATTCTCACGTTCTTTATTATTATTATTATTATTATTATTATTATTATTATCATTATTATTATTATTATTATTATTATTATTATTATTATTATTATTATTATTATCATTATTATTATTATTATTATTATTATTATTATTATCATTATTATTATTATTATTATTATTATTATTATTATTATCATTATTATTATTATTATTATTATTATCATTATTATTATTATTATTATTATTATTATTATTATTATTATTATCATTATTATTATTATTATTATTATTATTATTATCATTATTATTATTATTATTATTATTATTATTATTATCATTATTATTATTATTATTATTATTATTATTATTATTATTATTATCATTATTATCATTATTATTATTATTATTATTATTATCATTATTATCATTATTATTATTATTATTATTATTATCATTATTATTATTATTATTATTATTATTTTATTATTATTATTATTATTATTATTTTATTATTATTATTATTATTATTATTATTATTATTATTATTATTATTATTTGTACTAACTAGGAGTTCTCACACAAGTCATTGTCAGTAATTGCTCACTGATAATAACCTGTGGTGTTCCCTGGAGTCTGAGTGACAACAAGCCTCCCCACATTTCCAATACTATCCACCTGTTTTCGATAACCATTGCATTATCGCAACAGCCGCTTATCATTGATTACTCACTGGCAGCGACCATTGGTCTTCACTGAGAGTTGGGTTGCAATAAGCCTTCCCAAGGTCCCAGTACTCTCTGCACTATTATTATTATTTGTTCTCACACACGTCATCATCAGTGATTGCTCATCGACAACAGCCGGTGGTATTCCCTGGAGTCTGAGTGACAACAAGTCTCCACAGATGTTCGTATATTCTCCACCTCTTTTCGATAACCACCGAAAAAAAAACTTGCAGTATCGCAACAGCCGTTTACCATTTATTTCTCGCTGGTTATGACCATTGGTCTTATTATTATTATCATTATTATTATTATTATTAGTAGTAGTAGTAGTAGTAGTAGTAGTAGTAGTAGTAGTAGTAGTAGTATAGTTGTTGTTGTTGTTGTCAGCCGTTTACCATTGATTTCTTGCTGGTAACGACCTTTGCTTTTCTCTTGAAATGTGAGTTCCAATGAATTAATATCTAAGTAAATATGTTAAGATTAATGAATAAGAAGTAGGTATGTGCCGTACGTCATGTAACAATAGCTGCCATTATCTTCAGTTTATTACGTTCTAAAATGATGCAGCCAATTAACAGACACAATATATTACCATGTTCGTTCAGTTAAAGCAGGTCATATCTCCTTTGTTTATATTGTAAACGATTGTATACATTTCTATCCAAACTCAGAATTTAAAATAACAAACGTTTACTTTAGAAATATTTGTGTACATGCTTATTTAATTTACATCTCCAGCAAGTTAGACACAAGGGCAGTTGTTAAGTTAAAAAGCCAGTGCACTAGATTTAGGGCACTCTGGCCCTCAGAAAATGCCTTAGCAGCCCCGTCGGCATTCTTCGATAGGGGCGCACCAGGCGATTAGCAATAAACTAACCACTTCTCAAAGGTTGAGAAGGCAAAACCTGGGAGGGTGGACCTCCTAGAACTGTCAGGACAGTACCTCAGACCGGCGAAATCAAAGCCCGAATGCCAAGATGATACCGGTCTACAGAGTGAGCATCCATCGGAACAGATACTACACTCAAGGAGAAGGTGAAACCTGGGAGGTGACCTTCCTGAGACTGTACAGGACCACACTTAAGCCAGACACACGGTCACTGTTGGACTGATTGTCGAGAACGTATCCCTGACGTGCCTGAAATAAGTTGAGGCAACTTACGCTTATGTATTTGTATGTACAGGATCTACTTCTAAACTAGTTAACCGATCATTATGAATTTTGGAACACAGCTGCTAGGCGTAAGGGGTTCAAATGTACGTTATAGCATATTTTATTTAGTTTCATCCATATTATGGATCTTAAAATCCCTTTTAAAATACCCCCAAAAGGACTGAAATTTGGGGAATATTTATTAATTGATGTCTGTATTAGACATACAAATACATTAAAATACATTAAAATTTAACAAAAATCCGAGTCATCTGAATTCTTACGACGGGCTTCCACCCTCTTTTCCGCCCTTTGCATGAAACTAAATATAACTCACATGTGAACCACTTATGCCAAGCAGATGTGTTCCAAAATTTATAATGATTGGTTAATTAGCTTACTAGTGAATCCTGTACATACAGATATATAAACATATAAATCCTGCACATACAAATATATAAGCATATAAACATACCTAACTTTATATATATATATATATATATATATATATATATATATATATATATATATATATATATATATATGTATATATATATATATAACTTCTTTGTAATATAGCAAGAAAAATTGCTAGCAGAGCCCTCGATTAATTGAGAATTAAAATTAAAAATTTAGAGCGTAATATTTATTTATTTCAAACGAGAGTAACACGTGACTTCACATTTCCGAAACAGATGACAACAAAAGCTGAAGAGAGCCGGATGGCTAAGTCCTTCTGTGCTTGAAACCGACGGTACGAATGTTGTACTAATTTTTCTGTACCAAAATAAATATATATATATATATATATATATATATATATATATATATAATTATTTTGTAACTTTGCTCCACAAGTGATAATAAACATCAGAGTCCTTATAACCTTTTTCTCACTGTAAGATCATATATGTATATGTTTTTTCTTTTTAATAACTTTTATATTCTGTATAATTTGATACATGTTTTGATGTTTCTTACGGTGTGCTGTTCCGTACATGTAATATAGCATCTGCTTCCTTTAACTTTGAACCCCTATATACATCCCTCAACTATGTTTCAACCTAGTCTGTTAAAATTTTAGGAATACATACATGAACTCATCTCTCTCTCTTTCTAACTTGCTGTGTAAATGAAGATGTTGGTATGTTATTCTATTGATGATGTATATATACCCTTAAGTTGCTGTCTATACCCTGTGCTGATGATGTTATAAAATAGTAATAATAAAAATACATGGTCTCTGAAACGATCGTACACAATTCTGTTTGCTGATTACTTGGAACACAAATTGATCATGTAAATGTGTTTACATAAATAGATAATATATATATTTATCGAAAGCATGAAGGGAAGAAGAATTGTATCGTTCATGGTTAAAAGTTAAACGAGAAAAAAGCCAGCCGACCGGTTTCGCCCTCTCTCAACGAAGGCTGTATCGAGGGATTTAAAAACAAACGAGGGATTTAAAAAGGGGGTTGAAAACGGAGAGTACAGAAAATAAAATAGCGTTATGGTATATGTACAATGGAGGATGAATCTTAGAGACTGATCAGATCTAGTCCTAATATATGTATATATATATATATATATATATATATATATATATATATATATATATATATATATATATAAATTAATAAATATATATGTATATTAACGAAAAATACGTCCAGAAAGTTAAGGGCGACTAATACTGCAATCTACTACATTAATATGTACTAGCTGGACCCGTGTAAATTACACGAAATGATGTTTTCAATATTAATTATCTTATTTCTAACCTATACATTACTTTGTAAATGCTTTAGATTAAATTAAATTTGGCTCCAATTCATGAGTAGCATACACAGATTTGAAGGTCGTTGCTTTTGATGAAAGCGTGACACACAAAATAACACACACGCTATCGTATTAATATATTAATATATAGATTCCCGATCGCCCCCTCCTTACCTTACTCCCTTTCTCTCGTCGATGTAGAAAAAAAACTTTGAGGTTGGTTGGAATCGAACTACAAACTTATCGGGCCGACGTCGACAACCGACGTCAAAATCCTACGTCGCTAACCGTTGCGCAAAAGGGACATATTTGAAACATTACGAAAATTACCTGTCTTGAATGCTTTTCAAAATCCAGGTGCGGCACGCATGCGCAGAGCTTTTGCCGGAAGCGTGACACACGAACACACACGCTATCGTATTAATATATAGATTACTTCGAAAGTGAACAACCATTTTATAAAGCAAATGTAAAAAGTAACAAACGCTGCAATCATCTACAACAAACAATTACATAAAAATGACACTAAATATTTAGGTGATAAATATTTATAGACAATACGTCATAGACTAGGGGTAAAACGCTAGACTATTGGCATCAACATCGAAGGTTCGATCCTTTTCTAAGTTAGCCTTGCTGAAACACGTGTCCATGGATTACTTTTATGTACGTATAAAATTAATAAAAATATTTATAAACAAATATTTATGATTATATATATATATAAAGATAAATGAAAGAAGAGAGATAAAGATATACGAATGACAAATCTATTTCAACTTCGATTGTTCAATGCAATGGTGTACTCAGTAAAAACATGTTTAGTTTTCTTTCCTTATACCAATGCTTTTCAAAGATTAACATCTTATCATCAGAGGAATTACATAGATTCGGACATCTTTATCTCTCTTCTTTCATTTATATTTATAATTGCTCTATCTCGTATATTGAGCTTAACCCATTTCACTATAGGTTCTATCCTCTAAATGTATACTTTTAGTTTCATATTATATATATATATATATATATATTATATTATATTATATTATGATACATCTCACAGATCTAACATTACGCAGGGTGTTATGTCTTTAGGTAGAAATCGTCAGAAATTGTTTCTCTTCTAGTTCGCTTCTTAATTGAATTCAAATAAGAACTAGACAGCAACTGCAGCAGCATCTGCCCTTTGTCTCGCAGGATCATAAAACCTGCTGTGATGGTAGAAATTTGGTTTAAGCGTTTACTTT
>OY744518.1:206482981-206522981 GCA_963556195.1 Sepiola atlantica
TATATATATATGTGTGTGTGTGTGTGTGTGTATATATATAAAGGATAGAGATTGTTTTTGTTTTACAGTCACAATGTTATATGAATAAATACTTATTGTCTAACTAATATGTTTTCTTTTCTATTTGCAGGGAATGAGTTGGGTGTAACAATGATGTTACGCACTACAATTTTTCTAATTAACAAGGAATATATTCACTCACACCACCAAGTATCGACATATATCCCGTAAGTAAGACACACACACTTTTACACAGAATCATATATATATATATATATATATATATATATATATATATATATATATATATATATTGTCTTTAATTTCTATTCGTGTAATCCTGCCGAGATATTTGAACACTTCATATTCTCACAAGCATTCCATCTCTTTTTCTCCAAGGCGTTTTGTCTTCCCATGTAAGCCGCGGAATTTCCATATATTTACATATTTGGTTCAAGCTCTTCTTCCGGGAAATCTTTTCCCAAGAAAAGACCTCCCCATCTTCATAAGACGCGTAGACATAGCTGTGGACTGATAACATGTCTATCACAGTTCAATCTTCATCTTTTTTTATCGGTTGAAGTATATATGGCAGCTATGTCAGGATCGTCATATCAAATGGCAGTCACATTGCATATCCATCTGACCGATAATCAGACGGATCTATATATACTAGCATAGATATTAAAACCAAGTTTTCTAACCATGAATCAACCACTTAATAACCCAGAAAAGAAAGAACGAAAGTAGATACAATAATGACGTAAATTATGTAATGAAAATTATCTTCGAGTTAATTTAAGTATTTTATATATATATAATAAGCATTACATAAGCTAATAAATAAGTATAAAATAAAGATAATGACTGTTATGCGAATTAGTGCTGACTCTGAACTGACTTTCCAAGATGGCGGACAGCCTCACACGGTGAAGCAATGCCGAAGGGAGACTGTGAGTTCACGGTTGATTTTTTTAACATTGATCTCTTATATACTTTTTCAAACTAAGCACTTTTTGTACTTTCTGAAGGGTTCTAGGAGGATAGATCTAATATAAACATACTAATGTTGGTTGGTCTACTTTTAGCAAAACGAGCTCGTAAAATATTGCACTAAAGAGTATCTGTTTTGAAAAGGTTTTCGTAAGATAAAACAAAATTTTGACTTTTGGAATGTAAATGAACCTTGCTTACGTATATAAGGATTAATTCTTCTGTAGTGTGGTATTCTACATTATCAGAATATCTGTTCCGGATTTGGTTTAAACGTTTCTTATGGGTAAATGTTGGTCCTTTCACCACATGGAGCATATTACCAATTCTTTTATCTACAATCTCGATTTCCCAAGAAGGCTTATTCTTCTTAAACATTCGGTTCATGAATTTAAAAAAAGCACTTTAATGTTAACATTTTAAAATATAATAATGTACATGTGTTACTCACCGTGTTTCCTTGAATATATATGCTGTTCACTAGTTCAGGAGATTGCCTTATCTATTTATAAAGTTATATATATATATATATATATATATATATATATATATATATATATATAGAATGAAAAGTCACACTTAGAAGCGTTGATGAAATGGCAATAATAAGGAGAATAGTTTGAAAAAAAATAATTTGAAAACCTGGAGAACGCATTTATTTATGTTTTTTTAATAAATTATTTATTTATTTTAAAAACTTGAGCACTTTCGGTGATATACACTCTTGTCAGAAGTATAAGCATATTTTTTCCTCTTCTTTTTTCGTTATAGAAAGGGAAAAATATGCTTATACTTTGTGAGATATCACAAAGTGAAACCAAAAAATACACCCCTAATTTACTGTTGTAATAAAAAATCATTTTATTTTCGAATCACATATATACATTATTTATAGTACTTTCGGGCTAGTTCATACTGGCAGTGAGAGGGGGTATTTACGTTTCTACAACAATATTTTTGTTGCATTATTATCATTGTTTTGGTAACGATGGACAATTTAAAATTGTCCTTTTCCCTGTGGAAATGTTTAACTTATTATCTTCGAGTATGTGACGTGGCCATTTGGGAAGAATGTCCGAACGAAACTGTTCTCTTGTGAATAAACGTTAACCGTAGTCAATTGGAAAACCGATTCAATTCACCGTTTATAGAAAAACCATTTGCTAAATCTCTGAAGAGTATTACAGATTTGTCTTCTCCTGGGCAAATAAACCAGAAAACATGTTTCCTAGAGCAAATAATATATATATATATATATATATATATATATATATATTAATAAGTATTAATATATATATATATTATATATTATATTAATAAGTATTAATATATATATATTATATTATATTAATAAGTATTAATATATATATATTATATTATATTAATAAGTATTAATATATATTATATATTATATTAATAAGTATTAATATATATATATATGTGTGTGTGTGTGTATTATATATTATATTAATATGTATTAATATATATATATATATATATATATTATATATTATATTAATAAGTATTAATATATATATATATGTATATATATATTATATTAATAAGTATTTATATATATATATATGTATATATAAATACTTATTAATATAATATATAATATATATATATATATATATATATATTAATAAATATTAATAACGGTAACTGCTACCTTCTTTATGAGTCTAATAAAATGGCCGAAGTTTTCTTTTTTTTCTCCATTCCTGTTTCTCATTTTTTGTTTGGCAACTCTCTCTCTCTCTCTCTCTCTCTCTCTCTCTCTCTCTCTCTCTCTCTCTCTCTGTCTATCTATCTTTCTATCTATCTTCCTATCTATCTATCTATCTCGCACGCCCTTTCTTCTTTCTTTTTTTATATATTTGTCTGACAACAACTTACTCGATTTTCTGTGTCTCTTTTTTGTCTTCCCACCTCCTCTATCTCTTTTCAGTCCTTTCAGTCTTTGTTTTTCGCCTAATCTCTCCCTCTCTCTCCTTCTCCCCTTCTCTCCCCCCCTCTCTCTCTCTCTCTCTCACACTCTCTCTTTTTCTCGCTCTCTCACTCTCGCTTTTTCTGAATCTAACCTTCTTTTTATCATCCTATTCTCACTCTATATGTCATATGGGTCATCGATAAAGGAGGTATGGATCTTGTTTGATTGTCTTCATGTCGGAGTTAAGACTGTCTTCCTCTGTCTCCTTTCAGACACCTAGCTGCACTATGTCCATGCATGAAACAGATGGAGAAGCCTATGTAATAAACAATTTGAACTAAACTATGAACCATTTCCTTAATTATGAGTTACTAAACATCAATATATATCCAGACTTGACATGACGACATTTCTCTTCTTAGTTTTGATCAGCAGTCCAATTTCAAATCTTCTTATATAGTCCAATAAATAACCTAACTTATCTGTTCTCACCCTCAGTACCAGACGACATGTAAGCCTGGGGCTAAACCCTGTTAATCTGACCCAAGAACTCTTTGTATTTGGCAACGATTCTGCACTTAACTTCAAGAATAATATACAGAACTTTAACATGACTTGAACTCTTAGATTTGAAATAGCATTGTCTTTGTTCTAAACGACTAAGTTTGAATTCTATTTTCTTTTGTATGTCATTTAAGGTTGGAATAGCATTTTCATTGGTCTGTCATGTTTAAGTTTAAATATTGTTATTTTTGGTCTGTCAGGTTTTAGGTTGAAATAGCATTTTCTATTAGTCTGTCATGTTTAAGTTTAAATATTGTTACTTTTGGTCTGTCAGGCTTTAGGTTGAAATAGCATTTTCTTTAGGTTTGCACGCTTAAGTTTTAAACAGCATTTTCTTTGTTTTAGACGTTTAAGTTTGAATTAGCATTTTCTTTGGTCTGTCATGTTCAAGTTTGAATTAGCATTTTCTTTGGTCTGTCATGTTTAAGTTTGAATTAGCATTTTCTTTAGTCTGTCATGTTTAAGTTTGAATTAGCATTTTCTTTGGTCTGTCATGTTCAAGTTTGAATTAGCATTTTCTTTGGTCTGTCATGTTTAAGTTTGAATTAGCATTTTCTTTGGTCTGTCATGTTCAAGTTTGAATTAGCATTTTCTTTGGTCTGTCATGTTCAAGTTTGAATTAGCATTTTCTTTGGTCTGTCATGTTCAAGTTTGAATTAGCATTTTCTTTGGTCTGTCATGTTCAAGTTTGAATTTGCTTTTACTTTGGTCTGTCATGTTTAAGTTTGAATTAGCATTTTCTTTGGTCTGTCATGTTCAAGTTTGAATTAGCATTTTCTTTGGTCTGTCATGTTCAAGTTTGAATTAGCATTTTCTTTGGTCTGTCATGTTTAAGTTTGAATTAGCATTTTCTTTGGTCTGTCATGTTCAAGTTTGAATTAGCATTTTCTTTGGTCTGTCATGTTTAAGTTTGAATTAGCATTTTCTTTGGTCTGTCATGTTCAAGTTTGAATTAGCATTTTCTTTGGTCTGTTGGTTTTAGGTTGAAATAGCATTTTCTTTGGTTTGTCATATTTAAGGTTGTAATAGCAATTTTTGGTTCTGTCACGTTTAAGTTTAAATATAATCTTTTTGATCTGTCATGTTTAATTTTTTTTCAGAATTGTCCATTGTTTGTGTGTGTATGTCTACCTAAAAGGTTTTTTTTTCAGCAATGCCTGGGACAAAATATTATTATTATTTTCATCATTATTATTATTATTATTATTATTATTATTATTATTATTATTATTATTATTATTATTATTATTATTATTATTATTATTTATATTATTTGTTTGTTATGCCTCCTTGGGCATCCCCCCTTTAACTATCTTCTCAATTCAACTGTTTAAAAAAAGAAACTCTTAGTACAGTATCGATATCCAGATCAAATTCTTTTAAGTATTTCATTTTGTCAACTCCCAAAAGTGCCCCCTCAATTTATCTTGAAAGTCTCAATCATATAACCTCTCATTCTTCTCTCCAGCAAAGTAGTCAATCCCAATTTGTCCAATCTCTCCCTGTAATTGCACTCCTTTACTTAATAGTTTTGTCACCCTTCTTTGTACGCCTTGCTGCTTCAATATTACATTCCAGTTTCCATATATAGTCGCTGGAGCGCATGGCTGGGTGCAGTATTCTGTATGAGGTCTTATTAGAACTTTATATATCCTTAACACAACATTTGTCTCCCTCGAAATAATATTCCTAACCATTCACCCTATCATTCTATTTGCCCTCGATACAATGGTCAAAATATGATTATTTGCCTTAAATGTATTATCAAACACCACTCCCGAATCGCACTCTCCATTTACTTCTTTGATTTCTCTGTTGTACATATTCAACATTCCAACATTGGGCACGTTATTTCCTGGGATCAACAGAAACAAAATTAGTCAGGGTAGGGTCAACATTTAGAGTGACTTTTTTCCCCGTCGACCTTTAGTGTGAATTGGTAATTTATTCCTGATATTTAAAAATATAATATACTTTTGAACGTATATAGATCTTAGGCTGGTGTATAGGAGTAGATAGATGAGATAGAGAGAGGGGATATAGAGAGAGTGACGATAGAGAGGCGTAGAGAGAGAGAGAAAGGGAGGGAGAGAGAGGGAGAGAAATATGTTTTAAATGAAAAGTGTAACACAGTTTCTAACTTTTATTTTGCTCTCTATAACCCCGGGCAACACCGGGTAACTATGAGTTGTCCATCCATTGGTCAGTCGTCACGATCACGTATAGCCATTCTCTTTCGAATGCTTAAAATAAAACGGATAATTTTAAAAAGTGTTGAAACTATAGAAAATCCTTCTAAAAATATCTGCTTTTACTCGAGTCCTTGGTTATTTTTTATTTCGTTTCGTTTTTACTGATTACGTTTTCGTTTTTTTGTGTGTGTGTATTTTTATATAAGGTGGGAGGAGGATTACATCTACCCCACGCCCTCCCCCCCAATCCTCTCTCCCGCCTTTCTTCATTTGCTCAACGTTTAATCCTATTGGGCATTTATACTTTGTAATCCGCAAGAAGCGATGAGAGATTATTCCAGTGATTAGCTGCCGGTACTTTTCTCAAGCGGTCTGAAAAGTGTCATTGAGTTTTAGAGGGAATAACAATTTGTCACGAGAAGTGACATTCTTGGATATCTGAGTCGGTGAACGACATCTTCTTGTTCTACTTTATCTTTTGTCTTTGTATTTTCTTTTCTTTCTGTGTCTCCATTTATCTGAAACTAGCTCCGCCTATCCGGCGTTGCCCGGTAGTGTTTTTATTTTCAATTCTTTTTTTCTGTTTTACACTATTAAAAGTCATTTGTTGTTCCAAATCAAGGAAATTAACTCTGTATTAACGAATACAGAGTTATGTCCCTTTTAAAGATGGCGTTTTTTTCTTCTAATTTTCTCCTTGTTTTCATATTGTTTCTGTTTCTCCATTTTATCTGAGATGCGCTTTGTCTACGCAGCGTTGCCCGGTAGTGTTTTTTATTTTCTAATTTATTTTGTTCTCAACTATTCTAAACCAGTGGTTGTTCCAAATAAAGGGAAGTAACTCTGTATTGACGAATTAGAGTTATGTCCCTTTTTTAAGATGACCTTTTGTTTTATCTTCTTATGCTTCACATTGTATATGTGCTTCCATTTTATCTGAAAAGAGTTATGTCTACTCGGCGTTGCCCGGTAGTGTTTTTATTTTCATTTTCTTTTTTGTTGTGTTTTTGTTTAAAACTATGCCGTTTTTTTCCAAAACATTTGTTGTTCCAAATAAAGATAAGTAACTCTGTATTGACGAATACAGAGTTACGTCCCTTTTTAAGATAACGTTTTTGTGTTTTATATTGTTTCAGTGTCTCCATTTTCTTTTCTGAAACGAGCTCTGCCTACCCGGCGTTGTCGCTAGTGTTTTTACTTGCAATTTAGTTTGATTTTCTTTGCTTTAAACCATGTCGTTTTTTTTTTCTCCAAAATATTTGTTGTTCGAAACAAAGGTAATAAACTCTGTATTGACGAATATATAGTTATGACCCTTTTTAAAGGATGGCGTCCATATAAAAAAAATAATTCTAACCCAGTAAGAGTATTTTCTGGATGGAATTAAATCTAATAACATGTTATTGTCTTTATCAACCAACACATGTCATCATATAAAACAGAAGTTAAACTGATGATGATGATGATGATGATGAAACACATGCTGCAACGATCCACCTGACGAACCAGAATAAAATATCGTTCTGTAGGAAGAAAGCTATCGATAACAAAAATCGGAAAAGAGACTAACCTTACTTTATATGAGAGGTTTATGTAGTTTGCTTGATTTCTGAGAACTTCGACTGAAGTAAAATTAAACAAACACACATATACACACACACACACATATATATATATATATATATATATATATATATATATATATATATATATATAAAAGAGATTTATGTACTTTGCTTGAAGCATTGTTTACTTGTACATAGAAATGTGATACTTAGAAAGCACTACAATGCAGAGGTGTGACGGATAGACACAAGTTGGAGCAGAAAAAGACATCTAATGGTGGAACAGGTCAAATAGTTTCACCCTTAATACAATGTATAGATACACACGCACATATATATACGAGGGGCGTTCAATAAGTAATGCCCCTGACCCATTTCCCATAGCAGTAGGTTAATGAAACTAGGCACAGTTATTAGTCTTTCTCTACATAGGCACCACCCAGAGTTATGCATTTCTCCCATCGTTTGATGCAGCTCTGGACACCGTTTTTCTAGAATACCCCAGGTTGGTCCTCCAACCACGTCGTAACTTCAGAAATCAAGGCTGCATCACCTGGGAAACGCTTTCGTTTCAAAAACAACTTCATGGCTGGGAAGAGATGAAAGTCAGAAGGTGCAAGGTCAGGAGAGTAAGGGGGATGGAGGGGATTTCATAGCCACGCACCGTGCTTCTGATCTGGCGACATGCGAGTTGTGGACCGGAGTGTTGTCCTGCAGGAGGAGGATACCTTTTCTGATCTTGCCCCGCCTCTTGATTTTGATAGCTTCTCTTAATTTCATCAAAGGTGAAGCGTAATAGGCTCCTGTATTTGTGGTACACTTTGTCGGAAACTTTGTCATCACTACTCCTTCCTGGTCCCAGAAGACTGTGAGCATGACATTGACAGCAGAGGGCTGCACCCTCGCCTTCTTTAGAGGTGGTAAGTCCAAGTGCTTCCACTACATTGACTGGGCTTTGGTCTCTGGATAATAGTGTTTGACCCAAGTTTTATCCTGTGTAATCAGTCTTTTGAAAAACTTTGACTCATCTTCTTGGCACATCTCTAGATTAATCCTAGAGCACTCGACGCGTTCTTGCTTCTGGAAAGATGTGAACAACCTGGGAATCCATCTGGCAGACACCTTATGCATATGCAAATGGTCATGAATGATAGTTTCCACAGACCCTGTACTAATCTTGACCTGTTGAGCTATTTGGCGAATAGTAATGCGTCGATCTTCCAAAATGGCAACCTCAACTTGACGGACAGATGCCTCATCAATGGCAGAAGAGGGACGACCAGGTGTGAGAGCTTTTTCCACAGACTTCCGACCATGTTTGAATTCACGATGCCAGCGTTTTACAAGGTCATATAATGGGGCATAATCACCATAATTTGTTTAAATAAATAAATATATATATATATATATATATATATATATATATATATATATATGTGTGTGTGTGTGTGTATATTGTATTAATGGTGTAACTATTTAACCTATTCCACCATTACATGTCTTATTTGCTCCAACTTGTGTCTATCCGTCACACCTCTGCATTGTGTTGCCTTCTAAGTATCACATTTCTACTTACTTTATATATCAGATAGACTTCATAGTTACTCTAAATTAGCAAATAAATGTGCTCCATGGTCGTAAATCTACACATATAATAAACGGTTTCCATGGATATTGATAACAAAAAAGTTTAATTTTATTATTTTTATTCACAAACTGCTAGCGAAAAGGGCGGATTTAAGCTTAGCTTTTCAGCATTTTCTGAGTCGGATTACAAATCGCTTTGTATGCAAAATGTAGTGCGATGTTAACCAATATTCAGGTCATTTTGTGGGAACTATTCGATGAAATATTTAACGGTATTTGATATGTCTATTGATATCTTATTAATAGTGCAAACATATTAAGATTTTTCCAATTTCAAAATTAATTGTTCCAAAATCAAATAGGGCGTCATAAATAGAATTCCACCGTCGTCGTCGACTTTAAAGTGAAGTTCGTTTCATTTATTTAAAGAATATTTCGCTGACAAGTATTTTTATAGTCAGAAAAAAGTGAAGACGTTAGGTAAGAAACCGTGAAATTTTCACGTCGACCTAATAATTATAATAATAACTAGCGGGACCCTGTGGAAATTCCACAGTGTTTTCTACATCAATCTGTATAATTTACTGTTAATAATATTATCCGGGGGCTAGAAATATGCACATATTTTACTCACCAAAATTTTGCGTGACGCGAGGAAGTATATATATTTATTTATATTACTCGGTTGCCGGGGCGAAAGCTGTCTCTTCAGCAGTCACCATCGGTCGCGACTCCCCTCTAACTCGAACTCTCCCTCCCCTCTCCCTAACCCCTCCCGTTGTCAGGGGTAAATCTTAAATAGGAGTGTCAGATCGTGACACACAAAATAAATAACACACACTCTATCGTATTAATATATAAATAATAAGAAGAAGAAGAAGAAAAAGAAGAAGAAGAAGAAGAAGAAGAAGAAGAAGAAGAAGAAGCGATTTTAAATATTAAAATAAATAATAAATAAATATCGTAAGTCTGAAACCGGCCCATTTGGTAAGAGTTTCCGCGTCTCCTCCTCCTTCCACAATGTCGTCCTCCTTCCATGCTGAAGCGACAGTAGCGAACGGGGTCAGTTTATGGTTTAATTAAGTTAATTTTGATCTATTTAACAACTTTATTTAGTTATCTCAGTGGTAAAGTCACCGCTTTTCAGGTAAATCTTACGGTTTCGATTCCAAGTCTCGCCGTCCAATTTATTTGTTGTTTATTAATTAAATTTCTTTAGGAGTGTGACACACGTACGTACACCTTAGCATATTAATATATAGATAATTATTATTAGTAGTAGTAGTAGTAGTATGTGTACTCAGTCGGTGTTCTCACACAGGTCATCATCAGTGATTGCTGACTGATAACCACCGGTGGTGTTCCCTGAATTCTGAGTGACAAGCCCCCCCCCCCCCCAGATTTCCAGTACTCTCCATCTCTTTCGAGAACTATTGCAAATAACTTTGCATTATCACAACAGACGCTTACCATCGATTTCTCGCTGGCAACGACCTTTGGTCTTCTCTGGGATTTGGATGGAAATAAGCCTCCCCAAGGTCCTAGTCCTCTCCGCACTCTTCCAGTGGAGGTCAGGTCAGTGCTTTCCAGCCTCAGTCTTTCTATCCTCCTTGACCCTTCACAACTATTTTGTGTGGTGTCAGCCGAAGCTGATTCCATCACTTTTTTTAGATGGGGGGGGGGGTGTATTTTATGAAGTTTCTTGCATTATTATTATTATTATTATTATTATTATTATTATTATTATTATTATTATTATTATTATTATCTCAATTTACAATGAAATAAATGAAAATTTAAAGTCAAATTTAAAACATATTTTAAATTTGACTTTATTTTAGATTTTTTTCTCTAGGCCCTCCTCTCGGGCAATATGTCTCCACCCGGGCAACGACGAGTGGGTACTGCTAGCAATTAATAGTATTAGCATTCGTGGTGATAGTAACATAAGCAGCAGCAGAAATAGAGCTTTGACCTAACCCTAACCCTAACCCTAACCCTAACTCACAGACACCTTTTATGCCAAGGTTGTTTCATGCCAAATTTGATTAAACTTTCACAAATAGTTTTTTTTTAAACTCATAAGTGTTTATTATTATCAGTAGTAGTAGTAGTAGTAGTAGTAGTAGTAGTAGTAGTAGTACATTAGGCATGTCAAGGGTGCTTCCAGACAAATTTGTTGCAATTCTGTCATGTTATTTTGGAACCTATAAGCAACTAACAAACACACTAAAACACACTATAAATTCTATTAGTTTTATTTCTTCAAAATAAATCGAGGAATAAACATGAATACAAATGCAGAAATACAATGGGGACAAATTTTAATCTAGTTCAAAATAATTGAAGGATTCTCTTCTGTTTTTTTATTTAACCGTTTCTTTTATGATGATTTGGTGGAGGGGTTGCTTCCTTCACTTCTCGTTTTCCTTCCTTTTCCCTTTATTCTTTTGGTGCTTATGCAATTTACGGATCGGGCTATTTTTTTTTAGATAGGATGTTCAAGTTAAATTCAATTTTCACGGTGTATTTTGTCTATTAAATTGTTAGCTGAAAGTGCAGAATAATTAATCAACCCCCACCCCCACCACCATATGTTAAGAATGGGTTTCTAAATTATAACGTTATTATTTCAGCCCGGTTTGTAAACTGCATAAGTACCATTCTTTCTTTCTATTTAATTCTCTATCTTTTTACCTTCTTTCTCTTCTATTATCTCTATCTTTCATTCTCCTACTCTCTCTCTCTCTCTCTCTCTTACTCTCTCTCCCTGCTCTTAGGTTTCTCTCTTTTGTCTTGTATCTTCCAATATCCCCCCTCTTTCTCTATCTCTCTCTTTCTCTCTCACTCTCTCTATCTATCTATCTATCTATCTATCTATCTATCTATCTATCTATCTATCTCTCTTTCAGTTTCCCTTCCCACGCATCCATTTGTCTTCTTTTTTCTCTCTCTTTCATACTTCATCTCCCCTCTTTTTTTCTCTTACTCAGTCTATTCCTCTTTCACTCTATCTCTCCCTTTTTCTATATTGATCTCTCTCCCTCTCCTCTCTCTCCCCCCCTCTCTCTCTCTCTATCTCTCTATATATTTTTATCTTCTCTTTTTTTCTAGCTTCCTTTCATTTCTTCTCCTATTTTCTCTCTCCTTAATTCTCTATCTTCCAATTTCTCTCCTTCTTCAATTCTTTCCCCTTCTTATTTTCTGTTTCTATCTTTCATTCTTTCTTTTATTTGTTATCCTTTGTTTGAAAAACAACAACAACAACAACAACAACCCATATACAAATAAAATAATAGAAATAAAAACAATCATATTCAAATATCATGGCCACCACCACCACCACCACCACCCACCCAGGGACGAGTATTCTTTTAGTTATAATCCAATTGAAAAGTCCGTTACAAAATGGTTATGACAATGAAGATGACATCAATTTAGAATTGGGCGAAATTAAACAATAATACATTTAGTTTTTTCTTCTTTTAAAAATTGAATTCTCTAAAATGCGACCTTCTATTTTAATAAAAGGCTTTGTCCGTCGTTGGTCAGTGAATAGCATCTGTAATGTAATCTGCAGCTCAAATTGCATTTACGTTGTTTTCTAATCATTAAGTTTGCTTTTAAATAGCATGTTCCTTGGTCTGTCATGATTAAGTTTGAAATGTCGATCTGTCATGCTAAAGTTTTGTTTTAAATAGAATTTTCTTTGATTAAGTCTGAAATAGCATTTTCGTTGATCGATCATGTCTAAGTTTTGTTTTACATAGTATTTTTGGTCTGTCACGCTTCAGTTTGAATTCGTTGGTCTGTCATGATTTCATTTTAAATAGTGTTTTATTTGGTATCTCACGCTTAAATTTGGTTTCGTTTGTTTTGTCAGAACTTAATTCTAAATAGTGTTTTCATTGGTCTGTCACGCTGTAGTTTGGTTTCGTTGGTCTATCATAATTTAATTTTAAATAGTATATTCTTTGGTCTGACATGCTTCAGCTTAGCTTTTGGTCTGTCGTGCTTACGTGTTGTTCGGATTTCCTTGGTCTATTATGGTTTGTCATATTTAAGTATTATTTGAAATAGAATTCTCATTGGTCTGTCATGCTTAAGTGTTGATTGAAATAAAATTTTCTTTTGTCTGTTTCGTTTAAGTATAAGATACCAATGTTATTCATCTGTCATCGTCGAGTTCGGTCTGTCGCGCTAATATCATTTTTGTTGGTCTGTGATGTGCAGCTTCAGAATAGCATTTTAGCTGGTCTTTCATATTTAGGTTTTAAATAACATTAGGATTGTTCTTTCACGCTTAGATTTAAAATTGCATTTTCGTTGGTCTGTCATGAGTAGGTTTGATATAGCATTTTTTGGTTTTGTCATAGCATTTTCGTTGGTTTGTCACACTTAAATTTTTAAAAATGTTTTCATTGTTCTGTTATGCTTAGGTGTGGAATAACATGTTCGTTAGTCTGTCACGCTTAAGTTTGAAATAGCATTGTTATTGCTAAATGCGCGGATTGAATAGAAGCATCTTAAGAATTGCTCCATGTTTTTTTTGTTGTTTTATTTTTCAATTTATTTTCGCCTTGTTTACCGATGTGGCATCATTGAAGCCTCAAACATCAAACCCGGAAAATGCTGGCTTTTTTCATTTCTCATTTCTTTTTCCCTGAAGCCACGAGACATTTTTGAAATGAAAATAATCTGAAATTACTTTAATCAAAACACGCGCCCTCCTACCACGGATATCATCGCTAAAAACGAAGTGATTTCCATTCTTGAAATTGAGTATTATTCACTTGGAATCTCGAGAGACGGCCGTACTCATTGGATTGTGATTTGAATTCTTTCTGAGGTTCACATTCTTTAAAGGGAGGCGTGGCTCCTTCTATGGGAACCCTGGGTGCTTTGCAGTTTTTTCTTTTAGAAATTGAAGATTTTGAATTTTCAATCGATCCTATTACCAACATTAATCTTGTAGATTCTTTACAAATAAAATGTCGGAAAAGGTATTAACCCCCAACAGCTATGGGTAATAGAGAAACTGATATTAGTTGAGTTTTTACTTATATTTACTCCAAACAAGACAGTTTGCCACTTAGTTGTGAGGGGTAACTGTTAATTAGGGGCCAGATTTATAGGTTCACATAAGTTGGGAATTGAGCAGCGAGATGTTTGTTAACATTACATTTGAACTTCTGCATGTTGGTGCAGTTGGAAAAACAGGGAGCAGAGGGGGGATTCCAAAGGCAAGTAGTTCGATGAAAGAAGCCATTAGAGTAGAAATCTTTCAGGTATCTGGGGGACTTCAAAATTAAAGGGGTGGGATTTTGCTGATTGTCGGGTTGGTCTTGAGTATTTATGTTGAGAGGGGAACAAGTGCAGCAAATTTGTAGGAGCACATTCCATGCAAGTACTTGTAAAACAAGCATAGGTATGTAACATTGCGGCGATCGGACAGGGGCTGGAGCTTGATAGACAGTGTGGGACATATTAGATTAGAGGCTCTTTTTGGGGAACTTTGTCTAAGAGACTAGTGGTTGGTGCAGCGACCCAAATGTGGCAACAATACTCCATGCATGGGCGAATGGTGGCTTTGTAAAGATGTAGCATACTGACAGATGAGATAATTTTTCTAGCCCGGTAGAGGGAGCCCACCTTCTTTGCAGCAGACTTGGCATTTGCGAGACTTGAGGGTATCTTGTGTTGCTGTGGTATTACACATACGAGTGTAGCAAGATTAGACATAAGGTTTGTTTAAGGAGATGGAATTTTCCATTACAAGTCAAGTTGGAGTTAGAGCTACATGAAAGTTGTGTCATATTAGAGGGTTTCTCCCTCTTTTCGTCAAAGTGATCGGATGTGATTCATGTAATTGTTTCTATTATTCCAGCCACACAGAGAGAAAAACAAGAAAAGAACGTCTCTACTACTGCTACTGTTATCACTTCTGAGAGATGTCGCTATCTAATGAGCCAACTACTACTGACGTTTCAAAGAGACGAACAGCTGTTTCTGTCGAAGAAAAAATGGTGAGCCATCTGGTGGGAGATTAAAAAGTTCAATAGCAATGTTACATAAACAAGCTTGTCCTCTGTGGTTTTTTACTACAACACAAGACGTGTTCACCCTCAACTGCTATGGGTAAATTATCAGTAGAAAAGTGGGGATTCAGGATTTGAGTGGGTCATGTGCTGCTGTCGCATTACACATACGTGTCTAGTAATATTAGATGGGTGTGTAAAAATAAGGTTAAAAGGGAAAATTCCACATGAGGTTAAATTAAGCAGAGGAATGGAATTTTTCATTAGAAGTGAAGTTAGAGTTAAAGCGACGTGTACAGGAAATTGTGACATTGAAGTGTACAGGAAGGAAGTATGTTGCAGAAATGCTAGAGAGTTCCTGCCTCTTGAGAGTTAGATGTCTAAGTGACCAGACACGGTTTTCGAGGCTTTTACTATCCGACAGGAGTTGATCAGAAAGATGCAGTTGATCGTGATATTGTTACACCGGCCGTTCTTACACAGGAGAAACTACACCGGTTGTCACTATAAATAGTGCGAGTCACCAGAGACATAGAAGACAAAGCACAGTCTTGTAACTGTCTAGCTAAGAGCTAGTCTCTTTCTTACTTTGTTAATACACTTGTTAAACCAACCCTCGACTTGACTTCCTTTATTTATTATTTACTGTGGGACAACTTCACAACAGATATAATTGCTGTAAATTACTGTAAGTAGTCAGTCAAAGCCTACAGCTATTAATGGTGCTATTTGTTTGGTTTTGGTTTGTTTTACGGCATATCAACCATCTATGGGTTATTTACTGCAGAATTAAGTTGTCAAATATAATTCTATAGGTAGGGAATTATTTATATTCCTGGAATGCATTGCTCTTAGAATACCAGAATAGACTGCTCTCAGAATACATTGCTCACAGAGGGAAATTCCACAACAAAAGCAGGAACATTATTCTTAGAAAGAAAATTTTACTGAGAGAGAGAGGGAGAGAGAGAGAGAGATAGAGAGAGAAGCATTACTCTAAGAAAATACCACTCCAAGAAAAACATTACTTCTTTGAAAACATTACTCTTTGAAAACATTACTCTTTGAAAACATTACTCTTTGGCATTGGTAATCTTCTTTGTTCTCAACAGGATTAACCCTTCTAGTATTTATTTGGGAAGATAAAAAGGAGAAATAAGGTTTTGATTTTTTTTTGAAGAATCAGATCGAATAATACGGTTGGGGATGAACTTATAGATACTAGGGCATGACGTGACCAGCCGATTGATCGGATCGTGCCTCTCCATCCTCCCGTCTAGCCAAACTAAAGGCTAAAGTGGAATAATGAATCAGCCACCAGCATCACATCCTACAGCATCATGGGTCACCACCCACGGCCGACAGGTAACCCCGTTTTCAGGGAGATTTCAACTGTCTGCGTGAGGTTGCAGTCTGTTGTGACCCCACCGACAGGGCAAGTGTTATTTGTTGTTCTTTTTAATTGTTTCTATTATTCCAGCCACAACATGGAGGTCCCCAGATGCCGGAGAGCTTTCTACTCCAATAGCTTCTTTCCTCAAGCTGCCGACCGTTCGAACTCCCTCCCTGCTCCCTATTTCCCCGACTGTACCGACATGCGGAAATTTAAAACTAATGTGAACATCTCGCTTCACAGTTCCCAATTTAGGATGACCCCCTAAACTTTCACCCTAATTCTTAGTAGCCCCTTACGTCTACAGTGGTAACTTTCCTTGTTTGGAGTGAACTAAGTTTTAAAAAATACAAGACTACAGGTTATACATGTGGGTTATATTTTGCCACCTAGCATACAATGGGATCCCTGCCTAATAAAACAGATTTTTATTTTATCTACGTTGTGTTATTAAAGCTAGCAATCCTGAAGATACTTTATATATATATGATGATACTTTATGCAAAAAATCCTCTGATGCCTTTTGGCTAAGATCAGAGTGTAGTATCTGTTCCGATAGATACTACACCCCATAAACTGGTATCGTCTTGGCCTTCGGGGCTTGATTCCGCCGATCTGAGGTACTGTCCTGTGCAGTTCTAGGAAGTCCACCTTCCCAGGATTTGCCTTCTCAACCTTTGAGAAGGGGTTTGTTTATTGCTAATCGCCTGAGGCGCTCCTACCGGGGAATGCCAACGAGACTGCCTAGGCATTTCTTGACGGCCAGAGTGTTCTTCTTTCTCTAAGGCGCTGGTTTTGAAATCCCAATTTTCCGACCTTGTGTCACATCTTACCGCTGTGGGAGGTAGATAAATACCACGATCAGAGTGTAGTATCTGTTCCGGTATCGTCTTGGCATTCGGGCTTTGATTCTGTCGATCTGAGGTACTGTCCTGTCAGTTCCAGGAGGTCCACCTTCCCAGGCTTTGCCTTCAAAATCTTTGAAAAGGGGTTAGTTTATTGCTAATCGCCTGAAGCGCCCCTACAGGGGAATACCGACAGGGCTGCCCTTCTTCTTAGGCGCTGGCTTTGAAATCCCACTTTCCCGACCTTGTGTCACATCTTACCGCTGTGGTAGATAAATACCAAGATGATGTTTAAGTCAAGCCTCGAACAGCCATCTGCAGGTGCTAGATTGAATCTGTCGAGAAGGCGCCATTTTGGTTTGTTTTAAATTCGAAATCTAGAAAACAAGAAAGTTTAAATAAAAATTCTACAAGCGAAATAAACGGAAAAACCAAACGCAACTCAATGTAATGCTGAATCCATCCTGATTATCTTCATTTTCAAGTCGCTCGCTCTTCGGCTGCAAATGAAATGCGCTTAATTCACTCATTGATTAATTAAATGAGAGGCTGTCAAAGCTATTTAGTTAATTAAACCGAACTTTGGACAAGTAATGTGGTTATTTTCCCCCCTGTCATCGCCCTATGACCCCTATAAATGCCTTATAGATGTTAACTAGAGAATAAGATGTCTATAACTATTACTAACTGACTAAACCATGTTACCCCACATCTAAATACGCATGTAGATCGGAAGAGCGAAAGGCTGCAAACAGAATTTAAAAAATGATTAAAAGATTACGGTTACACGAAAGATATTGAAAAAGTTAGGATTAACTACTTTACTAGAAAGAAAAAGGGGGTGATTTTATTGAAGGATGTTGAATTAGTGCTGTCTGTATTCTTTTAATTCCTCTTGTCAATTCCCTGTGCTGAAGATGAGATCTTATATCAATAAAAACAATTGGTCTCTGAAGCGATCGTAGACAATCTGTTGTTATGTTGAATTCTTGGAGCGCAGATTGATCATATAATTAGATGTACATGGATCTATAATTTATATATATATATATATATATATATATATATATATATATATATATATATATATATATAGTAAGCTATGAAAATATATTTATGGCAATTAAGCTACACAGAGGTTCCCGTGTTTCATCCCCGGGGGAAATCTTCAGGCTAAAATGCATTTTAGCCTGAAGATTCCCCCGGGAATGAAATGTGGGAGCCTCTGCGTAGCTTAATTGCCATAAATATATTTTCATAGCTTACTACCTAGCCCTATTTACGTATCGAGCACTGTTGAAGTAAATACTGAAAATTAATACATAAAAAAAATGATATCTCCTCTAAAATGTATGTGGATACATGAAATACTAATATATATATCTATATATATATATATCTATATATATATATATATATCTATAAGATAGATGAACGAAGAATGATAAACATGCACGAATGTCCAAATTTATTTCAAACTTCGATTGTTCAATGCAAGGTATATTCTGTAATAAAAGTATGTTTATTATTCTTTCCTTAAGCCAAGGCTTTTCAAAGATCGATATCTTATCATCAGAGGAATTATATAGATAGATAAGTTGGCAGTAGAAAAGCCAAAATTCAACATTTGAAAAAATATTAAGAAAATAGAGGGTGAAAAAGTTCGTGTAAAACAGATATGGGGTTTGTCCAGATGGTAATTGTTCGTTCACTCTTCGTTCATCTATCTTTATAATTGCCCTATCTCGTATATTGAGCTTAAACCATTTCACTATAGGTTCTATCTACTAAAAGCTTACTTTTAGTTTCATATTTATTCTACTTTATTCTCTCTCTCTCTCTCTCTCTCTCTCTCTCTCTCTATATATATATATATATATATATATATATATATATATATATATATATATATATATATATATATATATATATATATATATATATATATATATTAAGCTAACATTGTTAAATATAACAGAATTCTATTTCTAGATTATACATTTTTTACTCTTTACATTTGTCTAATAATCGTATTTGTGTCAAAATCAACCAAAAATAATGTATGCTCAATTTGTATCACTAGCATTTTCGATTCTTGGTCGAATAATCTTCAGGTGACAAAAAAATGAACAAAAAAGCTGAAGAAAAAGGAAAGAATTTCAAAAGACAGTTGAAAACATGCATCTCAAGTCTGCTAGACGTCAAAAGAACAAACCGATGCAGTTCCAGGAGCAACGGTAACAATTTAAATTCTGGGACACATAAATATTATAATATGCCAAAGAAAAGAAGAACAGACGTCTGTATTAAAGAAGAAATACTGTCCCAATTACAATGAGGAAACAGCATGTGTTATTAGAGTCATAGATAAAGAAATATGTGTGAGCAATAACAGTAAATGTTAACTTGTGTTGTGGTGTTCTTGAAGTCTATACGATTGTTACCAGGAAATGTACCTGACAGACACAGTGTCAGGGTTTGTAACGGCCTTGCATAGATGGACAGCTGGTTGGAACACGCCCGTAAGCCTTGAAAGACCTGCCAGAAAGTGGATAAGATCTCGTTCTACATCTCTCTTGTGGGTGGAACGAGTTTTCTTAACTTCCTTATGTCTGGAAAAAAGAGCACACTCTCTAACATTGGTTAGAATAAGTTAGAGGGAGATAACTCAGATAATTCTGCCCTAACAAAACCAATAGGCGTTTTAAACCACACTTAATCAAGGGAGGCGCGAGACCGCTCTATCCCGTATTAAAAATCACGAATGGCCTATGCTGGAAATCTCATTTCTTTGATCAATCATAACTCAAAAACCAATAAACCAAATTAGTTAAAACTTTCCACAAAATTTTTATTTGATAGGTTCTATAAGTGTGTAAGATTTCAGCATCATTAGTCAAGGCAACCCAGAAATCAAGAAAGTTCAATCATGTTATCTGTGTGTATGTACGTATGTACGTACGTATATGCCACCCTGTATCTCATCAACTATTTGATGGATTCAGCTGATTTTTAGCCGAGATAGAGGTTCTAGGGTCTAGTTGATGGCATTTTAATTTCAGTTTACCATATACCTTAGTTTTCCAGAAAATTCAAAAAAACCTTATGTACTGAGGCATAGCCTTTACAAAAGTAGTGACATTCCGTGAAAAATGCCAGTATACTGAAATCATATGCCCTTAATAGGGTTAAGATGAAAATTCATATACACTAAATGTACAAAAGCAAGGAAATTCCCAAATTTTTATACTTTTATTGTCATTAAGGGTATGACTACATATAAACCAAACCATTTCATTATCACATCACTACAGTATAAATCTCTATGCATGAGTGGATGAAGTGCGTGAGGTGCGCTGAAGAAAAATTCCTACCAGTAAAATACAGAGCCCTGTTGTGCTCGCATACCCTTAATGGCAATAAAAGTGTAAACATTTGGGAATTTCCTTGCTTTTGTACATTTAGTGTATATGAATTTTCATCTTAACCCTATTAAGGGCATATGATTTCCGTATACTGGCATTTTTCATGGAATTGTTATAATGAACACAGTAACAGTGTTTGTTTTACATTCCTTGGATAACCTCTTGAAAGGAGGATGAACCATAAATAAATAGGAGTTGATTTTATGTTATATATACAAATACGCACATGACATGTATGTTGCCATAATTAAATATATACTCCTAAAAATAAGTTTGCTGCTTTACCTATATGAGCGTTATCGAGTTTTGATTTATTCAAACACATAAACAAAAGAGAAATAAATAAAATTACTTATTAAATATAACAGGATTTATTTGTGTTTAAAAGTAATATATTAAACATCAACACATGATAAAGCTTCCTAATACATTGGCATATGGAAAGCAGACTTACCAATATTTTATGGTGATCTTGTCTGAAAAACACATCAACAAAGCTGGTCTACATGGAGGAGAAATGGTTGAATGTGGTCACATTAATAGTCGAAACGGGGGGAAGGAGGAAGTAAACTTTTGTGTCACTCCTTTTATATGGATAACAACGTGGCTAAATCTACCAATGGTTGAATATTATAAATTAGCGTCACAGGATGAATTGTATTGTTTCAAGCATTTTAAAATGCTGTTACTAATTTTATACGTAATGTTATTTATTTGTTACTAGTTTCATACGTAATGTTATTTATTTGTTACTAGTTTCATACGTAATGTTATTTATTTGTTACTAGTTTCATACGTAATGTTATTTATTTGTTACTAGTTTCATACGTAATGTTATTTATTGTTACTAGTTTCATACGTAATGTTATTTATTTGTTACTAGTTTCATACGTAATGTTATTTATTTGTTACTAGTTTCATACGTAATGTTATTTATTTGTTACTAGTTCCATACGTAATGTTATTTATTTGTTACTAGTTTCATACGTAATGTTATTTATTTGTTACTAGTTCCATACGTAATGTTATTTATTTGTTACTAGTTCCATACGTAATGTTATTTATTTGTTACTAGTTTCATACGTAATGTTATTTATTTGTTACTAGTTCCATACGTAATGTTATTTATTTTTTACTAGTTTCATACGTAGTGTTATTTATTTGTTACTAGTTTCATACGTAATGTTATTTATTTGTTACTAGTTTCATACGTAATGTTATTTATTTGTTACTAGTTTCATACGTAATGTTATTTATTTTTTACTAGTTTCATACGTAGTGTTATTTATTTGTTACTAGTTTCATACGTAATGTTATTTATTTGTTACTAGTTCCATACGTAATGTTATTTATTTGTTACTAGTTTCATACGTAATGTTATTTATTTGTTACTAGTTTCATACGTAATGTTATTTATTTGTTACTAGTTTCATACGTAATGTTATTTATTTGTTACTAGTTTCATACGTAATGTTATTTATGATAGGTTGCTGGGTTTTAATGAAGATAGCTTCGAGTATTTTTGATTAAGTCAGAGATTTTTGCGGCCGAAACGTTGTGAGAATAATATCCAAGATGAGAACAGTAGTCTGAATAATCTAAATGATACAAATTATCAACCATCATCTAAAAAAATTCGAACACAACTTTCATTCACAAATCATTTAATGTTTTTAGTGTAACTTTTGCCACATGTGTCAACAATCAAAAAACTGGTATTACGTTCTGAACAACGAAATAGTTATAATATGTTACCAAACGTAAACAGTTTTTTTTAGCTATTTAGTAATAGAAGAACTTTCTACTTTTCTACAACAACCTGTTCTTTCCAGATCGCCTTTCCTGGGATTAAAATTATCCCATCACTTTAGGTTTTATCCGTAATCCTTTTATCCGGTAATCTGCCAATATTAAAATGAATCTGAGATAGAAAAAGATGTTGTTAAAAGCGATAAATAATATGGCGACATTTGCTGCTCAAAAATAATAAGGCGACATTTGCTGCTCAAAAATAATAAGGCGACATTTACTGCTCAAAAATAATGAGGTGACATTTGCTGCTTAAAAATAATAAGGCGACATTTTCTGCTAAAAAATAATAAGGTGGCATTTGCTGCTCAAAAATAATAAGGCGACATTTGCTGCTCAAAAATAATAAGGCGACATTTACTGCTCAAAAATAATGAGGTGACATTTGCTGCTTAAAAATAATAAGGCGACATTTTCTGCTAAAAAATAATAAGGTGGCATTTTCTGCTAAAAAATAATAAGGCGACATTTGCTGCTCAAAAATAATAAGGCGAATTTACTGCTCAAAAATAATAAGGTGACATTTGCTGCTAAAAAATAATAAGGCGACATTTTCTGCTAAAAAATAATAAGGTGGCATTTGCTGCTCAAAAATAATAAGGCGAATTTACTGCTCAAAAATAATAAGGTGACATTTGCTGCTAAAAAATAATAAGGCGACATTTTCTGCTAAAAAATAATAAGGTGGCATTCGCTGCTCAAAAATAATAAGGCGACATTTGCTGCTCAAAAATAATAAGGCGACATTTGCTGCTCAAATATAATATGGCAACATTTTTTTGCTAAAAAAATCTGAAATTTGCTGTTTAAAAATATAAGGTAACATTTGATTCTCAAAAGTAATATGGCAATTTTAAATAAATATAAGGAAACATTATTTGCTAAATAAATATGAATTGGCTGCTTAAAAATAGTAAGGCGACATTTAATGCTCAAAGTTAATATGGTAATATTTGATAGTCAAAGATAATAAGGCGACATTTGTTGCCAAAAAAGGAAATTTCCAGCTCAAACATGATCAGACAACATTTGATGCTCAAAATGAAATCAGGCACATTTACTGCTCAAATATAATAAGGTTTCCTTCAAACATAATAAGGCGATATTTGGTGCTCAAATATGAAATTTGCTTTTCAAAAATAATAAGGCTATTTTTGGTGCTCAAAAATCATAAGACGCCATTTACTGCTCAAAACTAATAAGGTTACATTTTCTGCTTAAAAATAATAAAGCGGCAGATAATATTCAAAAATAATAAGGCGACATTTGATTTTCAAAAATAATAAGGTGACATTTGATGATCAAACGAAATGAGGAAACATTTGATGTTCAAATATAATAAGGCAACATTTTTACGAAAAAAAATAAATTTGCTGCTCGAAAATAATAAGGCAATATTTGATGCTTAAAAATAAATATGGCAATAGTTTATGGTCAATAATAATAAGGCGACATTTGTTGCTAAAAAATGAAATTCCCAGCTCAAACATGATAAGACAACATTTAATGCTCAAAAGGAATGAGGCAACATTTGTTACTCAAATATAATAAGGCGACATTTGTTACTCAAATATAATAAGGCGACATTTGCTACTCAAATATAATAAGGCGACATTTGTTACTCAAATATAATAAGGCGACATTTGTTACTCAAATATAATAAGGCGACATTTGTTACTCAAATATAATAAGGCGACATTTGTTACTCAAATATAATAAGGCGACATTTGTTATTCAAATATAATTAGGCGACATTTATTGCTTGAAAATAGTCGGCGAAATTTTCTACTCCAAAATAATAAAGTAGCAGATGCTGCTTAAAAGTAATCAAACAATTTTAACAAAATATCAAGATCATTATATTCGGTTTAACGTCCGTTTTACATGCTGGCATGTTTTGGACGGTTTTAAGAAATTGATATCCAAAGTAACCTATCTCTTGCCAGGTCTTTATTTATCCATCTCTCCCTCATGTCTATTTTTATCACTTCCTCTTATGTTTTGCTTGGCCTTACCCTTTGACTGAACCTGCTACCTCAACTGTTCTACATCTACTAACCCAAAAATCATCATCCATTTTTTTAACATGACCTTACCATAGAGGTCTCCTGTTCTGCACACATCTTCTTATACTGTCCAGATTTAATCTTTCTATGTAGTCATCAGAACTAAGTCTGTCTTTAAGACTCACATTACATATCCATTGCATCATGTTCTTAATTCAAAATAGGGAGGTGACGATGGCTAAGTGGTTAACGACACGGACTGACGACCCGGTTTGCCAAGTTCGAATCCAGTTTGTTCTAGAGAAACACTTTCACTTAGAATGTGGGAAACCTTCATGTGGTCCCTCCCGTGAGTACTCAATATCTTTCTAGAAAGAATTCTAACTAGAAAAATATCGAGGAAACCAATGCCAAACAATAGAATGATCTGATTAATACGAAATGAATGAATGAGTTCCAAAAGAATATCGTTATTAACAGTAAATTATACAGTTTGATGTAGAAAGCACTGTGGAGTTTCCACGGGTCTCACTAGTTAATTATTATCGTGTCTGTATCAATATTCTGTCTCGTAATCAAAGGTCGATAGACTTTTGATTTTTTTTGTTGTATTTGATTTCCGCAATCGCGATAATCTGCCGAACTTATCTCTTTAAATGAGAATGAGACTGCGAGAAAGTAGATCTCGCGCAGATGATTCGGTATGACTGTTATTTATCCAATGGGATTAGCGACTGCTGATAATCTGCGTCTTAGTTATTAACCTGTTTTAAAATAAAGTATTAAGTTCGGCTCGCTTGCACTACCGGGGTTGCAAGAGAGCGTTTCTCTCTTTCTCTCGCCATCTTTATATCTTTTCCACTCAAGGAAAGGAGTAACTAAGCGACATTTGGATTTACATATACGTATATTTGCTTTTTATATACTCTGAGCTCTCCCAAAGGATTACGCTGCAGTGTTACCTGGGACAGGTGTAACGAAAAGCTACAATGAAGCAAGGTAAAGAACAATGATTTTGTCCTACATTTTTTCCTACAAATCAAGAAACAGACATGAAAATTGCTTAAACTTGTAGATTTTTACTTGTGCGGGTGCATGGCAGCATACGTGTAGATATATAACAATATGGAATGTAGAAAGTTGACCTTGGGTTTATTTTCGGTTTACCCCATTTTGTCATTTAGTCCTCACATACTATGAGCGATGTTTCTTACAAAGGGGGAAGAATTGCTGTTTTCTGAGTCGGCTATTGTTTCGTGTGGGTGGTATGTAGAGATTTTCAATCTTCTCATAATATTCATCATCATTCAGCTGTCAGTTTATCTACCTTATAAACCCATTAACCCCGAGTGATTTTAGCCTTGATAAGTGGTGACTCATTAGTAAAAAAAAAAAAATAATAATAATCTGGGAAGACTTGTTGTCACTCAGACTCCAGGGAACCACAACTCGTTAGTGCCAGTGAGAAATCGCTGATCATGACTTGTATGAGAACTCCTAGTTAGTAAACAACAACAACAACAATAATAACAACAATAATAATAATAATAATAATAATAATAATAACAATAATGATAATAATGATAACAATAACAATAACAATAATAATAACAATAACAATATAGATAATAATAATAACAATAACAATAATAATAATAACAATAACAATATAGATAATAACAATAACAATAATGATAATAATAATAACAATAACAATAACAATATAGATAATAATAATAACAGTAACAATATAAATAATAATAATAATACTAACAATAATAATAATAACAACAATAATAATAACAACAATAATAACAATAATAATAATAATATGAATAATAATAATAACAATGACAATAATAATAATAATAAGAAGAAGAAGAAGAAGAAGAACAACAACAACAACAATAATAATAAATGTATAAAATTCATATGAATGTTATTAGTACAATTCTTACGATCTGATAGTCCCGGAAACTGCAGTAAATATTAAAATAAGCCACATTTATTATTTATTATTGTTATAAAGCTCTCTTAAAAGATGGCCTTTGTGTGTGCAAGGTCTGCTGTCTTCGATCAGCTCTGTTCAAACTTTAAGAAAATGATATATATAGAGAGAGATAACAATAATATATAATAAGAAATGTAAACTATCTGAAAAGTTTATTGAACTTTTATTGTGAAAAAATCGGATCATCCCAAATTTTAGTTGCAGGGTAGAATTATTCACTGGGATATTTATTATTATTTTACATTGTCATAAAGCTCTATCTTGAAATATGTTGAGCCCTTTTGTATGTGCAAGGTCTACCATTTAGAGTGAAATTAATTACCTGAACAGTTTTGCATCACATTTATGTCTCCCTTACAGAAATTAAAATCAATATATGATGATACTAAACCTTATGTCTCGAATCCTTATTAAGAAAATTCATTAATTATATTTTTTTTGCATAATCTTTTTCCCTTCAAGTATCAGGCAATTAGCAATAAATTAACCCCTTCTCAAGGGGTAGAGTTAGGGTCAGGCAAAATCTGGGAAGGTGGACTTCCTAGAAGCGAGTCACAGTTACTCCTGTCGGAGTTTGTCGACTTCTTTTCAAATTTTCTAACCTCTTTTTTCTTTTTGGCAGTGCCTGCCCGCGCACATAATCACTTGACTCAGCATTTTAGGTATCAAAAAATGTCGTTCGGATTGACTTGCTCAAAAAGGACCTGAAAATTTCTAGAACTTATTTTTCTTTTTTTTTACATTAAAGGTCACCCCTTATCAAGGCCTGAAGGCCACTCTCGGATAAGGATTAAAGAACTTGACTGTTGGATGGTGAGGCAAAATTCTATTCACTGGCACAATGGTTGTAGCAGGGCAGAAATCGATTGTTTACGGGGACGGTTCAACAAGAACTTGTTTACATTGAACTTGAAGACGACCGTATTGTAGTCGGCAGGGAAGCAGGCTCGGGCAGTTTGAGGAAAGAAGCTCTGCCTATGGAAGTTTTTTTTCGTCTTGGGCACGCAGAGGGAGAAAAGGAAATTATTGACAGTGATAGTAGCTAGGCAGGTTCTAGCTGTGAATGTTTTACAGGGGGGGGGGAGGACCATAGATTTGAGCTCAGTCGAGCACTTACCATGAAAAAAACGGTAGAGCAAAGAAAAACTAGCAACATCGCTTCTGTGAGAGAGTGACTGTAGGGAAGAGAAGAGGACATCACTCACTAGATTTCAAAGTCGGTTTTGGACTCTGTTAAGGCAGGAAAGGGAGCTCTGAGTGACACCTCCCCATATGTGGCAGCAGTACTCCATCTTAGGACGTATTTGACTCTTGTACAGGTAGAGGATGGTGTCGGACATGAGGTACCTTCTGGAGCGATAGAATGATCCAACCATTTTTCCAGCGGTCTTAGCAACAGATTTGATGTAAGTCTTCCATTTACAGGTTTGAAGAGAAGGTCAGTCCCAGGAGCTTATCAAAGCAGTGGGCTTCCTCTAGGGGAGAGCCGTTCATTTCAGCTGGGACAAAGTGGGGATCGGAGCGTTGGTGGTGAAAGGAGAGGAGCTTGGTCTTTGACATTAAAAGTAACCAGCCACCTTTTCCCCGATTGCACCACTTGCTCAAGGTCAGAAGAGAGAGAGAGAGAGAGAGAGAGAGAGAGAGAGAGAGAGAGAGTCAGAAAGAAGCTGATCATTAATGCTCTTCAAGGTATTTCCATAGATGGTTGTGTCATCAGCATAAATGCCCACGAATGATCTTAGAATCTGGTTTAGGAGATCATTTATGAAGATCAGGAATAGGGTTGAGCCCAGAATAGAAACCTAAAGCACATTGAAATTCATATTTTTCACCAACAGATATTCCACTGTAAATGAAACACGACAAACTACACAAAATGGAGGATCTTCTCCTTTAAGCAGATATGAGTGCGTTACATATGTGTGTCTTATATAGAGTTGGGCATGGGTTACCTCCTTCTTTCTTACTCATCTATAATTTTTGTAGCACTCATAGCCTATAATATTTTATGTTCTCCGAGCTCTCCCAAACACGAGCTCAATCTAATAATAGTAAATCAGCAGTGGCAATGGTACACACATAAACATTCAATGTCATATCCTGGTCTATTTCACTTGTTCCTTTTAACAGTTTTTTCTCTTTGTTTCATCTGCGACTGGCTTCTTCTGGACACTCATTTATTTATTTTTGTTTCCCGAGCCAACCCATTTATAGAAATTTGTCGTAGAGCTACTTATTTATATCTATATTCAATATTCTATGTCTATTCCCCCATTGTCACTGCTGGTTAAGTATTCTTAGACTCCAGAGAAAACAAAAAAAGTATAGGTTATTTACGGGATCTGTAACTAGAAAAATATAATTATCACCAATAAATAATCTGACTTGGTTTCTTTTATGGCATATCAACACCTCAATGATTCATTTCATACCAACCAAAATATAGCATATCAAAACTTCAAAAAGTCATTTAATACAAACCAAAATACGGCATATCAACACTTTAATGAGGTATTTAATACCAAGAAAAATACGGCATATCAACACCTCAATGAGTCATTAAATATCAATTAAAATATGACATATCAACACCTCAATGAGTCACTTAATACTAAGCAAAATACGGCATATCAACACATCAGTGAGTCATTTAATACCAACCAATATATGGCATATCAACACTTCAATGAGTCATTTAATACTAACCAAAATATGGCATATCAACACATCAATGAGTCATTTAATACTAACCAAAATACGGCATATCAACACCTCAATGAGTTATTAAATATCAATTAAAATATAACATATCAACACCTCAAGTCGTCATTTAATACTAACCAAAATACGGCATATCAACACATCAGTGAGTCATTTAATACCAACCAATATATGGCATATCAACACTTCAATGAGTTATTTAATACTAACCAAAATATGGCATATCAACACCCTAATGAGTTATTTAATACCAAACAAAATCTTAAAAGGAAATTATTTTTTGTAGCTATTCTGTTTTGGGGAAATAGCTGTTATTATTCTGATCATTCTTTGTAGAAAAATAGTTTGTAGGAAAATAGTTTGTGTATTTATTTTTTTGTACTATCTATATCGTTCCGATCACTCAATCCTACAATTGGAGAATATTTTAGCATGTATTTTGTTGTGATTAAATATACAGGATGAAAGCCTTAAGGAAAAAAATTAATCACGTTCATACACTGGTTCTCGTCAGATTACTGAAGTTAGGTGACGTTTAGACTGGTGGATGACTATTCGAGAATTCAAGGCACTGTATGTTGGATGACGGCGACACCTATCTGCAAAAACTGCAAGAGCTAACGTTGTTAAAAATCATCTTTCCTACACATGTGACTGGAGACAGCTCGTAAATTTGATATTCCCTAGAAACGTCTTCCTTTGGCGGGTACGTCTTGCACAAGAACAGGAGGAAGAGGTTCAGATTTACCTGCTCAAAAAAAAAAGAAGAAAAAAAGGAAAATGTTTTTTTCCTAGGCAATGACTTTCATAATTGATTCTATTGAATCTTTCCAAAGCATAAAGTAGGTTTAACATATGCACAATTCTAAAATGCTTAAGATTAGGGTATCGTAAAGCAAAGGCAAAGAAAAAGAAATAAAGAAAAACGAAAAAAATAATAAGTAAGAGAACTTGATCCCCCCCTTCCTATCCATTTAGAGAGCAGTTCAATCTATAGACCTGACAGGTTATATATGAATAATCTTCTTCTTTTTTTATCCAACAACCTGTCACTGTTGAATCAGATCACCATTAACAAATTTAAATGACAAACGGTATCGATAAAAAAAGGAAACATTTATTCATGTACGAAGAGTGCATACAGCATGAAACGAACGTAGTGGCTGAATACATTTATTTGTTACTAGTATGGCTACCCTGCGTTGCCCGGGAGCATGTACGACAAAATAGAAGAGTTAAAAAGTGTGTGTAACGTCTTTCTTTTAAAAACTCTCTCTCTCTCTCTCTCTCTCTCTCTTTCTCTCTCTCATATATACAGGGTGACCCCAAAAACACGGGCCCCAACTCTAATTAGGCACCGTTTCTGAGTGCTTCGTCCGAATGAAATTAATTTTTGGTCATAACTAGTTTATTATATTCAAAACATCACATCAAAACACTAGGGTCTTCGGCCTTCTTTTCTCCGTTCTACAGCATGTGTTTTAGATGACCTCCATTTAGCTCCGTGCATTTCTTGAAGCGCAGAACGAAGTTGTCCATGACGTTCTTACAAACTGAATTGGGAATGGCTCTCATCTCCTTCCTGATGACTTCCTTGAGTTCAATGATGGTTCTGGGTTTCCCTGCATACACCCTGTCCTTAAGATAGCCCTAAAGGAAAAAAATATGGGGGTCTTAGGTCCGGGCTATGGGGTGGCCACTCAAAATTAGTCTTGAGACTGATCACTCGGCCTCCGAACTTCTCTTTCAGCCAATCTATGGACACGTTTGAGGTGTGAGAACTTGCTCCGTCTTGCTGGAACCAGAGCTTGCTCATGAGCGACGGGTAGAGGGTCTGGAACTCACTCTTGAAGGTTTTGAGGACCTCCACATACCGCTCCTTGGTGACTGTCACTGCTGTGCCAGATTCTTCGATGAAGATTGGTCCGATGATGCCTCTGACCGAGATTGCAGCCCACACCGTGCACTTAGGAGAGTGCAGGGGCTTGGTAGCTACTTCATTGGGTCTGGAGGACCTCCAGAAGACATTTGTCTTGGAGTTCGCCTTTTCGTCAAGATGGAAGTGGGCTTCATCTGAGGTCCAAAGGAGGTTAAGGAAACCTGGTGTCTCCTCGATCTTACTGAGCATCTTGACTGCCATAGTGCTCCTCTGCTTCTTGTCTGAGGCTGTAAGGGTCTGCAGCGTCTGTATTCTGTATTGGTAAGCCCTGATATCGTTCACCAGCACTCTCCTGCAAGTCTCACGGGAGATACCGAGGGACTGACTTCGCTTACGCACAGAGCGTTTCGGACTCTCCTGGAGAGACTCTCTCACACTTTCGACCAGCTCGGCTGTTCGCTTCTTGGGACGTCCCGAGTGGCTTGGACGGTTCTCACTGGCAGCGTTGAGGTTCTCCATGGTCCCATACTTCTCGAATTGGTCCACGCAGTTCTGAATTCTGCTTTTGGATGGAGCCTTTTCACATTCGAACTGATGCATGAAACTGTCCTGGGTTTTCTTAAATGAGCTTGTCTTGTAGTAAAATTTAACACAGTGTATTCTTTGTCCCAGCTCCCACTGAGGTATTGCCGTACTCATTGTCATTGATTCTGCCATGTCCTGTAAAATAAGGGCAATCGGTGGATAAATAAAGGAGATATCACATAAAGGGTACACGGGGGCCCGTTTTATGGGGTCACCCAAATATATATATATATATATATATATCCCTCTCGATCTCTACATCTCTCTCTAACCCGACTCTCTATCACTCTCTATCCCCGTCCTCCTCTCCCCTCTACTCCTCTCTCTCCCATTCCCCACTCTCCTCCTCACGCTATGTACGTTAAAAATACATTACACTTAAAAATGTCAGGACCAAAAGTACCAGTTCACGCTAAAAAGGTTGATCAAAAAATCGCTCTTCAATATCGAGCTCCCTGACTAATTCTGTTCCCACTGAGCCCAAAAGAATGAATATTACAAAAAATAAAAATATATGTCCATATTCTCTGCAAAGCAATGCTGGAAGAAAAAACAGCTTTGTGAGTGTGTCTTGTGTAGTTTTTAATTTTTTTACATTTGGAGCCACTCGAGGATAAGAACTAATGAGACGGAAATGATTGCCAGCCAGCCAATGAGAAACACTATGGGAGTATTAACATTAATCAATGGTATGAAAGGTGTTTGATTATTGTTGCGATAGTCCATGACAATAATTTGTTGACATCGCATTTGAAGAAGACGACCATGATGTTATCACCAAGGAAGCAGTCCTGCTGTAATGTGTTCCATAGGCGAGAAGCCTTTGCAAAGAAGCACTGTGCCTTTAAATTTCACCTGATGCTAGGCACATGGATGAGACAGTGTTTTCATTGTGGTAGTAAGACGAGTTCTGGCTGTGAATGTCTTACGAAGGATGGACTAAAGATTGGAGCTCAGTCGATCACCTTCCATGGAAATAATGATAGAGTAGACAGAGACTAGCAGCATCTCCATTGTTAGAAAGGGACTTTAGGAAAGCGACAATATCACCCCCTCCCACCACTAGATGTCGAAGTCGATTTTGTACTCTGTCAAGGCAGGAAAGAGTGCTCTGTCCGGCACCTCCTCAAGTGTGGCAGCAGTACCTCCCCATCTCAGGACCTATTTGATTCTTATATAGGTACAGGATGGCATCTGGAATCACGCATCTTCTGGAGCAGTAACTGACTTTTATCGTGGACACACACACAAACAGAAAACGGCCCTTTATATAACAGATAATTATTCATCATCATCATCATCATCATCATAATCATCACCATCATCACGATCATCGTCATCATAATCATCATAATTACGATCATCACGATCATCATCATCATAATTACGATCATCACGATCATCATGATCATCACGATCATCATCATTATCAGCATCATCATTATCATCATCATCTTTTTAACGGCCGTTTTGCATGCTGCCATGCGTTGGATGACTTTAAGAAATTAACTTCACTTTATCAGGTGTTTATTTATCCCTCTTTTCGCCAGTTCCATTTTTAAACATTTTTAATAATGTATTTTGCTTCAACTTCTATGTTATTGAGCTCATTGTGAAGGGTTCAGATCGAAAGTAGAGATGTTCAGATGTTGATTCAAATCAGCAGTTGGATTAGTTTGATGATGTTTGCCAACAATAGTTATTAATTTCTTTACTAATTCAACGTTTAAGAGGTAAAGGAGAACTTTAATGGAATATTCGAATATCTATATATCTCATATAGAGATCAAGTGTTTGCCCCATGATTTCTGAGAACTTATTTATAAGGTGATATAATATATTGTGTATATATTTTCAGTATTTACTGCAGCAGTACTCAATAAACGAATAGAACTTAGTAGAAGTAGTATGAAAATATACCTATATGTATATATATATATATATATATATATATATATATGTATATAGTCATCCACATACAGACTGTTTCGCTGTTTTACAGCTCATCAGTGCGGCTAGACCAGTTAGTGCCTCAAGCCGGGATTGAAACTCAACCGTCGAGCTGACAGTTGGCGCTGCTAACACCTGCGCTATCATACGACACTGACTGAATGTAAGAAATATCTCAATGTAAACATTGCAAGTGCCGGGAGCTCAAATTAGTTTTACCTAATGAGCTATGCTTTATATGTATATATATATATATATATATATCTTTATATATATATATATATATATATATATATATATATATATATATATATATATATAGCTATCGACATACAGACTGTTTCGCTGTATCACAGCTCCTCAGTGCGTCTGGACAAGCTAGTACCGCAAGCCGGGATTGAAACTCAACCGTTGAGCTGACAGTCGGCGCCTCTACCCCTGCGCTATCATGCAACACTGACTGAATGTAAGTGATGTAAACATTGTCAAGTACTGGGAGCTCGAATTAGTTTTACCTAATGAGCTATGCTTTAAAGCTAATGGCAGTTGGCGATATCCTTACAAATAAGCTCTACCCAAGAAAGGGAGCTTTTGATATAGTCATCCACATACAGACTATTTCGCTGTATCACAGTTCTTCTTATATATATATATATATATATATATATATATATATATATATATATATATATATATAGGGTAGAGACTATGAACACACCTGAAAGTCTCAGTAATTCATCCACTCCGGTGTGTTGTATTGAATGTCATAGGTACTAGGTTAAATAGATTTCTGACCTACTGCCATATTAAGCTGAGATTAATAAATATTTGTTTAACATACACAATGTATGATCTATCTATTATTGTCTGTCTCTCCCTCTCTCTCTCTCTCTCTCACACACACTTTCTCTCTTTATATATATATAGATGTGTATGATTGATCGCATGGTGTGTGTGTTTGTATGTATGTGTGTGTGTGTGTGTGTGTGTGTGTATCGAGCAGTAAGAGAGAAAGAAAAGGAGAAAGAAAAAAGGTATTTGTGAATGGGTGTATGTATATATGTATGTATGCTTACGCGCATAGGCACGTGTCGGTGTATGTGTGTGTGTGTGTGTATATCAATGTACATGTACACGTCCCATTACGTGTGTGTGGACGCGTATGTGCGTGTGCTCATTTATACACATATTTAATTTATGATTTTTCTACTCTTTCTCCCTCATTGCCTGGGAAAACCTCCCACCGTACACATGCAAACCCCAAACACCGATGAAGACTGAAGGATCAGTCGAAAATTTTGTTCTCCATACCATCAACAAGAAAAAACTATTTTTCTTTACAGAACAATTCATATTCCTACACGTCACAAAATAAATAAATGAAAAAATAAATAATAAAAAGTTATAACACAATATAAACTTTTTTTTCACATTATTATTTTATTTTTTTATATACATACTTATATATATATATATATATATATATATATATATATATATATATATATATATATATATATATATATATTATTTTGTTAAAATGTGGTTGGAGTTCGCTTTGCAACTGAAGTTTCATCACAAGAGTTTTCTGCGATACATAAAAGCGCCTAATGAATTTGAATCACCCAATTCTTTGGATTATTCGGACTAAGGTTTGCATCTAGAATGTTATTCTCACAACGTTTCATCCGATGTAACCTCCGTCCCACTTCAAGTTACATTTGCCGAAACGTTACGGGACAAGTTTAATTATTTTATTCAAAGTTTTTCTTTTATCTTAAATTTTAATCAACGTCACATGTGTCATAATTTCGTCTTTGACATTTAGTTTGTATCTTTCTTGGACAATATGTGACATCCTGATTTACTCGGAGAAGACTTGGACCGTTTAGAGTTTTCATTGCAGCCATTTTGTATGATGCACTTGGTGGGAAGTTTCTCAACTGGTGGTATGCGTATATCTATCGGAGGGGCTTTGTTCTCCAACTGCTATTTTCAAATGATAAGCATAACATCTATTATATGAAAAAGCCGTATTTTCCGTCTGTTGGTGGCCGGGTTAAGCGCGGAAACTGCACAAGATACTTTCACAAAACTTACATATTCTAATTCAGTCAGGTTTGAGTAAAAACAAAATCATCGGAAAGTATATTATATAAAGCGCAGTTGTCTGCTTGCGTGCGTGTGTCTATCTAAAAGTCAAAAACTACATTCACAAGTTGATATATTCTTTTTAACAATTTTGTATTGTTAATTCTTCTGGGGGTCAAGAGAAACAGAACTAGTCAGGAGGGGGTCGACATTTAGAGTGATTTTTTTTCCATTATGTAGTAATTGCTGTTTTTTGTTTATGTGCGTATTCACCTAAAAGTCAAAAACTACACAAAACACATTCACAAAGCTGATATATTCTTTGTCATCATTTTTTGTTATTAATTCTCATGGGGGTCAAGAGACACAACATAATCCAGGAGTCGACATTTAGAGCGATTTTTTTTCATTATGTAGTAATTTGTTAGTTTACAGAAATTGCCGAACCTTAATAAAATGCAGTTGTCTGTTTGTGTGTGTGTCTACCTAAAAGTCAAAAACTACACAAGACACATTTGCCGAGCCTTAAGAAATACTAATTTCTCCTCTCCATGTTGAGAATTCGTTTCTAAATACTATTGTTGTTCTTGGCCTTTTGGCTAAGATCAAAGCGTAGTATCTGTTCCGATGGATACTACACCCCAGTGACTGGTATTGTCTTGGCCTTCGGGGCTTGATTTACGCCGGTCTATGGATCGGCCCTGTGCAGTTCTAGGAGGTCCACCCTCCCAGGCTTCGCCTCCCCTCTTTGGGGAGGAGTAAGTTTATTGCTTACTACCTAAGGCGCCCTTACCGGGGAATGCCGACAGGGCTGTCCAGGCAATTTTTAATGGCCAGCTTTTCAAAGCCCACTTTCCCGACCCGACCTTGGGTCACATCTTACTTGTGGGAGTAAGATAAAAACTGGAGAGGAGGTAAATAAATACTCTTATTACGGGGAACCCAAATGACTGAAGTATGCCAAGGACTCAGCTGCTGATCGGCGGGGGTAGGACCGTCTTGACGCAACATGTGGTGAACTCATTTGGAGTCGGCTCAATACCCCACCCCCGGGGGTGAATGCCGTTACAGTTACAGTTTTCTTGATATGGGGGCGGGGCTCATTTAACGTTTATCAAGGCTCAACAATTTCTGTTAAGCAGTTAATTCTGTATAATTATTTTTTTTCTTCTGTCTATTACATTGAATCAGTTGTCAGAGGGAGTTAGAGAAGGGACAATCGGGGGGGGGGGGGACGAGGCAGAGAGAAAGAGAAGTTTGAAAAGAAAGATGTTGCACACACTTTGTTTGGTGCTTGTATAATAAAAAGCCGAAAAAAAGTTTTTTTTGTCTTTTAGTGTTGGAGAGGTAAATAAGGGGTAAGTAACTCTTACCACGAATTTTAAGCAAGATTTTCCAGTAATCAAAACTGATGGCTGTAATTAGCGTTGCACATGTTGCTACTGTGCAAGGAGAACGTCGATTAGACATAAAAGGGTTAGGGTTTAGGGTTAGGGTTAAGGGTTTAGGGTTAGGATTAGGGTTAGGGTTTAGGGTTAGGTTTAGGGTTAGGGTTTAGGTTAGGATACGGGTTAGGGTCTAGGGTTAGGGTGTAGGGTTAGGGTTAGAGTTAGAAAAATATTGTTCGAAAGCTAGAGCTGTTGTGAAGAGTTACCTGCCCCTTATTAACCTCTCCAACACTAAAAGATAAAAAAAACTTTTTTTCGGCTTTTTATTATACAAGCACCCTTTGTTTTTACCTTTTCATTTTGTTATCCATGCTCCCGGGCAACGCCGGGTAGACTTGCTAATATATTACAAAAGGAACACTACATCTGTACATCTTCATTCCAGATCTTTTCTTCTATTTGTAATGGTGCCGATTAACCTCATTACATCACATAATGATGCCTATTTATCGTTTTCTTTCGTCTTGTTTTTGACTCACTTGCCTTTTTGGCAAAGATACATTACCAAACAGATATTTGAAACAGACTGGAGATTATGCTGTTGTTTGTTCTTTTAGTAAATGGTATCTGGTAATCTGGCATTCTCTCAACAGCAGTTCGAATTTTACAAAAAATCATTGAATTAATGAGCACGTGTTTGAAACATTTGAAAACATCTTCAACAGCAAAGACATAAGTAAAGCCTCGCGATTGAGAATCTTTGGGGCATATATCGCTCTTCATGAAATATCTTACAACATTAAATATGTGCAGCATGAAATATATGCAGCGTGAAATATGTGCAGCATGAAATATCTTACAACATTAAATATGTGCAGCATGGAATATATGCAGCGTGAAATATGTGCAGCATGAAATATCTTACGGCATGAAATATGTGTAGAACCTTCCTATTCATATAGAAAACGTACCACTGAATGTTAGATTGTTCCCGAATTAAATATATGCAGCGTGAAATATGTGTAGCATGAAATATCTTACAACATTAAATATATGCAGCATGAAATATATGCAGCATGAAATATGTGCAGCATGAAATATCTTACGGCATGAAATATGTGTAGAACCTTCCTATTCATATAGAAAACGTACCCCTGAATGTTAGATTGTTCCTGAATGGTCCCAAAACCAAATGCAGTGAACCCCTTCAACAATCACGATTTTTATCTCTTCCAAACTTCCCCAAATCTGGTTATGATACAAATACACGTATTAGCCAGGCGTGGAGCCCAATCAACCCTCTTGACAAAATCAGAAAAGCTGCCCTCAAGAATGAAACAAAACTGAAAGTTTTCAAGGCATCGGTTGAATCCATTCCTGTAGTTATACTCTTGGACACTAAATGTTGCTTGATCTAAGAAACTTGATGGATCCTATACCAAAATGTTACGTGTTGTTTACAACATAACATAGCGGCACCATGTAACAAAAGAATGCTGTATGCCTGCCTTCCATGCATAGTGGTAGTTGCTCAATGTCGACCTTTTACCAGTGGCAGGAACTCTCTAACTTGCCTGCCACATACTTTCTCCCATAATGCAACTTCTAGTACACATCAGCCTAACTTCTAACATGACCTCCAATGGTGAATTTAATTAGAAAGCCACCATTCGCCCCTGCATGGGATAGTGTTACTGCATCTGGGCTGGTGCACCAACCACTTAAATTGAATACTAGGGCAGTATCTTTCCAGTGTGATCTAAGGTAGCATCCAGAGCAGCGCTTTTCCAGTGGAACTTAGGATAGGAGTTTAGCAAATATATATATGAATACTTACCCAAACGTGTATATAATATATATATATATATATATATTTAGGTGAAATATTTTTGAAAAATCCACACATGGTGCAATTTACCCAAACGTATATATATATATATATATATATATATATATATATATATATATATATATATATATATATATATTTAGGTGAAATATTTTTGAAAAATCAACACATGGTGCAATTTAAATAAAAAATCATTTATTTATTTTTTTATTTATTTGCAAGTTGTTTTACAAACAACTTGCAAATAAATAAAAAAATTAATTTATTTATTTATTGCAAGCTTTCGTTGTAAAACAACTTTGTCAGGCGAGACTGTCTTATAGGTTTTTTTTCCTTTTCTCCTTCTCCCTCACTTTGATGGTATTAACCCCGAGGGGTCGAACTACAGTGGAAGCAGAAGAGCACGTCAAGTTCTAAAAGACGTTAGGATAAGCAGAGTCCGGTCGATGTTATGTGCAGATTGGCGCTTTTTGAATAAGGAAATTAACAAAATCTTTGAGGCACGCATGAAAATGTATTTAAGTGAAATATTTTTGAAAATCCACACATGGTGCAATTTAATTTTCAAAAATCATTTATTTCATTTTTTTTTTTTACATGCTTTTCTGTTTCTACTGTGATTCGACCTCTTGTGGTTAATACCATTAAAATTAGGAAGAAGAAGAAAAGAAAAGAAAACACTTTCATTTCATTAAATTCACGGGAGAGAGTCTGAACTGGAACATGACACCATTGGATGCAGTATTCACACATGTAAGAAATTCAACATGGCTCCTTTCCGTTTATTTATGGGATAATTATTTTTATAATCAGGCAAAACACTGCAGTCCAAACAAATCAGGAAAATCACAGACCGGAAGCCCTAGACTCGAGTTTCGCCTTCATTTGTACTCATCAGTAGGACAATTCCGAACTCAGGATTCAAAACCCAAGTCAGTTGCATTCGAGGCGAGTCCTCTGCCAACTGAGCCATCATCCACATACAAGAAAGTCCATTAGCTAACACATACCATGCAAACCATGCCAATCAGCCAACTGTGAGATGTACCTATTCTTCCAAACAATGGATATAGTCATCCAACTCCAAAGAACTCAGGCTGATGTCTCGCAAGTAGGATTTTACACTTGCAAGGCGGATGGTATCCAACTGGTATCCAACAAGAGAACTCAGCGAGG
>OY744518.1:206530481-206535481 GCA_963556195.1 Sepiola atlantica
ATTAGAATAAGTTCTAGACATAAGGTTTTCTATCATTATATCATGATTTAATTTTCGTAAGGGGACATAAAAATGATGCAAACACTGGTCTGTTAAGGTAATTAATTTTACCTGTCCTGGGACGGGTATTTTTCTAATATAGAACCCGAGGTCCCTTTTTCGAAACCATTTCCAGTGATGAGAAGGGAGAATGCAAATAGCTAGTCAAACAACCACCTTAGACTTACTCCATGGCCTTAAATTGATTCAGAAAGAAATCGTCAACTCTACAATAAAAAGTCAGCAGTGTTGTTTTTCTTTAGGTCATCAGAAATGATAATGATAATTTATATGTGAAAAATTAAACTGCTAATATAATTCTATGATTTTATATGAGTATACTAGTAATACGTCTAGCGTTTCCAAATATTATTGTGCTTGAGTTCCTGTTTGTGCTGATTAATATGGGATTTGATATTTCTGGCCGTCTCGCCGATATAGACATGAGACACATTTTATTTTATATATGTTGGCTGAGGAGGAAGTGAGGTGGGGATGGGGTTTGGTATTAAGTAGATTTGTAATTGTTTTAGAAATTGATGTTGCTATTTTTAAGTCAGGCTTGAATATTTTGTGCTGTAAAGTGATGGAGACGGGGTTTGTGGGAAGAAATATATAACATTTATTTTTTTCATTAATCTTGTCAGTGTTATTTGTGCAGGTGGCATTGTTGTGACGGGGATATATGAGTAATATTAGTCTGGTTCTTGTGAATATTGAAATCTTTGCATTTGCCATTTGGATGAACAAGTGATCTGTGTGTGTTGTTGTCTTTATTATGGAGGTATGTGGGGATGCAAATTTGTTGTGGTGGGAGTAGTATTGTATAGAGGCATTGGTTTTGGTTGTTTTTCTAGCAACTGAATAGTTGAGGTCGTTTGGGGTGTTGTGTAGAATAATTTCAAGGAAGTTACAGACGTGGTTAGTTACGAGTTTATAGGTGAAGAAAATGGTGTGATCAGTTCTGTTAAGTCTGTAGACAATGTTGGGAAGGCTGGGGTGATGTGGGTAGATAAGGAGTATGTAATCGATATTTGTTAAGTAGAGGCAGTTTTAGGATAGGATGAATTTGACAAGACTGTTTTCTAAAAATTCAAGAAGACAGACTACAAATCCACTGAAGAGGTAATCTATGTTTGTATAGTGTATCGTTAAAACACACACACATATATATATATATATATATATATATATATATATGTAAACTGAAAAACAGAAGCAACATCTGACCATTGTCTCTTAGGGTAATGAAACCTGCTGTAATGTTGGGGTCACACACACACATATATATATATATATGTAAAATGGAAATTAATTATTTATATATTCATAAACAGTTTGTCTTTATTTCAAGACTTTCTCAAGATGATTGATTTGAATAAATAACATACAAGTACAATATTTGACTAGATAATATATATATATATATATATATATAATACATATATGTATATATATATATATATATAATACATATATATGTATATAATACATATATATATATGTATATGTATATATATATATGTATATTATCTAGTCACACTGACGAACTGTGATACAGCGAAACAGTTTATCTGTGAATGACTATAAAAGCTCCCTTCTATGGTTAAGCATTGTGGTAAGTTATATCGGCAACTACCATTAGCTATAATGCAAAGCTCTTTGTAAACAAATGGAACACTCTCTTGTTGTTGTCAGTGTTTATACAAAGCATTGAGATGTCATTTGCTAATAGCGCCCGCTCTGTAGTTGAGTGGTTAGAGTCGTTGGCTATCAAATAGATCATCGTAGGTTCAATCTTGGCCTAGGGCATGTGTTAGTCTAGCCGCACTGAGCAGCTGTGATACAGCTGACCAGTCTGTGGATAACTATATATATATATATATATATATATATATATATATATATATATATATATATGCACCTATGAATGGACGCACATGAAGGTTGAATATTACCTTGAAATGTTTTTGTAAAATGCCCAAATACATGAATTAATATTTCTTTCTTGTAATTTGAAAGGAAGTAATCGAACAGTGAAAAGATTTAATCTTTCACCGTCAAGGTCATCCAGCGTTGCCCAGGTAGGAATTATAGATATGCAGTTATTAATCAATTTGGATCAATGGGAATAATTTTAGCAAGTGAAACTCATTTTGGATGGCGATCAATATATATATATATATATATATATATATATATATATATATATATATAATAAATATTGGTTTTGTTTATTATTTATTTACATATACGTTTCGTCCTTTATAATCGAGACTTATCAGCATAGAAATATGACTATTCACTACTGGTCATGCGATTCGAAACCCCGGATTCCGAGTGTTTTGTAACTCAAATCCAGACATCTAGAACCACTCGGCCAACGCTGAATAGCGAATAAACAGTGATAATTTAAACAGTTTATTCGGCGGCTGACGTCATAAGAGCGTCCTACTTAATGAAAGGAACGATGCATATATATCTAGCGACGTCATGCTGTGTTAATACTACACTTACAGTACCCATCTAGACGGGTTTTCTAAAAGCTACAAATAATATTTGTTTTTTTATTATATATATATATATATATATATATATATATATATATATATATTACTTCATTTCTTATACTTAAATTTCTAATAGATGCTTACAAAAAAAAATATGAACTCTACTTTTGATACCTATCCCGCGAGCATACACACCTTCATATTTAAAAGTGGAGGAAAAAACAACTGACACCATACGTCCATTTTACACCGTCAAGGACAGAGTAATCCAATAAGACCAGGATTTCTAAATACATTGATAAGGCCAATTTTACTTGGCGAAATATTTGTAATTACTATAAACTAAAATGAAAGAAAAAAATCTGTTTCAACTTTTCTTTTAAATTCATATCGCATCTTAAATATGCTTTTGAAGGTATTTTACCTCATTTCTTATACTCATATATATATATATATATATATATATATATATATATATATATATATTTAAAAAATATAAATATAATTATTTTATATTAGATCCTATCGTGATAGAAATATGTTCGATATTGGGGATAGAGAGTTTTTATAGGTAATATTGAAATAATGAAACAAAAGTAAAGTTACATACTTTACAAGTTTATTATAACTATCAAGTGTTTAAACAATGAATAAAATAAAATATGAGAATGGCCTTTAATTCATGGATTTTCAAAGAATTTACTTTTATTCTCAGAAGGAAAAAGAAAATAATTGGCTAATTATTGATAAGTATCAACTTGAAAAATTTACAGCAAAATTTTAAGTTATGCTTAAAGCAAAAATAATCCAAAAATGTTTCAATATTGGACGGAAAGTCATCGTCGTAGTGAATGTATCAGTACAGTTGTTGAAAAAAATCCGATTATAACATTTTATTATGTAGTGAAGGGTAATGGATTCTAAGAAAAGTCAGGAATGGTTAAGAAGTTTATGTGAATATCAGTACGTGATGTCTAACTAATTCAGTATGAATTTTATCAGAATCAAAGGTATCTGAATTTTCATGAAGGGCTTCCAGACCCGTTCTACCATTTTTTATGACCCTAAATTCTAACAATCTTCCTAGCCGGAATAAATATATTCAGACTGATACATTATATTTGTGTAAAGAATATGATATCAGAAAAAAGACAGGCTTGTCAGAATCAAATATCGATTCGTCAGATGCAGTATTATTGATGTCTGACTTCAAGAACTAGATCGACTCATATATAAAAATCCGATTAATACATTGCATAATATAGTGAAGGGTAAATTCGGAACACCATATTTGATTCAGATTCTAAAGAAGTGTAATTCGTGGCATGATAATTCTACATATATACTAATTTTTTCATAGACTTTTGAATCGTTCCTGAATCGATGATGATGATGATGATGATGATGATGATGATGATGATGATGATGATGATGGTGGTGATGATGATGATGATGATGATGATGATGATTGATGATGATGATGATGATGATGATGATGATGATGATGGTGGTGATGATGATGATGATGATGATGATGATGATGATGATGATGATGATGATGATGATGATGATGATGATGATGATGATGATGATGATGATGATGATGATGATGATGATGATGATTCAAAATGTTTTCTTTTCTTTTTTTTTGTAAAATCTTGCATGACTGCCATTTCAGATACTTTATACGGAATTGTCACCGGTATTTTTACTAGCGCAGATAATGCAAAAATATCTACCTGTGTTCTATGTACGCTTGTTTTCACTCATGTAGAATGAAAATTATTTTACGACATTTCCAGATTGACATTTTCAGAGAAAAAGTGAACAAAATATTCTGCCAATAAAATATTGTTTTCATTTTCATCAGCGTGTTTTATTTCTTTCCATTAACTGCTAAAACAATAAACATTTCAAAATAAAACCAAGGAAATTGAAGAAAATGCATTTAAACAATAGCAAGTTAAAAAAAAATTCCTGAGAAATGATGGATAATTTTTTTTTTTAATAGTGTGTAACTCTCCTGACATTGGAGGCGTGATTGTTTTTATTGTATTAGCTATGATATTATGGACATTGTTCTGTCAAGAATTTCTGGTAATAGTTGTGTGTGCTGTTGCTATATGCAACATCTTCATTCATATATATAATAATGTGTGTATATATATTACTGTTATGGTAGTTTCGCTGTCACTATGAACACAACGAGGGGAAGTCTTCTGTATTGTTATCAATGGAGGCCGTTTCTGTGGATGGCATTTATAGATTGGGGCTTTTGGATTGCATTATATATATAATGTTGAATACATATACATATTGTTTTTTTACATGTATACATAACTAAGAAACGTTTATAGAATATAGTACAATTAATTCCCTGAACAGAACAGTTTTGCACCACTCTTAAGTCCCCTTACGAAGATTAAAATCAACATATTATGATACAAAACC
>OY744518.1:206540481-206555481 GCA_963556195.1 Sepiola atlantica
AATAATAATAATAATAATAATAATAATAATAATAATAATAATAATAATAATAATAATAATAATAATAATAATAATAATAATAATAATAATAATAATAATAATAATAATAATAATAATAATAATAATAATAATAATAATAATAATAATAATAATAATAATAATAATAATAATAATAATAATAATAATAATAATAATAATAATAATAATAATAATAATAATAATAATAATAATAATAATAATAATAATAATAATAATAATAATAATAATAATAATAATAATAATAATAATAATAATAATAATAATAATAATAATAATAATAATAATAATAATAATAATAATAATAATAATAATAATAATAATAATAATAATAATAATAATAATAATAATAATAATAATAATAATAATAATAATAATAATAATAATAATAATAATAATAATAATAATAATAATAATAATAATAATAATAATAATAATAATAATAATAATAATAATAATAATAATAATAATAATAATAATAATAATAATAATAATAATAATAATAATAATAATAATAATAATAATAATAATAATAATAATAATAATAATAATAATAATAATAATAATAATAATAATAATAATAATAATAATAATAATAATAATAATAATAATAATAATAATAATAATAATAATAATAATAATAATAATAATAATAATAATAATAATAATAATAATAATAATAATAATAATAATAATAATAATAATAATAATAATAATAATAATAATAATAATAATAATAATAATAATAATAATAATAATAATAATAATAATAATAATAATAATAATAATAATAATAATAATAATAATAATAATAATAATAATAATAATAATAATAATAATAATAATAATAATAATAATAATAATAATAATAATAATAATAATAATAATAATAATAATAATAATAATAATAATAATAATAATAATAATAATAATAATAATAATAATAATAATAATAATAATAATAATAATAATAATAATAATAATAATAATAATAATAATAATAATAATAATAATAATAATAATAATAATAATAATAATAATAATAATAATAATAATAATAATAATAATAATAATAATAATAATAATAATAATAATAATAATAATAATAATAATAATAATAATAATAATAATAATAATAATAATAATAATAATAATAATAATAATAATAATAATAATAATAATAATAATAATAATAATAATAATAATAATAATAATAATAATAATAATAATAATAATAATAATAATAATAATAATAATAATAATAATAATAATAATAATAATAATAATAATAATAATAATAATAATAATAATAATAATAATAATAATAATAATAATAATAATAATAATAATAATAATAATAATAATAATAATAATAATAATAATAATAATAATAATAATAATAATAATAATAATAATAATAATAATAATAATAATAATAATAATAATAATAATAATAATAATAATAATAATAATAATAATAATAATAATAATAATAATAATAATAATAATAATAATAATAATAATAATAATAATAATAATAATAATAATAATAATAATAATAATAATAATAATAATAATAATAATAATAATAATAATAATAATAATAATAATAATAATAATAATAATAATAATAATAATAATAATAATAATAATAATAATAATAATAATAATAATAATAATAATAATAATAATAATAATAATAATAATAATAATAATAATAATAATAATAATAATAATAATAATAATAATAATAATAATAATAATAATAATAATAATAATAATAATAATAATAATAATAATAATAATAATAATAATAATAATAATAATAATAATAATAATAATAATAATAATAATAATAATAATAATAATAATAATAATAATAATAATAATAATAATAATAATAATAATAATAATAATAATAATAATAATAATAATAATAATAATAATAATAATAATAATAATAATAATAATAATAATAATAATAATAATAATAATAATAATAATAATAATAATAATAATAATAATAATAATAATAATAATAATAATAATAATAATAATAATAATAATAATAATAATAATAATAATAATAATAATAATAATAATAATAATAATAATAATAATAATAATAATAATAATAATAATAATAATAATAATAATAATAATAATAATAATAATAATAATAATAATAATAATAATAATAATAATAATAATAATAATAATAATAATAATAATAATAATAATAATAATAATAATAATAATAATAATAATAATAATAATAATAATAATAATAATAATAATAATAATAATAATAATAATAATAATAATAATAATAATAATAATAATAATAATAATAATAATAATAATAATAATAATAATAATAATAATAATAATAATAATAATAATAATAATAATAATAATAATAATAATAATAATAATAATAATAATAATAATAATAATAATAATAATAATAATAATAATAATAATAATAATAATAATAATAATAATAATAATAATAATAATAATAATAATAATAATAATAATAATAATAATAATAATAATAATAATAATAATAATAATAATAATAATAATAATAATAATAATAATAATAATAATAATAATAATAATAATAATAATAATAATAATAATAATAATAATAATAATAATAATAATAATAATAATAATAATAATAATAATAATAATAATAATAATAATAATAATAATAATAATAATAATAATAATAATAATAATAATAATAATAATAATAATAATAATAATAATAATAATAATAATAATAATAATAATAATAATAATAATAATAATAATAATAATAATAATAATAATAATAATAATAATAATAATAATAATAATAATAATAATAATAATAATAATAATAATAATAATAATAATAATAATAATAATAATAATAATAATAATAATAATAATAATAATAATAATAATAATAATAATAATAATAATAATAATAATAATAATAATAATAATAATAATAATAATAATAATAATAATAATAATAATAATAATAATAATAATAATAATAATAATAATAATAATAATAATAATAATAATAATAATAATAATAATAATAATAATAATAATAATAATAATAATAATAATAATAATAATAATAATAATAATAATAATAATAATAATAATAATAATAATAATAATAATAATAATAATAATAATAATAATAATAATAATAATAATAATAATAATAATAATAATAATAATAATAATAATAATAATAATAATAATAATAATAATAATAATAATAATAATAATAATAATAATAATAATAATAATAATAATAATAATAATAATAATAATAATAATAATAATAATAATAATAATAATAATAATAATAATAATAATAATAATAATAATAATAATAATAATAATAATAATAATAATAATAATAATAATAATAATAATAATAATAATAATAATAATAATAATAATAATAATAATAATAATAATAATAATAATAATAATAATAATAATAATAATAATAATAATAATAATAATAATAATAATAATAATAATAATAATAATAATAATAATAATAATAATAATAATAATAATAATAATAATAATAATAATAATAATAATAATAATAATAATAATAATAATAATAATAATAATAATAATAATAATAATAATAATAATAATAATAATAATAATAATAATAATAATAATAATAATAATAATAATAATAATAATAATAATAATAATAATAATAATAATAATAATAATAATAATAATAATAATAATAATAATAATAATAATAATAATAATAATAATAATAATAATAATAATAATAATAATAATAATAATAATAATAATAATAATAATAATAATAATAATAATAATAATAATAATAATAATAATAATAATAATAATAATAATAATAATAATAATAATAATAATAATAATAATAATAATAATAATAATAATAATAATAATAATAATAATAATAATAATAATAATAATAATAATAATAATAATAATAATAATAATAATAATAATAATAATAATAATAATAATAATAATAATAATAATAATAATAATAATAATAATAATAATAATAATAATAATAATAATAATAATAATAATAATAATAATAATAATAATAATAATAATAATAATAATAATAATAATAATAATAATAATAATAATAATAATAATAATAATAATAATAATAATAATAATAATAATAATAATAATAATAATAATAATAATAATAATAATAATAATAATAATAATAATAGACACTATCACAGATCTAAAAACCTTGATATATGCGGGGGCAAAATCAATAAGTATGAAACTAAAAAGGGAAAAGAAGACTGACCAAAAGAATGGACAGACGAAATATGGATGGGAGATCAGATTGGAAACCCAGATCACCAAACTTCAAAAGGAAGCTAAAACCGTAAATAGGATGAAGGAGATCAGTAAACGATGGAAGAGCAGAAATCCGAATCGCAAGGAAAGACTAAATAAGAAACATGAAGAACTAAAACAAAAGATAGCAGCAAAAGAAGGAAGATTGAGACGATACAGATACAAATCGGAAGAGTACAAACAGAACAGGACCTTTGAAAACAATGAAAACAAGTTTTACAAAAACGTAAACGGAGAAAGAAGAACAACAGAACAACCGGACCCGACACAAAGAAAACATTTCTGGAGAAAGATATGGGAAAAGGCTGAAGATCACAACAAAAATGCTAAATGGCTGAAAGACATGAAAGATAAACTTCTAGAAATTGAAGAAGGAACTGAAACAGAAATTAATGAAGAAACTATTAAGACAACACTAAAGAAAATGGCAAACTGGAAAGCACCAGGTCACGATGGAATACATGTGCACTGGTTCAAAAAATTCACGACCCTACATGAAAGGCTAGCACAGAAACTGAGAGTACAGTATGTATCCATAAAATAGACGTACCAGAGTAAATGACCAAAGGAAGGACAACGCTCATACAAAAAGACGCCAAGAAGGGAACGACCCCAAGCAATTACAGACCCATAACCTGTTTACTGACTATGTGGAAAATCCTAATGGCACAACTGAGAGAGCCAATTCACCATTCCCTGAACAGTCGTGGACTACTTCCCGAGGAACAAAAAAGATACCAGAAAGGGAAAAGAGGGACGCATGATCTGTCATATATAGATCAAAAGATCCTTAAAGAAGTTAAAAGCAAGAAAAATAACATATCTATGGCATGGATTGACTACAAGAAAGCGTACGACAGAATCCCTCAAGCATGGACAATTGAATGTTTAAAAATGTACAAGATACCCGACAGGATTATTAATCTCATCAAGAAAGCAATGGAAACATAGAGATTAGAACTGACAGCTGGAGGACAATACTTGACGGAGATAAAAATACAGAGAGGCATTTTCCAAGGATACTCCCTATCACCACTACTGTTTATCATAGCCATGATGCCACTCAACTACATACTCAGGAAATGTGATGCCGGATACAAGTTCACAGGCAGAGAACAACGAATAAATCATCTCATGTACATGGACGACCTGAAGCTATTTGCAAAAAGCAAAAAGGAACTGGAAAAGCTGATAAATACGACCAGAATCTTCAGTCGGGACATTCAAATGGAATTCGGAATGGAAAAGTGTGCATTGCTAGAGATTAAAAAAGGAAAGCTGGAAACGACTGTGGGCATGGAACTATCCAATCAAGAGCAGATGAGGGCGCTAGATGAACAAGATAGCTATAAATAGTTGGGAGTTTGGGAAGCAGACACAATCAAATCAACAGAAATGAAAGAGAAGATTGGAAAAGAATACCTGAGAAGAACAAGAAAGCTCTTAGAAACAAAATTATATAGCAGAAACCTAATCAAAGGAATAAATACCTGTGCAGTATCACTAATAAGATATTCTGGACCATTCATAAGCTGGACTAAAGAAGAACTCAGGCATCTTGACCAGAAGACTAGAAAATTAATGACTATGCACAATGCACTACATCCAAAAGACGATATGGCCAGACTCTGTGAAGAGAAACGAAGGGGGAAGAGGACTGGTAAGTATAGAAGACTGTGTGGACGACACTAAAAATGAGCTGGAGAAATACATAAACCAGAACACAGAAAAGCTGATCACCACAGCAAGAGATACCGTCCCAACGAACAATGCAGGAAGCATCGAAACTGGACACAAATAGACAAGAAAAGAAAAATGGGAAGAAAAACAACTACTTGGACGCTTCATAAGACTCACAAGAGAAGAAACCAACGCAAATAGCTGGACATGGCTAAGAAAAGGAAACTTGAACAGAGAAACGGAATCTTTACTGATGGCTGCACAGAACAATGCGATTAGGACAAACTACAAGCTAAAATAGATAAAACCCAGGAAAACAAGAAACAGCACTTCATAATTCCCCCTCTCCCAATAAATTACACCGGCCTAAGCTATCACTACACAAAAATGAACCAAAGAAACAGAAATTACAAGAAACACTATAAGCTCCTCCCTCTCCCCCCCATTTTTTTTTTTTAAATTAAAAAGAATTTTTTTTTTTTTTTTAAATAAGGAAAGAGAAAAAGAAAAAAATTCAGGAATTGAAAGGAAAAAAAAGGAAAAAAATTTTAAAATTTTAAAATTTTAAAAATTAATTTTTTTTTTTTTAATTAATTAAAAAAAAAATAATTTTATTTATTTATTTATTTTTTAACTGGTGCGGGCCTAGGTTGACACCAGACAAAATATTTGTAGAGGGTCGAGGAGGATGAGAAGACCGAGGAGGCACAGCACAAACCAGACTTCCACTGGAAAAGTGCAGAGAATGCTGGGACCTTGGGGAGGTTTATTGCCACCCAAATCCCAGAGAAGACCAATGGTCCTTACCAGCGAGAAATCAATGGTAAGAGGCTGTTGCGATACTGCATCGTTATCGAGAAGAGGTGAAGAATACTGGAAATCTGGGGAGGCTTGTTGTCACTCAGACTCCAGAAAATACCACTTGTTGTTGTCGGTGAGCAATCACTGACGATGATCTGTGTGAGAACTCCTAGAGAGTAAACATGATAACAATAATGATTTAGTACTGGGACCTTTGGGAGGCTTATTGCCACCCAAATTTCATATTCCAAAGAAGAAAGATGGTCGTTGCCAGCTAGAAATCAGTGTTAAACGGCTGTTGCGATAACGCAAAGTCATTTGCAATGGTTAGCGAAAGAGGTGGAGAGTACTGGAAATCTGGGGAGACTTGTTGTCACTCAGACTCCAGTGAACACAATCGGTTTTTGTCAGCAATCAATCACTGATAACGACTTGTGTAAAGAACTCCAAGTGAGTACATAATAATAACAATGATGATAATGATGATGATGATGATGCTACTTTCTATCCTATCTTTCTTTCCCTTTTCTTTCTCTATTTCTGTTGGGCTTTCTTCTGTTTCTAATCTTCTAGTATGGCCATGCTATCAAAAATGACGCTATACTTTCTTCATTGCTTTCTGAATTACCAACAACTTGGAAAGAAAAGCTGTCATTATGCTTACAAAAAGAGGTGCCTTGTTACATTAGGACCCAAGCTTCGTTCTTGGCCTTTTGGCTAAGATCAAAGTGTAGTATCTGTTCCGATGGATACTGCACCCCATAGGCTGGTATTGTCTTGGCCTTCGGGTCTTGATTTACGCCGGTCTATGGGTATGTCCTGTGCAGTTCTAGGAGGTCCACCCTCCCAGGCTTTGCCTTCCCTCTTTGGGGAGGAGTAAGTTTATTGCTTACTGTCTGAGGCGCCCCTACCGGGGAATGCCGACGGGGCTGCCCAGGCAATTTTTAAACCCCACTTTCCCGACCCGACCTTGGGTCACATCTTACTTGTGGGAGTAAGATAAAAACTGGCCTTGTGCCTAACTCCTGGAGAGGAGTAAATCAATACTCTGACCCCGTCGTGAGGGTTATGATCAAAGTGGGAGTTAGGGTTAGGGTTAAGGTTAAAGCTAGGGTTATGGTTACGGTTAGGGTCATGTTCAAAGTGAGCGCATGTCCTAATGTAACAAAGTACCCAAAAAGGTACAAATTCTTTAAGTTAGGGTTAGCGTTGGAATAAGGGTTATGGTTCAGGTTAGGGTCATGTTAAAAGTGAGTGCAGGTCCTAATGTAACAAAGTACCCTAAAAAGTACTAATTCTTTATATTAAAGTTAGGTTTAGAGTAAGGGTTATGGTTAAGTTAGGGTCATGTCTAAAGTAAGCACGGGTCCTAATGTAATAAGGTACCCTAAAAGGTACTAATTCTTTAAGTTACGGTTAGGGTTAGAGTTAGGGTTAGGGTCATGTTCAAAATGAATGCAGGTCATAATGTGACAAAGAACCCAAAAAGGTACTAATTCTTTAAGTAGGAGTTAGGGTTAGGATTATTGTTAGGGTCATGTTCAAAGTGAGCGCAGGTCCTAATGTGAAAAAGTACCCAAAAAGGTACTAATTCTTTAAGTTAGGGTTAGGGTTAGAGTTAGGGTTATGGTTAAGGTTAGGGTCATGTTCAAAATTCGTGCAGGTCTTAATCTAACAAAGTACCCAAAAAGGTACTAATTCTTTAAGGTAGGGTTAGGGTTAGAGTTAGGGTTATGGTTAAGGTTAGGGTCATGTTCAAAATTCGTGCAGGTCTTAATGTAACAAAGTACCCAAAAAGGTACTAATTCTTTAAGTTAGGGTTAAAGTTAGAGTTAGGATTAGGGTCATGTTCAAAGTGAGCACGAGTCCTAAAGTAACAAAGTCCTTAAAAAGGTACTAATTCTTTGAGTTAGCTGCTGCTGATTCTTACTATCATATCGCTTGCCGAACCGATAGACACACATGACAAAATGTATCGATGTTACCACAGCAAATAATACATCCACATTTAAATAGAGAATTTACTCTACTCACACAAAAACGTATCTTTTGTAAACATTGTGAAACAAAAGCAAACTTACTTTTCTTTCTACAAATTTCGACTCAAAATTTATTTATGATTTTATAATTATAACAGAAAAAACAGTTGGCGTCTTACTTACATTACATACAATAACAATTCTTCAAGTCAACTGCTGCTGATTTTATTTCGTTTTTGTTGTTAAGCGAGACAAACTTTTGAATAGAGCTCACGAAAATCGTGCCTCAGGGTTGTCTGGTCTGCATGAAGTTCTTCTCGTTAGCTGCAGCGATTTGCTAAGCTGGAAGATTGCAGGGTTTTACCCCCGACACCAAGTGCAGCAAGTGGTTGCATGAAAAAGGGGGCAAAACGGAGGGTGGAAGCCCTCTATGAAATTCATGTTATTTGAAATATTTGCTCACGGTTTATTTGTAGCGAGAAGGGAGACTAAAAACATTAAACGATGGTGTCTAGTAGGCATTCAAATTCTCTTTATTTGTTTCATTTTACTTCAGTCGAAGTTCTCAGAAATCAAGGGGACCCTTCCCGTGGCTAAAACTTGATCTCTATATGAGATACATAGATATTCACATATCTGTCAAACGTTGAGTTAGTAAAGAAGTTAAGAACACTAATTTTCCTCTCCCCAATTGACCAGTGAACTATGTTATAGTATATCTTTCTTGTGATTTCTTGGTCTTACCGGATTCAAGGACAAGAATTCATCTAGTCTGGTAGAGTAGCCAACTGGGTGCTGTTACTTGAGATAACATTACTTAGAGAAGCTGCACAATTTCTTGTATAAACCAGTGTATAGCCATGTCGAGGGGATCTCATTTGGGCTTCGAATACTATGTTAGTTTGAATATTTAATCAAGGTTTACTTGTAGGGTGAAGTATCCTCATATCAGGTTGTTCTGACAAACCCTTGTATATATATATATATATATATATATATATATATATATATATATATATGCAGGCTGTTGCAACAAAAGCTGACATTTAACTAAAAGTAAACGACATACCAAGAGGTACTTAGGAGTGGGGTGAAGCTCTGGATAGACGAGATCGATGCTCCTGCACACAAGGCCAAGACGACCTAGGCGTAGCTGCTCAACAATATTTCTCACCACTGGTCGCCGTACTTGTGGCCACCCTTCTCACCGTCTGGAACTCCCTTGACTATTTCTTCTAGGGTTTGATCGAGGCCAAGACCAACATGCATGCCCACAACATGGTCGAGTCTCTGAAGGCTGCCACTGTGGAGGCCTTCTGCCGCTATAGATATGGACATAGTCGTCAAAGCGTGTGACTCACTTCACGCCCACTTTGAGATGATCGTTCCCATCGTCGGCGGTTACATTGAAAAAATAATGTAATATGTACTGTTGCTAAATAAACTGTCGAGTTTCTGCATATAAAACCTTTGTTTTTATTGCCTATTTTGTTTTGTTATTCTCAAGTGTGGGATTTTTCTGCAACACCCTGTAAATATATATATTTCTTTGAATTTATTTATAAAGAAACCCATACCAAGTATTTACTAGGAAAGAGATGAGAAATAATCAACTAATAAAATAAATTAAAAAACTAAAATAGATTAAAGGAAGATAATTCTCTCAGAATGCAATCAACATCCTTTCTGAATTCAATTCAAGAAGAGACCCTTAATTCCTAATTATATTTTCCGGAGTCCTTTTTTGAGATTTTTTCAAGAAGACATCCACCAATTATCTACCGGGAAAGAAAAATAGTAAAGATAATTTAAAAAACAGTCAATGTCTCCCATGATGCAATTGACTTCTCTTATGAGCAACCCCACAGGTGAAAAGATGGCTGATAAAAGTTGTAGTGAGGTTTAATAATTAAAACTCAAGAAAACGCAGAAATTGTTTCCCCTGGGTCCATCCATCACTCCATCTGTAAACCTCAAGGATCATGTATCTGAACTTCTGCAATATTATAAACAAATAAATAAATATTACATTCTTATTAAATAATCGAGCACTTTATTTAATTGCTTTCCACTCAACATATATATATATATATATATATATATATATATATATATATATATATATATATATATATATATATGATGGACTCTCCCGTCAATTTCGACGTATGAGTGCCCCACCTGGGGCTGCCCGCACGTGAATTTGTAATTGCAAGGGTTGCGCAATCTCCAACAACCGCTCTCCTGAGTCGGCATTGCTTGATTCCAATGGCAAGTAGTAATACAAGACGACTGGAAACAATGCCGAGATAAGCACATACAGCACCTGGTATTCCCAAATGGTCACCCATTTAGTACTGGCCAGGCTCAACCCCGCTTAGATATAGATATAGATATATGTCATTTTTCACACATTTTATCTACCAAGGCCTTTCATTTTCATGACTTATCATGTACCTTACCCCATCTATCTCTCTCTCTCTCTCTCTACATATATATATATATATATATATATATGTATATATATATATATATATATATATATATATATATATATATATCAGTGGCGATTTGTGATCGGAGTTCGCACCCAGCGACCGTCGGGAATTAACATCCTGCACTGAAGATTGCGTAAGCATGAAACATCGATGTCTGTACGTAATAAATAATTAATATAATTATTTATAAAATATTATTATATATATATAGTAGATTTTATTCGATTTTATATCATATCCAATGTTTTGAAAGACAGATTCCCATATTTCACAGAATTAATTTCTTATTTAACATACAATTGTTTCGGCATACGCCAAGATATATGAAAATGCTCCTATGCATGTATTTATTGGTGTGGCTATCATCAGTGCATGTATTTATTGGTGTGGCTATCATCAGTGCATGTATTTATTGGTGTGGCTATCATCAGTGCATGTATTTATTGGTGTAGCTATCATCAGTGCATGTATTTATTGGTGTGGCTATCATCAGTGCATGTATTTATTGGTGTGGCTATCATCAGTGCATGTATTTATTGGTGTGGCTATCATCAGTGCTAATCATATAAAACAATGAAAAAAAGACAAATAAAGATTACAGTCAGTATTCATTATCGAGTCCTTTTTTTTCTAATGGAACTTGTAATAGCATATAGTCATCTAATATTTTTCACTGTTAATAATTAAACCGTTTCTCATCCTCTAATATTTATTTCTTCAACTCTAATATTTATTTCTTCAACTAACATTCCTTTCTTGTTTTGAACAAAAAATATATATTATATAGCTCAAGCCTTAAATTATTGAGCTATAATAATTCCTTTATTTTATAAAATGTATATTTGAACATATATATATATATATATATATATATATATATATATATAGTCTCAGAAGTTTCTCAACCATTAAAACTATATAAAAAAAAAATAAAAAATAAAAAATATATAAAAAAATAAATAAATAAAAAATAAAATTTAAAAAAAACAAACAAACTTATAGTCTCAAGTCTTCCAGTGGAAAATCACTCATGTAAGTCAATTTATTTTTTACAGTTATTATATTAGTTAGTTTCTAACACTATTTAAGGGATCATCAGTTGTTTACCATGAAAAACTGTTTCGGGAATTTAAAAACAAGACAGTATTTAATTTCATGGCTTCCCAGCAGTGTTGATCAGACCCCACTTCCCTTAAAAGACAAAAACATAAACGTTCCTTATACTAAATCTACGTTTTGTTCCATATAAATGTTTTGCTAACTTATATTAGTTATTTAAGACACACACACAAAAAAAATTCTTTACCTGTGCTGTTCGTCTGTCTAATAAAATTTATCCGTTACTTACAAAAATGTTGCTGCATTTTAAAGTGTTTGGACGAATCCATGACACTATTATTTAAGTGATTAATGTATTATTTTTAGTTTTATATTATAAATATAAAAAACATCAACACATCAAAAAATAAAAGATAAATAAATAAATATATATATATATATATATATATATATATATATATATATATATATATATATATATATATATATATATGTATATATATATATACATACACACATACATATATATACCTTTAGTTCCTCCTTTTCTCCCTCGTCCTACTTTGTTGTCAATCTCCCCGTTGTTGTCAACCTCAAATAAATATTAATCTTCCTTGTTCACTTTAGTTTTTCTAATCTGCGTTCACAACTGTCGACTTTTTTCTTTTCTCATTGTTTCAAATCTGCGTCTATAAGTTAACCGTTAATTTGTTCTCTTTTTCTTTCTTTTTCTTCTTCTTCTTTGCCAACTCCCGGTGTTTAAAATCGGCGTTCATAACTGTCGGTTTTCTTCTTCTTCTTCTTCTTTTTTAACATCTCTTTCTTTCTACTGTATTTTTATTGTTTTTCTTATTATAATTAGCAGATGTGTTATATATACGTTTATACATATACATTATTTCTATTTATATATACTATGATTTGTTCTATCAGTTTATTTTGATTAATTTGATAAGATTTAAAAGCATCAGGATGGCGAGTAATTGCCTTATTTAATTGTTCAAATATTTTATTTTGATCGCCACCTTGGTTAATCATTCTTATTATTAAATCAGAAATTGGGGGCATGAAATCTACTAATTTTAAGGTAACACGAGCAATTCTCAGAAATTCAGACATAATACTCCCGTAAAATATATACACAGGGCTAGTACTATTTTTATATGGCATTCGCACGATACGAAAAGGGAATGAATTTCTTTTATCAAACAGTTTATAGATAAATATTTTATCTTCAATTTTTATATCCAAATCAAGAAAAGTAGCTTGTGTTCCCTTATGTTCACAGTTTAATTTTAACTCTTTAGGATATATTAAATGTTTAGTATTTGCAAACTCTTCGCTATCATTAATGCAAACAAGGTCGTCAATATATCGCCTACATCCATGATAACTATACGCTCTAGATATATCATTTTTTATTAATGATGACATATATATATATTCCAGTCTATGTAAATATAGATCTGCCCAAAATGGAGACGGATCCAAACCCATTGGAATACCTATTGTTTGGAGCAATAATTTATTCCCTATTTGAAAGTAACTCCCTTTTATAAGGTGACTTATAAGCATTATCAGACCAGTTTTGGATACACTCGTCTTACCATTTTTATTTTTACACCAAAAGGCTTTAGATTTTGCAAAGTCTATGTATTTACCTTTTCCTCCTGCAAAAGCTAAATCTACAGTATTACCTAATTCTTTTATAAGTTCTTTATGGGGTATTTTTGTATATAATGTACTAAAATCGTATGTCGAGATTGATTTAGCCTGTTTACGAGAATTAATACGATGTAATTTTTCTTTTACTAGATCGGAATTATTTACCACCCAAAATAGGTTTATATTACTATAGAATTTACCTTTTTTATGGAAATTATTTATTTGGTTTATAATTAATTTAAAGATTTTAGACACAGCCTTACTTAAAGGTTTAGTGATGCACATTTTTTAGGCAACAATGAAACGGGCGCCAACTGGTGTTTTATGCATTTTAGGTATCCAATACATAGATGGAAGTTTTTTGTATTTTTCTTCTAATTTTAATCCTAATTTTTCACAAATAACAGTATTGTTTATAATAATGTTATCGCTTTTATTATTACTTAATTTATAAGTATCTGAAACTTCACCTAGTATTCTTACTTCTAGCAATAAGCGTTGTATATAATACTTTTTACAGATAAAAGCTATATTATTTGTCGCCTTATCAATAGGAACTATTACAAACCTATTTTGAAGCATTTCAAGCTCCGTAGTTATTTGTGGATTTCTAAGGAGGGGATTCGTTCTTTTAGGGTGTTTAAATTCTTTTAAACGTTCTACTAATTTATTTACGAATCTAAGTATATTATTTTTCCATGCGTCAAATGTAGAGTGTAATAGTTTATGTTTTTTAGCCATGGATGCAGTGAAATTATCTAACGCTTTATTTATATATTAATATATATATATATATATATATATATATATATATATATATACATATATGTATATATATATTTATTATTTCATGTATACAC
>OY744518.1:206562981-206582981 GCA_963556195.1 Sepiola atlantica
ATCCAGACATAAGTTACCATATTTAACAACATTTGTGTATATATATATATATATATATATATATAGTCTCGGAAGTTCTTTTAACCTTCAAAACTAAATAAAAAAAAATAAAAAAAAATTTTTCGTTGAAAGATTTTAATCTAGTAAGTCAATCAATCTACTGCAATCACTATTTTAGTTAACTTCCAAGAATTTACTCTAATATAAATATATTTTTATATATGTTTTTTTTATATAAGGGATCGTCAGTTGTTTACCATGAAAACTGTTTCGGGATTTTAAAAACAAAACAGTATTTCTTTATCATGGCATCCCAGCAGTGTTGATCAGACACCACCTCCCTATTTATATATATATATATATATATACATAAAAGTAGAGTACCCGTCCCAGCACGGGTATAAGTAATAAATGTAGCATTAGTTTTACATTTTAATGTTTTTTCTTTCTTTTGGGTATGGTACGGTTTCGGTGGCACCCCAATAACTAGTAAAGTTTACAAAATAACAAATAATGTGTCCATGTTACTCACCCCGTTGCCTAGAATACATATTCCATAATTTATAATAAGTTCAATAGATTAGGATTTACCAAGCACATGCATATTATTGACAATCACGTGTGCACAGCGATCCTTTTAAAAATGGATGACTAAATATAACTCAAAATTTGATTTAAAGCAATACTTTTCTTTATTAATTTTGTTGTTTCTAACTTATTTTAAAAGTGTTTTAGGAGCCGGGTGTCTATAAACTGTAAAGCTTACAAAAAATAAATAATGCGCCTATATTACTGACTGGTTTACTGGGAATATATATTCCCAAATTTATAAGAATTGGTTCATAAAAAAACTAAAATTAAAAAAACAAACCTTATATATATGAACTCCATTAACGTTAACATTTACAAAAAAGTAATGTGCCCATGTTACTCACCGTGTTGCCTGATGGAGAGGCAAAACTGAAGATTACTCAAGTCCGCCGCTTTTTAAAAAATGCATATATTTGGTTTATTTATTTAAAAGTTTTGTAAATAAAAAAAAACGCACCCTACATGAAAAAAATAAATATTAAATATACTCACCTTTTCTTAAAATACACAACACGAAAAATAGAATCTTCTGTGTTTATTAAAACTTATTGTAAAAAAAACCGCCGCACCCTATAAGATTTAAAAAATGTTATTATGCATTCTGCCCTCGCGGGGAGGCAAGTAAATAGTTACACGAAAACGTTTTAGAACGAAAATTCTGCAATGTTTCGTTTTATTATTAAAACATTTTGTAAATAAATTAAAACGCATCCTACATTGAAAATAAATATTTCTTTAAATAAATTTCTCCCTATTTAATAAATATTTCTTAAAATAGATTTCTCCCTATTTAATAAATATTTCTTAAAATAAATTTCTCCCTATTCAATAAATATTTCTTAAAATAAATTTCTCCCTATTTAATAAATATTTCTTTAAATAAATGTCTCCCTATTCAATAAATATTTCTTAAAATAAATTTCTCCCTATTTAATAAATATTTCTTAAAATAAATTTCTCCCTATTCAATAAATATTTCTTAAAATAAATTTCTCCCTATTCAATAAATATTTCTTAAAATAAATTTCTCCCTATTTAATAAATATTTCTTAAAATAAATTTCTCCCTATTCAATAAATATTTCTTAAAATAAATTTCTCCCTATTCAATAAATATTTCTTAAAATAAATGTCTCCCTATTCAATAAATATTTCTTAAAATAAATTTCTCCCTATTCAATAAATATTTCTTAAAATAAATTTCTCCCTATTCAATAAATATTTCTTAAAATAAATGTCTCCCTATTCAATAAATATTTCTTAAAATAAATGTCTCCCTATTCAATAAATATTTCTTAAAATAAATTTCTCCCTATTTAATAAATATTTCTTAAAATAAATTTCTCCCTATTTAATAAATATTTCTTAAAATAAATTTCTCCCTATTCAATAAATATTTCTTAAAATAAATTTCTCCCTATTCAATAAATATTTCTTAAAATAAATTTCTCACTATTCAATAAATATTTCTTAAAATAAATTTCTCCCTATTCAATAAATATTTCTTAAAATAAATTTCTCCCTATTCAATAAATATTTCTTAAAATAAATTTCTCCCTATTTAATAAATATTTCTTAAAATAAATTTCTCCCTAATAATAAATATTTCTTAAAATAAATTTCTCCCCATATTGAAAACCGAGCTTTCGACAAAATCCCAACGAACACAGCGTTATTATTCGTTTGTTTACAAAAACTGGTAAGGTTAACTACTGTAGACCGAATTTCGTCTCTTTTTCATCTTTCCAATTTCTGGTGTCCTTATTCCTTATATGGTCCGAATATTTAGCCAGGGTTTACTTGAAGGGGGAATATCCTCATGCCAGATTCTCCTGACAACCCACTGTACAGAGAGACTTTATACACTGGAGGCATTCAAGTTCTGATTGACAATGTCTAGTAGGCATTCATATATATATATATATATATATATATATATATATATATATATATATATATATATATATATATATATATATATATGATCTCTTATTTATTCAAGTTTGGATATTTTCAGATTTCTTTATCCAATACATGCTTAGATAGACTTGTACTGTTTTCATATGCTGCATCTCTCAACATCATGATATGGTAAGTGTACCTGACTTTAAATGTATTTTCAGTAGCACCTATATACACCTTTTCTTCATTGTTGACAGAAATATCCACACTGCATAAAATTGAAGTTCATTGAGATATAACACGCCTGCAACATATTGTAGCGTGTGTCTGGACGAGAAATACCAAATCATAAGCTCAAAACAAAATTTCTAACTACTCAATGAAAAACATGAATTCATAGTAAAATGTAGACATTTAAATAAATACCTCCTCTACCACTTGGGCTTTGATTAAATCATAGAACTACAAATAATAAAACCATAAACCGATATACAAACACAAACAGGAGTTTTACTAATTAACTTTTATTAATTAATAAAATAAAGAAATTAAAACAAATAAATGAACAAGAATAATTGTAGAATGAAAAAAAAAACAAATGTCTGCTTCTAAATCATAGAAATAAATAAAGAAAATTATTTCAGGCGACAATCTGACCTAAATATAATATTCTTTGTGGATATTCTGTTTCGAAAACATAAATTGAATCCAATTCAATTAATTTAGCAAAAAATAAAACATGCATGTTTCAGTTGCCATGTAGGGAAAGTGTGGTAGAAATTGAAACAGAAAACGATACAGTAACCAAGCACCTGTTCAAATTCACCTTGAATTAGTCAGGTGACGGTGGATAACGACACGGACTGACAACCTTGGTGTTCCAAGTTCGAATCCAGCCGGTTCCACAGTACCACTTTCACTTAGGGTGTCGGCAACCATTATGTGGTCCCTCCTGTAAGAATGACCCAAACAGAATCAAGCTGGTCAACAAAGTTGTACCACGTTGATCTATACGAATTTACTTTACTACCTTGAATTATTGTGTTGTTGGAACTCCCTCCCTGCTCTCTGTTTCCCCGACTGTACCTCCTTTGGGAGACTATTCCAAGGTCCAGGGATTCTGATTGAGAAGGCAGACCTCCTCTGATTCAATCGAAATCGATGGTGAAATAGTTTCTTGTGGTGTCCGTGTACACCTCTTTCTGGTGCAAGAATGAATAATAGGCCGTGAGGTATAACCTAATGGCCATTGAAGAGACTGTAGGCCAAAATGAGATCACTGCAGAATCGTCCACACTCAAGGGAGGAAAGTATATATTTTTTTCTAAAATAGTTGATTAAAAAGCGAGGTTACTTTTGTTAATGACAGCATAATATTATGCTGTAATTTGATAAAAATCAGAAATATTAAATTTTAAAATATGTTAACTCGACAATCAACTAAATCCCATCCATTCACTGTGGCAGTCCCCAGATGCCGGGGAGCTTTCTACTCAAATAACTTCTTTCCATCGTGCTGCTGGCCTCTGGGACTCTCTTCCTGCCCCCTGTTTCCCCGACAGTACTGACATGCAGAAATTTAAGATTAATGTAAACAGACATCTCGCTGCACAGATCCCAATTTAGGTTGACCCTCCCCCCCAACCTTTTTCCATTTTCTTTCTTCTCAGTAGCCCCTTACGTCTACAGTGGCGGCCTGCCTTGTTTAGGGTGAACTATGTTTTAAAAAAATGTGGGGAGGGGGAGGGGAGCGCTCCATTCACCATGTGTTTTTTAATTCTTTTAGAATAAATTAAATATTTTAGAATCTTGCTTAATTTTTGTCGAATGTCTATTGTGGAAATTTCATGCAAATCAGAAATATTTGAATTTTCAAATAAGGGGTTATGTACCCAGTATGCACTCAGTATGCACCCAGCATGCACCAAACTACCCTAAAAAAAACTAAAATAAAATTGAAATGCTGGGAATCTTTCTTTAATGGGTCTCAAATACCTATGGTTGAAATTTAATGCGTATTGAATATATATAAATTTTCAAAAGGTGAGATGTGTCGCTTTTATGACACACCACCTCCAACCATTAAAATATATGAAAACCAAGGCTAAAACATTTTAACGTGCTACTAAAAAGATAGCATAGGTTTTGCTAGGAGATTGTTGAAATCCGACTCGCATGGAAACAGAAACTGTTTCAGGTGTTGGAAGAGTCAATAAATTCACCTATATAGAACTTACACAACTATAAGACGACATATATCCGCCGAATGGAGAGTCTTTTACAAAACGCAGGGATTCCATCGTATGTGAGAGTGGCAGCATACAACACACATGTTCAAACCTGTACTCCTGCACGGCTGTGAGATGTAGTCGATGACGCAACGTTAAAGCGACATGATCTCGGTGCAGAGCATCTGATGGAAAAATTTGCCAGTCTCACTCTACAGACGTCCATGAAAAAGTATGTCACACAACGACGTCTCAACTGGCATGGTCAAGTCACCCACCGTCAGTCATCCGAGACGCTCCAAAGTTTGTTCCACATTGATGTTGATGGCCCAAAGCCACGTGGTAGGTCACTTAAGACATGGAGGGGATCAGTTGATGATGACCTGATTCTGGAGGGGAGAATAAGCGAAATGGTAACAGGCAGGAAAAGTTGGGAGTCATTCATGAAACGTCTTACATCAAATATGAGACAAGAAGACTAAAATTTTAAATAATAATATATACACTACTACTGGTAAGGGTTAGGGTTAGGTTTAATGTAAGGGTTAATTACACTACTACTTTTTTTTTTTTTTTTTTTTTTTTTACATGATTCACCCCAAACAAGGCAGGACGCCACTGTAAACGTAAGGGGCTACTGAGAAAAAGGAAAAGGGGAGAAGGATTAGTGGTTCAGCTTAAATTGGGATCTGAGCAGCGAGATGTCTGTTTACATTAGTTTTAAATTTCTGCATGTCAGTACTGTCGGGGAAACAGGGGGCAGGGAGGGAGTTCCAGAGGCCAGCAGGACGAGGAAAGAAGTTATTTGAGTAGAATGCTCTCCGGCATCTGGGGACCTCCACAGTGAATGAATGAGATTTAGTAGAATGTCGAGTTAGTCTAGTGAATTTACGTCGAGGGGGCACCAGAGTAGCCAACTCATCGGAGCATAATCCATTGAAGTATTTGTAAAACAAACACAAGGATGCCACATTGCGGCGATGGGACAGGGGCTGGAGCTTAGCTGACAGTGAGGGACCTATTAGGTTGACTACTCTTTTTTGGACTTTGTCAAGGAGGGAGAGACTAGTAGATGATGCACCAGCCCAGATGTGGCAACAATACTCCATGCATGGGCGAATGGTGGCTTTGTAGAGATACAGGATAATGTCAGGTGTAAGGAGTCCACTAGCACGGTAGAGGGAGCCAACCTTCTTTGCGGCAGCCTTGGCAATGTCTTCAATGTATGTGTTCCAATTCATGTTACCTGTGAATGTTAGGCCAAGGAGTCTGAATGATGAACTCTCAGGTAGGGTGTTATTTGCCATGACAATCGGTGGATGGAGAGGCTTCTTGTAGTTGTTGAAGGAAAGGAGCTTAGTCTTTGCGGCATTAAAAGTCACCAACCATTTATGGCCCCAATCCACTACAGCCTGGGGGTCATTTTCTAAGGATTCAGCCATTGCCTCAGATATGATCGCGTCTGTTTTGCCAACATGGCGAGAGTAAAGTGTGGTGTCGTCATCAAATAAACCAATCTCAGACACTATGTCATCAGGGAGATCGTTTATATAGATCAGGAACAACAAAGGTCCAAGAATAGATCTCTGGGGCACACCAGCATTTATGTCATGTTGCTTAGATGAACGGCCATCTAGGACAACCTGGATTTTTCTTTTGTTTAGGAAGGATCTAATTATATTAAGTAGTTGCCCAGTAATACCGTATGAGCGTATTTTCAGGAGAAGCCCTTTATGCCATACCTTGTCAAAGGCCTTGAATATATCAAGCGCTACTGCCCTAGCTTCACCTGCCTTGTCGAGAGTAGGATACATGCGTTAAGAGATGACCGTTAAGATGTCTGCAGTAGATCGTGCTTGTCTAAATCCATACTGGCGGTCAGATAGAAGTTTAGCATTAACTAAGTGACGTACTATCGCTAGATTGATTAGGTTAGGGTTAGGGTTAGAGTTAAGGTATAGGTTAGTACACTACTACTGGTAGGTTGACAACCAATTTGTGTGCAAGAAGTGTAATACAATTGATTCCAGTAGGCGATAAAACGAGGTATAGCTGGAGTGTCTGAGTTAATGGAGAAACCCGAGGAGGTATAGCACCATCCATACGTCAAATGGAAGGGTACAGTGAGTACTGTACTCTTGAGTAAGGTTTATTGTCACACAAATTACAAGGAAAATCACTAACCGTTATCGGCCAAAAAATCACTGGTAAACGACTGGTAATGGAAAGGAACAGAAAGTCATTGAAATCTGGGGAGACTTGCTAGCACTCAGAGTCAAGGGAAAACTGCCTGTTCTTACCAATGAATCATTTCTTGTAAATGACTGGTATCAGAACTCTACGTGAGTTAAAATAATTATAAAAAAAGGTTAAAAGACTATCAATACACGATCCCTAGGAAGACTGAAAGTGTTGATATTCAAGGGCTTATCCATACAAATGTTGCACACATTTGTATGTCTAATTTACATGTTTTTTGTGCGTGTAATTGTGCATATATTTGCACATATATTTGTATGTATATTAGTACATATATTTGTACACATTTGTACATGAATTGATACGTGTATTTGTACATGCGTTTGTACACGTATTAGTATATGTATTTGTATATGCATTTTAAAGTGTATTTGCACATATATCTGTACATATATCTGGAGGGTGATAACATAGAACTACCATGAAATTGTCTTAGCGTTTTATTATAATTTGTTTTTCTTAGTTCACCCCAAACAAGGCAAATTGACACTGTAGACGTAAGGGGCTACTGAGAATTGGGGTGAAAGTATAGGGGGGTCATCTTTAATTGGGAACTGTACAGTGAGATGCTTGTTCACATCAGTTTTAAATTTCTGCATATCGGTACAATCTGGGAAACAGGGAGCAAGGATGGAGTTCCAAACTTTTGGAGTAGAAGGCTTTCCAGTATTTGGGGGCCTCCACAGTGAATTGATGGGATCTAGCTGATGGTTGATCGAGTGTATTTATGTTGAGGGAGGGGGGGCAGTAGAGAAGCAAGTTTATCGGAGCACATTCCATTGAAAAACAAGCACAAGGATGCAACATTGCAGCAATGGGACAGGAACTGGAGCTTGGTGGATCGGGAGTGACCTATTATGTTAGAAACTCTTTTTTGGGCCTTATCTAAGAGGGAGGGACTGGTGCACCAGTTTTATATAGATTACTAAAGCCTAAGCAGGAAACTACAAGATACAAAAATAAAATTATGAAAAAAAAGACATTTTTGCGTACTTCTGAGGAAAGTTATGTTTGCCATGTATCTTATAAAATATCGGAACAGATTTGAAAGTTTTTAAAAATTTTATTTTTCATGATCAAGGTTGCCACTTATCAAGGCCAAGAGCGACTCAAGTATAAGGGGTAATAAGACAGGAATGAATGCTAGCCGAAATAATGAGGAACATGATGGGAGTACTAACATTGATCAATGGCATAAACTGTGTTTAATTACGTTTGGGGCGCGTCCATGACAGGGATTTGTTGACATTGTATTTGTAGACCACCAAGTTGTAATCAAAAGGGAAGCACTCCCATGGCAATGTGTTCCACAGGTGGGAAGCCTTTGCAAAGAACTTTTGTCGGTGGAAATTCCTGTATATTAAAATTTTCTTTAAGATAAATCAAGAAAATTAATAATTCATTGCTCAAAATTTATTCTAATCAACACCGTTCAGGGTCTGTTTTATAAAACCCTTCACGAAGGTTTGAAAAAAAAAAATTATTCATCTTTTCATAATCGTGTAGTTTACAGCTTAATCTACAGGAATCGAAGGAAGTTTTGTAATAAAATCTCACACATCTAGACTTCAAATGATACGGTATACCCTGACCGATTTTCTTTATGATGGTTATATGGAATATTTCACCGGGCCTAAACAGGTGCTCCAGCTCCTATTCATTTACGTATCTATTCACGACCTGACGACTGTATCATTTCCAGTCATCTTACTGTAATGCCGGCTTGCTGTTTCCTGATTGGTTGAAAATGCAACAAATGGGCGGGGCCTCTGTGAACACTGGAACCTGACTCTTAAGGCTGCCGCTGCTTCTGATGCCGGTGCAACTGCTCATCCAAGTACTGCAGACATTACGAGCAGAGACACACGGTAACCAACCCGATATTTCATGTTGTTGCTGCTGCTGCTACTGCTGCTGCTGCTGCTGCTGCTGATGATGATGATGATGATGCCGACCCTGAAGATGATGATAGTAGCTATTGCTGTTTTTTTTTTTAAACATATCACAGCTGGTAGACTCCTTGTTTATATATGATAAAACAGCATTTTCTAGAGAACGGTTTTGATAATAATAATAATAATAATAATAATAATAATAATAATAATAATAATAATAATAATAATAATAATAATAATAATAATAATAATAATAATAATAATAATAATAATAATAATAATAATAATAATAATAATAATAATAATAATAATAATAATAATAATAATAATAATAATAATAATAATAATAATAATAATAATAATAATAATAATAATAATAATAATAATAATAATAATAATAATAATAATAATAATAATAATAATAATAATAATAATAATAATAATAATAATAATAATAATAATAATAATAATAATAATAATAATAATAATAATAATAATAATAATAATAATAATAATAATAATAATAATAATAATAATAATAATAATAATAATAATAATAATAATAATAATAATAATAATAATAATAATAATAATAATAATAATAATAATAATAATAATAATAATAATAATAATAATAATAATAATAATAATAATAATAATAATAATAATAATAATAATAATAATAATAATAATAATAATAATAATAATAATAATAATAATAATAATAATAATAATAATAATAATAATAATAATAATAATAATAATAATAATAATAATAATAATAATAATAATAATAATAATAATAATAATAATAATAATAATAATAATAATAATCTCTCCCACTCCACCCCACCCACCCCCACTTTTTTTTTAAATTAAAAAGAATTAATTTTTTTTTTAAATAAGGAAAGAGAAAAGGAAAAAATTAAGGAATTGAAAAGAAAAAAAGAAAAAATAGAAAATAAGATAAACTTTTCTTTTTTTTAAATTAATTAAAAAAAAAAATTATTTTATTTATTTATTTATTTATTTATTTTTTAACTGGTGCCGGCATAGGCTGACACCAAACAAAATATTTGTAGAGGATCGAGGAGGATGAGAAGACCGAGGAGGGACAGCACAAACCAGACCTCCACTGGAAAAGTGCTGAGAGTGCTGGGACCTTGGGGAGGCTTATTGCCACCCAAATCCAAGAAAAGACCAATTGTCCTTACCAGCGAGAAATCAATGGTAAGAGGCTGTTGCAATACCGCATCGTTATCGAAAAGAGGTGAAGAATACTGGAAATCTGGGGAGGCTTGTTGTCACTCAGACTCCAGGAAATACCACTGGTTGTTGTCGGTGAGCAATCACTGACGCTGATATGTGTGAGAACTCCTAGTGAGTACAAATAATAATAATAATAATAATAACAAAAACATGATCGGAACACCACGTGAACCCGAGGGAACTGAAACTACAAGAAATCTTATGAACTACCTCCCACCCCCGCCCCTGCCCCCAAATAAAAATTGTATCAACTGATACTAAACAAAATAATTGTGAAGGGTCAAAGAGGATGGAAAGACTCAGGAGAGAGAACACTAACCAGACCTCCACTGGAAGAGCACCGAAAGTACTGGGACCTCTGTGAGGTTTACTTCCAGCCAAATCCCAGAGCAGACCAACGGTTGTTGCCAGCGAGAAATCAATGATAAGCAGCTGTTGCGATAATGCAAAATCATTTGCAATGGCTATCGAAAGAGGTGGAGAGTACTGGACATCTGGGGAGACTTCTTGTTACTCAGACTCCAGGGATGATGATGATGTGAGTGAGAATTCCTAATAATAATAACGAGAATGTATAAGAAAACTATTATAATCTGATCGTCCCTTCCCCACCAAATATCATGAAAATAAATTCAAACAAAAATAAAACAGTAGCACCAACATCGGTTGGTACAACAAACAAAGGGTCTGAATGGTCTGTGAAGGTGGAAAGATCGAGGAGGGATAGCACCATTAGACCTCGACTGGAAGAGTGTGGAGGGTACTGGAATCCTGGGCAACCTTATTTTTACTCAAATTCCAGTGTAAGCAGTGGCGTGTAGAAGATGAGGGAGAACGAGGCAGGGGGCCGGGCGTCCAAATTGGGGTGGGGGTGGAGGGCATCCAATAATATTCAAGCTATTTCCTTTTTTCATAACATTTCTCTGTACTAGGACTTATACTTGGACATTTGGGGCATACAATCAAGAAGTTGACCCAAAACATCACCAGACCTCTGCACGCGACCAAGAGAAAGACAATGGTTATTACAAACGAGAACGTGATGGTAAACAGCTGATGCGAGAACACCAAGTCGGTTTCAGTGGTGATGAAAATAAAGTGGCGAATACTAGAAATCTGGAGAGATTTTTTGTCACTCTGATCACAGGGAACATAGTCTGAGAAATCACTGGTAATTACTCATATGAGAACTCCTAATAATAGTGAAAAAATAATACTAACCAACTGTAGTTAAGTTAAAATGAAATAACCATGACAAAACTCGAAACAACTACTTATTAAGGCCAAGAACTACTCGAGGGTAGGGGTTAATGAGATTGAATGATTGTCAGTCAAGATATGGAGAACACTATGGGAGTACTAACATTGATTAAAGGTATAAATTGCCTCTGATTAATCATGGGGCAGTTTATGGCAGGAATTTATTGACATTGGATTTGAAGATGGAAGAGTTGTAATCAACAAGAAAGCAGTCAAGCGGTAATGTGTCCGACAGGTGTGAATATATAAAAAAAGAACTTAAGAAAGTTAAAATTACTAACGAAATGTACGAAAAAAGAAGCCGACTCCTCAGCAACCCAAAATATAAATTGGTACCACAGAAAGTTGCTGTGAAAGGTCTGAGTTGATAGAGAAACCCCGAGGAGGTATAGCACCATCCATACGTCAAATGGAAGGGTACAGTGAGTACTGTAATCTTGAGGAAGGTTTATTGTCACTCAGATTCCAAGGAAAATCACTAACCGTTATCAGCAAGAAATCACTGGTAAACGACTGGTAATGGAAAGGAACAGAAAGTCGTTGAAATCTGGGGAGATTTGCTGGCACTCAGACTCAAGGGAAAACTGTCTGTTCTTACCAGTGAATAATTTCTTGTAAATGACTGGTATCAGAACTCTACGTGAGTTAAAATAATTGTAAAAAAAGGTTAAAAGACTATCAATACACGATCCCTTAGAAGACTAAGAGTTTTGATATTCAAGGTCTTATCCATACAAATGTTGCACACATTTGTATGTCTAATTTACATGTTTTTTGTACATGTAATTGTGCACATATTTGCACATATATTTGTATGTGTATTAGTACATATATTTGTACACATTTGTACGTGTATTTGTATATGTATTTGTACATGAATTGATACGTGTATTTATATATGCGTTAGTATATGTATTTGTACATACATTTTAAAGTGTATTTGTACATATATTTGTACATATATCTGTACATGTATTAGTACATAAATTGATAGTATATTCTTACATGTATTTGTATGTGTATTTGTATATGTATTAGTACATGTATTTGTACATGTATTGGTACATGAATTGATCGTGTATTTCTGCATGTATTTGTACATGTATTAGTACATGTATTTGTACATGAATAGATAGTGGATTTGTACATGTATTTGTGCATGTATTCATATATGTATTTGTGTATGTATTTGTACATGTATTTGTGCATATATTGGTATATGAATTGATAGTGTTTTGTACATGTATTTGTACATGTATTAGTACATGTATTTGTTCATGAATAGATAGTGTATTTGTACATGTATTCATACATGTATTTTTGTATGTATTTGTGCATATATTGGTATATGAATTGACAGAGTTTTGTACATGTATTTGTCCACCTATTTGCATATGTATTAGTGCATGTATTTGTACATACATTTGTACATGCATTTTACATGTATTCATACTGTATTTGTACATGTATTTGTACATGTATTCATACATGTATTTGTACATGTATTTGTGCATATATTGGTATATGAATTGACAGTTTTTTACATGTATTTGTCCAGTTATTTGCATATGTATTAGTGCATGTATTTGTACATACATTTGTACATGCATTTTACATGTATTCATACTGTATTTGTACATGTATTTGTACATGTATTTCTAACCCTAACGAACCAACTCGTTCTGTAGAAATGTTCCATCAAATCATTGCCGAACAAATCTAGATAATACAAGACTGACAACTTTAATAAACTTACACGAAAGTAAACTGTATTAATACTAACAATAAGAAAGCTGTAATAAACAATTTAAGCTGCATCCCAAGGAAGCCGAACATCTTTGAAATGTAAGAAATTGCTTCAGTACTACTACTACTACTACTACTACTACTACTACTACTACTACTACTACTACTACCACCACTACTACTACTACTACTACCACTACCACTACTACTACTAATGTGTGTACTGCTTACTGCTAAATCACTTTGAAACACTGTTTCCTGTCAATTACAGAAGTTAAGTAGCATTGGGCTTGATCACTATTTAAATGGGATTAACAGCTGCGGTAAGCCAAACACTTCATCCAGGTGCATAAATAGGAATTATAACCGGCGACAGACTAGCATCCTGTCACGTGGATGGTTCGGACCATCCATCCCGATTAACACTATAAGAAAGAGGATAAGCACCGAACTTAAGACCCCTACTGTATGCTGAGAAAATGCCTACTACTACTACTACTACTACTACTACTACTACAACATAGCATTTGTAAATTATTTTCTTTCTTTTTTTAACTTTTGTTCGTCCCAAACGAGGCATACTTATATTGAAGTGTAAGGGGCTACTATGATAAGGGACAGATTTATAACGGGTAACCTGGGTGAGAAGTTGGACAGCAAGATGTTTTTTTCACATTAGATTTAACTTTTTTGTCACATTTTACTTCAGTCGCTAACACTTGATCTCTATATGATCTATACGTAGATATTCGAATATTCCATTAAGGTTCTCGTTTACCTGTCAAACGTTGAGTTAGTAAAGAAGTGAAGAACATTGATTTTCCTCTCCCTAATTGACCAGTTATCTATGTTATAGTATATATTTCTTGAGGTCGTAAATTATTAGCCGTTAACAAAACTCAACAGCAACGACATAGTTGTAAACACATCCAGACTAACACCGCCTGATTATGATTTGATAAATAAAAAAAGAAGAAAAATGGAACAAGAAACCCACAGAACTTACATACACCAATTTGACCGAAATGGACTATTTGGAAAATTTAAAAAAAAAAGTCTTATGAAGTTAACACACTCTGTATTGTTGAATGTTTGCTAACACTTGATCTTTATATGATCTATACATAGATATTCGAATATTCCATTAAAGTTCTCTTTTACCTCTCAAACATTGAGCTAGTAAAGAAGTTAACACCATTAAGTTTCCTCTCCCCAAATTGACCAGTTAAGTATAATATAGTATATGTTTCTTGTGGTCTCTTGGTCTTACCGGATTCTAGGACAAGAATTCATCTAGTCTGGTGGAGTATCCAGCCAAGTGCTGTTACTTGAGTTAACATTACTTGGAGAAGGTGCACCATTCCTCGTATGAGACAGTGTATAGCTGTGCCAAGGGAATCTTATTTGGGCTTCGAATACTATGTTATTTTGAATATTTGGTCAGTGACAAACCCTTTGTGCAGAGAGACTGAAGACACTCGAGGATGGTGTCTAGTAGGAAATTCAAACTCGCCCGTAAGTAATTTAAATGTGCGCATGTTGGAATAGTCGGGGAAACAGGGAGCAGGGACGGAAATTCCAAAGACAAGCCCTCCGGCAAGAAACTATTGGAGTAGAAAATCTTATGACATCTAGGGATTTTTACGGTGAAGGGGTAGGACTTTGCTGCTAGTCGAGTTGGTCGTAGTTATTGATCTTTATACTTGTAAAGTTGTATAATATTTTCCTTCTGTGCGCTCTGTTGAATGAGTACATATTTGCATGTATCGCTAAAATGAACAAGCCGACTCTAATGCTGAAATGGTTTTACATCAAAACATTGCATACTTAGGTTTCTGGACAATATCAGGCTGAGAATGGTAAAAAAAAATATTTCAAAAAATGAAAATTAATCTAATATATAAAATTATGTTGACCGGATTTTAAAAGTTGAACTTAAGCAACATTGAAGCTGACACATCAAATTTTGATTCTGACTAGCTAATTTTTTGGGGTTATTCTTGTACCAATCCAATGTCAACAGATTTCTGCAGGACTGCTTCCTTGTAGATTACAACATAGCCGTTTTCAAATCAAATGTCAACAGATTCCTGTTGTATACCGCTCCCACAAGTATCGAACTTAGTTCATTCCATTAATCATCCTCAATCCTCTCATAATATTCTTCATCGTTTCAACTAGCAATCATTCCATCTCATTAATCCTTGAGTGGCCTTCAACCTAGATAAGTTGTGACCCTTTAGTAAAAAATTGTTATTGATAATAAACTAATCTAATTCGTTACAATTTATTTCAAAGAAATACTTCACCTGGTTCAGAAGTTTGTTAATATGGAAACATTTTTAAATAAACACCTAAAAAGAAAAATCAGCTAACGCTTATTCTTTTAGTAAGCATGAGCGTTCCTTATTTGCTTTTTTTAGCTTCATTACCGATCTTAACAAAAAGGCGTGGTTATAGAACATGGAAATATTTACAAAAACAAAAATTGAACATAACAGATCCCGTACAACGCCGGCTCAGTACAGCTAGTAATCTATAGAATAATTGTGGTTGTTCCTCCTTCAGTAGTTAGCACGACTATAATGCGTCCGATATGTGTGTGCTAAATCACAGGAAGGTATGTCATCCTAACTCGATGCAGTAGTAATATCAATTTATATATAAAAACAATAAGCAGATGACACCTGATTTTTCCACATTAATTTAAAGACAAAAATTTTACCTAAGAAAGTGATTAACTAAAATTTGTATATTACTATTGTATTTGTAGTTAAAATGTTCTGTAATTTTAAAAAAAATATAACAAATGGCTAAAAGACTATTTCGACAAGTGTAACAGTTTCAACATTCAAGAAATACTTTTTGTATATTACAGTTTGTATCCGTTTTACAAACAAAGCAACATTTTGCAAAAAAAATAATTGTCAAAATGTGTTCTTGAAACGGACAAGTGTTATATATAATTTCTTGATTCTTCAAGGTTACGGATCTTTAGACAGAGCCATTCTTTTGGCGATAATGCTGACTATATCACGTAGATCATTTTGACAAGGAAGGAATGAAGACATCTTGGCTGGATCAACTAGCAATTAGCTTGACAAAACATAGCCCGTCGTTGTTAATTACAATTAATAAACACATACAATTATAAGATAGACCTGTCAAATAGTAGATGTTGCTATCCCATTAGTTCACAACGTGAAACTGAAGGAACATAAAACTAAGTAAACACTTTGAACCTGCAAGAGAACTAAAGATAATATGGAACATGAAAAAGAAAACTACCATAATACCAATAATTATAGGAACACTAAGAACAGTTCCGAAAAACTTGAAAAAGGGTGAATGTGCTATAAGTATTTATAATTTCATCATTAGTACCAGCAATGGAAACTTTAGTTTTAAACAAACAAACAAACAGAAATTCAAAGAATCGGTTTTGGAATGGGAAATAAGGCTAAAATTTTTCTGATTCCGCTACTGATTCCAATACTTCAAAAAAGTTTGGAATTTTCCGTTTAGATTAATTGTCCAAACACTAATTATCACCACAAAATAAATCGTAATATTCGGTTTAACATCATTTTTTACATACTGACATGTCTTGGACAGCTCCATACCACATAGTAATTTGATATGGCTGTGAGGGTAAAGTGAAAGCGTGCAGATCCAGATGGGGCTCTGTGAACCGGGTTCATGCCTCATGACTATCTGAAATTATCGTTTCCCTACTTATATATATATATATATATATATATATATATATATATATATATTTGAAAATGGATGCATAATAAAGGACGAAGAGTAACTTAATCCATCTCATTGTTCAGGGACGGCTAATAGCCAGAAACACGTGTCCATGGATTTTTTTATGTACGTAAATTAATTAATAAATATATATATAATATAAAAATAATGACACATCCGATAAAGGGCGACTGAATGCAATATTCTGCATATTCTTAACCGCTTAGGAAGTGTAAAAATACTAAAAACAACACTGTTCTATCACCAGTAAAAACAATAACAAGGCTACGTATATATATATATATATATATATATATATATATATATATATATATATATATATATATATAGAGAGAGAGAGAGAGAGAGAGAGAGAGAGAGAGAGAGAGAGAATGGTAGTTCGCTTGAAGCATTACTGGGAATAGTAGTAGTATGTTTAAGAAGGCTGAGGGCAATGCAGAGTGCCGGATAGGTTGTAAGCTGGAAGGAACAAAAATAAAAAATCGATATGGGACTTACTATAAACAACCTATCCGGCACTCTGCATTGCTCTCAGTCTTCTTAAACATACTATATATATATATATATATATATATATATATATATATATATATATATATATATATGCATAAGCAAATCGCTCCCATGCTGTTATACCGCCTACTTATAGGAAAGGCTTAAAGACACAAATGACAGCTACAGTCTCAAAGCTAATAGGCTAGAGCAAAGCCAGGTGGGCTGTCTTCAAAAACTGCATCCAGGCTGGACCAACCAGCTGCTCTCCGCAGTCTACGATCCTGGAATTGCAGACTGGAAGTCCAAGTAGTGCAACGTCGTATTTCTAATTTATTGTGTCGTCTCTGAGATTTCTTGATCGGGCTGCAGATGCTAACTTCTCAGATTGGTCGGATCTGGCCACAGATGTTTTGCTCTCCACTCTTTCACAATTAAAATAGTTTTTTTTTCCAAACAAGAGGCACACTCCCACTAAGGGGCTACTGTGAATTAGGGGCCAGATTTATTGGGCCATCCTAAGTGAGTAGTTGGGAAGCAGGATGTTTTTTTTTAACATAGTTCACCCCAAACAAGGCAAGTTGCCACTGTAGACGTAAGGGGCAGCTGAGAATCAGGGTGAAAGTTTTGGTGGTCATCCTAAATTGGGAGCTGTGCAGCTAGATGCTTGTTCATATTAGTTATACATTTCTGCATGTCGGTACTGTCAGGGAAACAGAGGGCAGGGAGGAAGTTCCAAATGCCTGCAGCATGAGGAAAGAAAATATTGGAGTAGAAGGCTCTCCGTAATCTGGGGACCTCCACAGTTAATGGATGGGATTTAGCTGATTGTCCGGTTGGTCGAGTGTATTTACGTTGAGGGGGCAGAAGTGCAGCAAATTTGTTGGAGCACAATACATGGAAGTAAAACAAGCACAAGGATGCAACATTGCGGCGATGGGACAGGGGCTGGAGCGCAGTGAATAGTGAAGGACCTATTAAGTTAGAGACTTTTTTTTGGACCTTGTCTAAGAGGGAGAGACTAGTGGATGATGCACAGGGATGCTACCTTGTGTTAATAGGACAGGGGCTGGAGCTTGGTAGACAGCATGGCACCTATTATGTTAGAAACTTTTTTTTGCACCCTGTCTATGAGGAAGAGACTAACGGCTGGTGCACCAACCCAGATGCGATAACAATACTCAATGCATGGGCAAATGGTGGCTTTGTAGAGATATAGGATACTGTCAGGTGTGAGAAGTTTTCTAGCCTGGTAGAGGGAGCACACCTTTGCAGCAGACTTGGCAGTATCTTCTATGTATTTGTTCCAATTCATGTTATTTGTGAATGCTAAGCCGAGGCGTTTGAATGTTTGACTCTTGGGTAGGGTGTTATTAGCCATAGAAATTAGTGGTTAAAAATGTTTCTTATAATTGTTAAAAGAAAGGAGCTTTGTAATAGTAGCATTAATTGTTACCATCTATTCATAGGCCTATTCCACTATAGACTGCAGGTCATTTTTTAAGCATTCAGACATTGCCTTGTATATGTGTGTGTTTGTTTTGCACATATGTTGAAAATAGAGTATGATGTCAGCACCAAATATACCCATCTCGGACACAATTACATCAGAGAGGTGGTTTAGGAAAATCAATGGTAATAAAGGTTCAAGGATCGACTCCTCGGGCACACCCGCATTAATGTTATGTTATTTAGATGTCCGATCATTAATGACCACCTGGATCTTTCTTTTGGCTAATATTATATTAAATATTCGTCAAGTGCCCCTATGACGCAAATTCACTAGACCAACCCGACAATTTGCCAAATCCCATCCATTCACTGTGGAGGTCCCCAGATGCCGTAGAGCTTTCTACTCCAAAAGCTTCTTTCCTCGTGCTGCTTGACTCTGGAACTCCCTCTCTGTTCCCTGTTTTCCTGACTGTACTGATATGCTGAAATTTAAAACTAATGGAAACAGATATCTCGCTGCACAGTTCCCAATTTAGGTTGACCCCCCACTAAAAAAAAAAAAAACTCACACCCTTTTTCTCAGTAGCCCCTTACGTCTACAGTGGCGGTCTGCCTTGTTTGGGGTGAACTATGATAAGAAAGAAATTTTAAAAGTAATATTGTACGATATAATTTACATGCCAGACATTTGTGTGTTGGTTTAACGGCATATCAACACTTTTTGTTTTATTTAATAGCGAAGCACTCTACCGACTTACGGCATAATCACATTGAGATAGCAGTTGTTGCTAGATCAGCGAAGTTAAGCAACGTCGACCCTAGTCAATACCAGATGGGTTACTATTTGGGAATAGCAAGTGCTGTATGTGGAAGGATGGCAAACCTGTCTTCCCAAAAATACAAAACCTAACATCGTCATCTCCCCTGACGAGGATATACATGCGATTGGAGCTTGCTTGTGAATTTAATATTCCTTAGAAACTTCCTTCTTTGGAAGAAGCAGGGTCGACCCGCCTCGGATGAATGTCTCACTAGGTACCAAGGTATACTATAATGCTCTCTGTGTAAACAAATGAAGCTCCCGGCATTTGACAATGGTTATCATTGTATTTTCGCCTATCTTAGCAGCAGCC
>OY744518.1:206592981-206615481 GCA_963556195.1 Sepiola atlantica
AAGTCTGAATTCCATTAATAAATATTTGAAGAGTTCGAATGCAAAACGCGATAAATCCAATTTCTTTAAAATGAGAAATTAAACATCGATTCTAGATTTCGACTAAAAGCTTATTTTAATTGAAAGGAAAAGAAAAATTATGCGGATGTCACATTATGTAAAACATGATTTTGCAGTGTGATAAAGTGTTAAAATGCAATGCTTTTCGCAATTTTTAAAATGGCGTTTACCGCATTCTTCATCAGAACTATTTATTTGTAGGGTATGATGAAAACCGAAAAACTCTTCAATCTCCTTTTTTTACTTTCTGGAAATGAATTACTTCCCTTTGTTCATATTGTTAGGCAGCCATTAATCTCTGTGTAGATCTTAGTAAAACAAAGCTTCTTCAAGCATACACTGTCTTCAACTCATCCCTTATATAGGAAAGAAGTGATTATCTCCTAAAATAAGGGGAAAATGTTGAAAATCAATAAAACAAAAGAGGTGATCAGAGCGCTGTTAAAATGTAGGCATTTCTCACCCTGAAAGGAAGTTCAATTGCTGCAAGAAACAAATAAGGGCTGTACTTAGATAAGTGTTAAAAATTGAATTCAGAACGACAGCTTTTGAAGAGAAGGAATAACAATCGTGCACATATATTAATTGATCAATTTTACTTAGGCTCGTAATAAAGAATGATATACAGACAGTAACGGGTAAATATACAGAAGGAGAGTTTGCGAATACGCGCATTCGCGAAACTTATCTTAAATTAAAAGCTGCTTTGAACGTACTTCGGCTCCAACAGTTTCTGACTCTTTCAGCCGGAGGAGGAAGGCTTTACTTGGGTTTATGTCGTAATGCGATCAACCGTTAACCAACTCCGACCATAGTAATAAAAATTAAAAAAGAGGTGCCGGTTTTAAGTGTTTGAGTTTATATAGGCCGGCTCATGTGATCTTCGAAGGAACAGTGATTGTGTTGGTCTTTTGGTCAATCCACGCAACCTTTAAAGGGACAAGGGAAGACAACCACACTGACAAATCTATGAGTGTCTTAGATATTCCGATGGAAACAATTCTTTTTGGTCCTCTTCCTCCACAGTAAGTTTGGGCCCACATACAGGTTGCGATTTCAGAGCTAAGTAGCGTCGACTCTGTTAACACAGCAGTGATACATCTTTGTAGTTTGGGTTTTTATTGTTCTTAGGAATGACCAATATTCACTTTCTAGACCAGGGGCGGGTAACCTCCGGTACGTGGGCCACATCCGGCCCGCCACCCTGTTATGCTTTATTATTGCAATCCGGCTTGCGGACCTCTCAGTAAAACTCATATCGTTTTGTGACATAGACATAAAAGTAGGTTTTAATTAAGATTTACAGTGGGATAAAAATGTATAAATATCAGCGAGCGATGATGCATGTATTATTTCATTTTTCTTTAACTATAAATTTTAAATCCTTGGCCTGAGATAAAAATAGAAAAAGAGAAAGAGAGAGGCAAAGAGGAAACGTGAGACGAGGAAAGGGCATGAAACAGAGAACTTATGTGAGGTGTGTCAAAACGAATGCTGGATCAACTTGCTACTTCCCCCGTCATTATTTTTTATGATTCCAAAATGGCTCTTTGTCGACGCCTTTTATAACATCACATACAGAAGTCTCTTGAGAAAAAATATCAGATTTGTAGAGTGTTCAATGCAATTTTTGTACAATTTATTCATGTAAACAAAATATAGCAATTCTGAGATTTCGTTTTTCACTCCGGCCCGCGATCTTCTTCCAAAAGTCTCATCTGGCCCTCACTCTGAAAAGGTTGCCCGCCCCTGTTCTAGACGGTTTATCTGCAGACGACGGTCAGGAAAACAGAGAAAGCTAAAGTTTTTTTTTTAATGTTTTAATCTCTTTATGGTAGTGCATATATTTTGAAGCCATTCAGTGTTTTCTAAACGCTTTAAGAGAAGCTGGTTAGTGCGTAGGTGAATGGGTGCTGAGAGAAAACAGATCGAAAGGATTTAGTAACAGAAAGAGAAGAAAAGAAATGCAGATACGTTTGAAGATATGTCTATTCAATCTGTGCATTATGTGATGAAAATGCTTTTCCAAACTTAATCATTACAGACCAACCTACGGACAGAAGATCTTATACAAATACTTGGTCATATCTAAAACAAGATGCGCCCATTCAATTTGCACATTTAAACGTGACAGATCAACTGGCGGACAAATTTTCTTATAGAAATGTTTGGACGCATCTAAATTAAGATGCGTCCATACAATCTGTGTATCTGCGGCAGAAGTATTTTTATCTAATAAAAGTTCTCATCTAATAAAATATTTTGGACAATAGATACGAGAGGTTTTTACCCCACCCTATAGACCGGTATTGTCTGGGCCTTAGGGTCTTGATTAACGCCGGTCTATCGGTTGCCCGTCCTGTGCAGTTCTAGGAGGTGGACCCTCCCAGGCTTTGCCTTCTCACCGTTTGAGAAGGGGTTAGTTTATTGCTAATCGCCTGAGACGCCCCTACCGGGGAATGCCGACGGGGCTGCTCAGGCAATTTTTAAATGACCAGAGCGCTCAAATTCTCGGGCGCTGGTTTTTCAAATCCCACTTTCCCGACCTTGTGTCACATCTTACCGCTGTGGGAGGAAGATAAATAAAAGATACGGTCTTGATAAAATTAATTTTATAAAGTACAGTAAATTCGTATGAATCAGAATGCTACAGCTTTGATTCTGTTGTCGGCATTCTTGCAGGAAGAACCACATAATGGTTGGCAACATCCCTAAGTGAAAGTGATATTACGGAATCGACTGGATTCGAACTTGGCACACCTAGGTTGTCAATCCGCATCGCTATCCACTCAACCACCGTCACCTCCCTGATTAAACTTGGCAAATGTATACGACTATTAGAGAATGTTTCCTGTCTGTCTGTCCCTCTTTCCTTTTGTGTATATATTAACTACGATTAGATTTAGGAACGTCAAATATTGTTTGAATTAACCTCTACCTATGCAGATAGTCATTAAGACACCGACAGACAGTCTCATATCGAGATGAGCGCACGTTTTTTAAAAGCTATTTCTAATTTTACCGTGACATACGGAAAATATGATATTTCAAACTTAACCATGGCAGACGAAATAGAAAATGACACCCTTAAACATAAATACCCCGATCCACGTGGCTAGCAGCAAAATCCCACCCTTTCATTGTGGAGGTCTGTAGATGCTGGAATATTTTCTACTCTAATAGGTAATTTCCTTGGACATCTTGATTTTGGAATTCGCTCTATTCTCCCTGTTTCCTCGACCGTACCAACATCCAGAAATTTAAATGTAATGCGGATAAAACTCTTACTGCTCAGGTCCCCACTCTTGTTTCCTCTCATAAATCTGACTCCTATCACAGTAGGCATTTTTGCTTCAGTAGCAATATGCCTTATCTAGGGTTAATAAAAGTAAAATTTAAAATTAAAATTAAATATAAAAATAAAACTTAAGCAGAACTGTTTGCTGTAAGTTCAATAAAGCCTGATATCATGGAAGAGCCGCCATTAAGTTTTTTTGAAAGTCAACAAGTGTTCCAGTTATTTTGTCCTCCCCCCCTGTATATAATCCATTGTAGGTCCTTGAGATTGAAATGTTATATTCCTTTTGGTCGAGATCAAAGTGTAGTATCTGTTCCGATGGATACTGCACCCTATAGACTGGTATTGTCTTGGCCTTCGGGGCTTGATTTACGCCGGTCTATGGGATTGTCCTGTGCAGTTCTAGGAGGTCCACCCTCCCAGGCTTTGCCTCCCCTCTTTGGGGAGGAGTAAGTTAATTGCTTACTACTTGAGGCGCCCCTACCGGGGAATGCCGACGGGGCTGCCCAGGCAATTTTTGATGGTCAGAGTGTTCACCTCTCGGGCGCTGGCTTTTCAACCCCCACTTTCCGACCCGAGCTTGGGTCACATCTTACTTGTGGGAGTAGGATAAAAACTGGCCTTGTGCCTAACTCCTGGAGAGGAGTAAATTAATCTTGGCCTTCTGGAAAGTTTATCCGTACTGCCATCAATTTTTCCTTTCATAGAGACTTTGTTGAAGAAATTTATTTCATAAGTAGCCATCTTTGATTTCTAACAACTCAGTTTCTTACTACAATTAATATTTCCTTTTATAAAGAGTTAGTCAGCAAGGGAGATAATTAGAACATTATATTTCCCTCCTTTCTTTATTTAAAAAAATGTTACATTACTGGTTTTATTGTTATGATATTTTGGTGCTTCTGTATTAAAAAGCCGAAAAAAAGTTTTTTTTTGTCTTTTAGTGTAGGAGAGGTAAATAAGGAGCAGGTAACTCTTCACAACAGCTCTAGCTTTCAAACAATATATTTTCATAAAATGTAATTTAAATAAATTTTATTAATAATAACCCTAACCCTAAACCCTAACCTTAAACCCTCACCCTAACTGTCTGCGGTAAAATACAGTATATCTTCGAACTTGAAAGTGTTAACATCCATGTTCCTAATTTCAGAGATTTAAAAAATAATAATGGTTTGATTATATTCCGTGATTGTTGATTAATAAATATTACAAATTTCATTAAAATTAGTTGATTTCCTGAATTGTAGTGAATTTTTAAGTGAAGGGAGAGTCAAAATGTTTTTACATTTTGAGGATCGGCCATTGATTTTGTACGTACCTAGTGTATGTTGTTGGATTGAAGAGGGAGTCGTACTTTTGCTCATTTCTGTGGTTAAATAAGTACTTTATCTTCAATTGCTAAGTGCATATGTTTAGTGTCCCTCCATTTATCGTAGCAGTGATACTTTACTTTTCTATAAGTTTATCTCGCTTCATATTTCCGCGTTATTTCGGGTAGTTACAGCTAATAAAACCACGAGAGCATGATACAGCGTATGGAGTTTTATTCATCTTACAATAACAAACCGACAAAAATAGATTACTATTTATATATATATATATAGTTATATATATATACAAGAGAGTTCTCATTCAAGGGATGTAATCAACAAGAAATGTAATTAATGACGTTGCATGTTAAAGATACCACCTGAAATAGGGCTAGAGAGACAGAGACAGAGAGACAGAGAGAGAGAAAGATAGAGAGAGAAAGAGAGAGAGAGAGATTTTAACAATTTGTCATTTACATGTAAATATTTTAATAATAATGGGGGCTCAATGAGTGAACTAAAAATGAAAATAACGACTTCCGGGCAGTATATATATATATATATATATATATATATATATATATATATATATATATATATATATATATATATATATATACATATAAATGAGAAATTAATCAGATTTTATTAAAATCCAAAAACAAGGAGTGATACTGCGTCCTTAACCCATGAGTTTTCAAATAAAATCTTAATTGGACATGATAATATTCAACATTGAGTGAGTCTTCTGAACTTTTTTGTATGATTTTGCTTTTTCTATTGTTTTATTTTGAATTTGAATACACCCTAAATACACTCTTCATTGTCATATACTGCATCGATAGCAAGCAAATGTCCTGCCTGGATAACTTTTTCATTTTCATCTTGGACCACCAATCACCACCTGGATGGTTTTTAATCGACTTCTTTGACATTTTTCTTGAAATTGTTTTAAACATTATGACTTGGATGAACTGTATAAGTTTAACAAACAAGTGCGTTAGTAGTAGTAGTAGTCGTGGCGATGGCAGTAGTAGTAATATCAGTACGAATAGTCTACACGTTGCTGTTAGTAGTTGTTGTTGATGTTATTATAGCAGTACGAATCATCGATTATCATGGTAATAGCTGTTGTTGATGTAGTAATAATAGTATAAATAGTTGTATTGTTGATAGTAGGTGTAAATGTTACAGTATTAGTACGAACAGTTGTGTTACATGGTCGTAGTCATTGATGGTAGTCGTTTTAAAAAAAAAAAATTTTTTACTAAACAATTAATGTAGGAAAAAAATCCAATTCTAAGTCAATACCCTGAAAGGGGCCGAGGCAGCAGTCGGGGTGGGTTGCAAAAGGAATTGCTCCCTTAGCGACCCAACCAATAGGTCTTGCAACAATATGTAATGGGGCAGAGAAAGGATTTCTCTGCAGGAGCAACGATCCAGAGTCTGGTCTATAGTGAGTCGAAAAATGTACTAATTCTGGTCACCACCAAGCTCTGGAACACAATAACACTTCTAACACTTAACTCTCCGGTGAGAGGTAGAACCGCAATTTATAGGCTTGTAACAACCTGCCACCCCCATTCTTAACATACATAAATATCACCTCTTTATCTCTGCTCATGTTGGTCTTATTGTCACCCCCCTTGAAGGCCGACACCGGCAATCGGTATGTATCACTTTCTTTTTTTTTCCACATTAAATAAAACAACTAGCAAAAATATGCTCCATCTGGTCACATAGTTTTGCTAGTATATATGATGTATGATGTACGATTTTTTTTTCTTTCTCCACCTTATTCGTCTTTTTCCCCCGGGGCATTATTACTGAGATGTTGTATTTCCATGAGAAAATGACTTGGGTTAGTTGCTTGTGTTACTTTGGAGCGAGGTTTGTAATCTACCGACTCCGACGGCCCAGTTACGAAAAGACTGAAAGCCTCAAATCACAGATTCGATTTGATTGGTAAGAGCAGATGTACGAGCGAATCAATCAAGTAAAAATAGCTTGCGAGTCGAGGGGAAGTGGCTTCCTTACAACGACGATAGAGTTGACAAAGAATCAAAGTAGACTCGCCGGCAATCGAAGAAACGAGTGCTGCCGGCGAGTGAGTAATGGATCAAGTGGTGAGAGAGAGAGAGAATGAGAGAGAGAGAGAGAGAGAGATAGAAAGAGAGAGAGAGACAGTGAAGGAGAAAGAGAGAGATAGAGAGAGGGGGGGAGTAAGGGGTACGTTTTGGAAGTGGGAAGCGTATCTACAAGCGAAATCGCTTGGGTTTACAGGATGGGGAGGATAGGCGTGTCGGAAATCGTTTGTCTGGACGTGTGCATTCAGTTGGCTGTTGACTGATGCTGGACAATTGTCATTTTCTTGTACTTTTTTAGTGTGAACTCACGTCTCTATAAGAAGACTCTGTCAGTGGATCAAGCGGTCAGTCTCCCCCCCCTCCTCTTCTTCTTTATGAGTGCTGGCTTGATTCTCCCTACCTTCCGGCCGTGTGCCACATCTTGTTACAGTGGTAAGTAAATACCCAGTTTGATCTCCTTGTCTAGGGACGCTGGCTTGTTTCTCACCACCTTCTGGCCTTGTGCCACATCTTCCTGCAGTGGATAGGAAATAAATACCTAGTTTGCTCCCTACTTTAGGGACGCTGCAAAATATAGATGAAAATCTCATAGTGAGTTCATCAAAATCGTGACGAAAATTAAAAAAAAAGGACAAAATTAAGAAGTTTGTCAAATTAAAAAGAAAATTATATCTACATTTAAAAGTAGATAACGATTATTAGCTAAATAACCCCCCCCCCCTCAAAAAAAAATTAAAAATTAAATTTCACTTCTATAGGCGATTAAGCGATTTTACAATCTGAATCAGTATCGGTAATTCTATCAGAATCGGGAATTTAGAACAGAATCGGTAATTGTATCAGAATCGGGGAAAATATTGGAATCGTCCCATCACTAATATATATATATATATATATATATATATATATAATTACAGATCAGAGTCATATCATACTGTGATTTAATGTCAATTTTGGAACAAAAGAAATCTTACACATGTTTCTGAAAAACATTCAAAGCATACTTGAACAAATTCAAGTTACCACATGAACATTTTGTCTTCAGAGTCAATTGCCAAATGAAAGCCATACAATATTTAGGCAAAAATTTATGCGAAGAAAAATATTTAGAAAAGTATCAGAAAACGTAAATAGCGATATAGAGGTAATATAGAGCAAAAATCAAATGTTCAGAAAAAAACTCGGATGCATATTAAAAAAAATACCCGAACTAGCTCCTCACATGTCACAACAAACTCAGTCAAAATAATTAAAACATTACCAACAGGAATTCTTAGATAAAGTCTGTGGAGCCGAAATTCCTTTCATATCAACAGACCTTTCAAATTTAAATAACGAACATTTGCTTCATTTTGCTTTGGAAATTAATTCTAATAAAGACTCGATCTGAACTTTAAAAAATATTTATTTTTTATTATCAAACACATACACACACATACACACACATACACACACATACACATACATCAAGTTAAAATCTGTTAAAATCTGTAAAAATCTAAACATCCAATGTAGCACTAAGTCCTGGGAACATCTACCGGAGAGGACTGTGGGAAATGATAAGTATACTATACATTATGATTATGTGGTTCCTACATCTACCTACCTGGAAAATGCAGCAGTAAAACCGAACATAGTCATATTAAATAAGGCAGAAAGAGAGGCAATACTGATTGAGGTGAGTGTTCCAAATGACAGTGGCTAAAACAGAGCAGAGAGGGAGAAGGTGACAAAATACCAAGGCCTAATGTATGATATGAAGAGAAACTGGAACCTCAAAAACATTAACATTATCCCAGTTATAATAGGAGCTAAAGGCCTCATGAAGACAAATTTCAAAAAGTATCTGGAAAGTATTCCCGGAAAACCAAGTGCAAAAGAAATCCAAATAATTGCACTTAAGGGAACGGCCAAAATCCTTAAAGGAGCACTCGGTTGGAGCCTCTAAATAGCAGGTGATAGTCTGGCATTTAGAAGAATGCCTCGTCCCTGCTACTATTACTGATACTATTACTACTACTACTACAGTTTAATGCCATGTGATCATTTTCATACTCAATAGAAAATATACATCCTGACTTATAATTAATGCACAGTTTTACTCTTACCAAGAAAAATAACTAAAAAAATTATTTATTGGATTTACTAAGGCAAAACTGGAGATTATTTTTATACATTTTTTTATTATCGTTCCTTTTTTCTTTAATGCTATTGATGTTTTATGTACTTCGAATTTTCAATACTAAATCTTACATAAATCGCATTTAGTTTTATAGTAAATTTTAACTGTGTTTTTTTATATTTGTGGAGATTTTTTTCTTATAATCAAGTTAGATAAATATAAAAACGCAAATCCAATGTACTTTTTTTTTGTAAAATTACAGAACCTATTAAACTTATTTTAAAAGTACCAAAACTAATTCAATTATGAAATAAATAATATTAATAACTAGCAGGACCACTGTCCCGGCGTTGCCCTGGGGAAATATAAAATATTGATTTAATTTTTAAAACAAAAGGATGCATTTCATTGTTAGGTGATTAAAATAGGATTTAATCATGTTTTTTGTATGAAGAAAACAGAAATAAGAAAATTAAAATAAAGAGCATACTCAAACCTTTATAGTTGTTTACACCTTCTTCTAGGCAGTGTTTATTTTAAGTCATACAATCAATCAGAAATTTTTTTAAACACTAGACTATCTTTAGAGTAAAATCTTTGTATGTTTCCAACAAAAATCACAAATAAACAAATTTACAAATTCCATTAAAAACAAAACAAAACCCCCAAATACCTTAGTAAAAGTAAATTATTTTAGATAAGAAAGAAAGGAAACATTTCAAATTTATCACGTGTATATTCATTTGTGTCCAAACTTTCAACTTACTTAAATCATCATCAGGGTCCAAAAGATATATTGTGCACAGATCTGCACAAATAGAAGAATAAATAAATAGATATTTGAAATAAACAAAAAATCACGCAAAGGAGTCTTGTTAATATGCGAATAACACATTTACAAAATATTATATACTAGGTCTACCTATCGGACATAATTCGGGATTCGTTTTAGTTTAAACATGTTGTGTACGTTACAAACAAATAACAAACAGAAAGTTTACAATCTAAGGAAGATTATTCATATCTTTACTTCTAAAATAGGAATTATCTTCCTGACATTTTAAGCCTTTTAGGTCATTATTCAAAATTATCCTCATTGTAATAATCTTCCCTACCGGAATAATTATTTTTGGAAATAAACTGGAGCGAAAAAAATCGAGGATTGTGTCTAGTAGGTAATTCAAATTTCTCCTATATTTTTGTTATTTCTAGCGATGGGGCATCCGACCAGATGCCAGACATTCACCCACTATTTCAAAGACTCCAGTCAAGCGATCTTTTCAGGATTCTAACCGTCCCTTTAAATGCGATTGTTTGTATCTCTCTTGCACTCGGTTCACCGGGTATATTCGCCAGGTAGTTTTTGAAATTCTTTTTCATGAGCCCGGTTGCTGCTAAGGTTACTCGAATGATGGAGATCTTCCTAAGGTTCGAGTTCTTACATTTATGGGTTATTTAATGCCGAATATAGTCACTTTTAGTTTTTATGTAGATCCCCTAACCTTTTCTTCTATAGGGAACGCATACACACACAGACATTGACATTTATATATGGAGATAGATTTTTTTTTTTTGTATTTCATTTATTTCTTTCCTCATTCTTGACTGATATTCATCTCAGAAAATGCCAGCGGTAATGTCGATGATGTTCTTACTGAGATCATCAAAGAGTCTCTCAACATCATATCTATTCAATCGGCTGACCCGCTATTGTTGATCAGATAACAGCTCATAGCCTGGTAGCAATCTACAGAAATCCAACAACGGAACATATAAGTTGTCATGTCAAGCAAATTTTGTTTCCTGTCCAACTGGCAAAAAAGTGATATTCTGATCTTCCCTGAACCACCTGAACCAATAGGAGCTCTCCATTTTCGCTCATCTTAATCTCATCCATAGGTTTATTTATTTCTAGTTGAAATACTCGTCTCAGATAAGGTTGTTGTTGTTGTTGTTGTTCATCATCATCATCATCATCATCATCATCATCATCATCATCATCATCATCATCATCATCACAAACGTTATCATCAGTATTCACCATGAACACTATCAAAACCACCGTCACAATTATCAATATTACCAAGAATATTACCATCACTGCCATCACCATAATAATCATCAGCAGCAACAGTATCAGTCATCACCAAAAATATTTCATCATCAACAACTTTGCCAATAACATCTTTTCTATGCATCATCATCATCATCATCATCATCATGGCCAAAACTACCATCATTATCATGACCAACTCATCATCATCAACATCAGCAACACAGAAACTAGCATTTTCGCTATCACTCACCAACACACCACAACAGCTATGATCATGATCATGATCATGATGATAATCATGATGATAATCATGATGATGATGATCATCATCATCATCATAATCATCATCATCATCGATTTATCATCCGTTTTGCATGTGTTGGACCGATTTCAGAAATTTACTTCCAAACTAACCTATCTCTATTTCTGAATTTTTGAGATGACGATTGATAATTTGTATAATTTTGGTTATTCGGACTACAGTTCTCATCTTGAGTGTTATCATCACAACGTTTCAAACATTACTGACCATGTGAACTCTATTCGTCCGTCTATACAGTTCACTATGGAAAAGGAACATAATAACAAATTATCCTTTCTAGATGTGCTGATAACTCGCCCTGATCAGGGATTTAGGTCATCTGTATATCGAAAGCCAACTTTCACTGGACAGTATCTAAATTTCAACTCCCACAATCCATATGATGTAAAGAAAGGAATCGTCCGTTACCTGCAACATTGAGCAAAGACAATATCAAGAAGAGATAGACAGCTTGAGAGAAACCCTCAACCGAAACAACTATCCTGAGATCATGACATCAGCTCCAAGAAATCTAGACCAAACAGCAAGGGACATCATCCGAAAACTCACTACAGTTTGTATACTATATATAAAAGGGCCTGTCGGAAAAAAATCCAAAGAATATGTGATCCATATGACATCAGGACAGTATTCAGGAGCGACTCAACTCTCCGAAAACATCTTGTGAGAGTCAAACCTCCTATGGAAAAATGTATGATAAGAACTGTATATATGCGATCCCATGTAAGTGTGGGAAAATATACAAAGGTGAGACATGTCGCCCACTAAAAGTAAGGCATAATACGTGGAGATATCGAAAAATCGGGTATCGCTGATCACATATGGAGGGAAAAGGGAAGCCATCTACCCTTATGGGACGAAGTAAACATTATAGATAGAGAAGAATGGGTGAGAGTAAGACGACTCAAAGAAGCAATGCATATGCTGGGAAATAATGACTTACTAAATAGACCTAGTATAGAATTTTATACAATATGGGAACCATTAATTATAAATAATAGATAAGGTTATAATATATATATATATACATATACATATATTGTAATTTTTATTTACACAGACATATACAAAATCTGCGACACTGGCATGTCGATGTTATCGAGCAACAGTTACTATAAACTGAGATCTCATCAGGCAGAGTTAGAATCCGATCTTAACCTTAAGATCATATTTGGAGAGAATCTCTTCAAGATCTCAGTTTATAGTAACTGTTGCTCGATAACATCGACATGCCAGTGTCGCAGATTTTGTACATTTCTGTGTAAATAAAAATTACCATATATAAAGCTCTATTTTGATATTGAGCACTCTTTATAAACCCGGTTGAAATTCTTTGGATTACCACCCTGTGGATGTTTTTTACCTGGATTGTTACCATTATTATCATATATATATATATATATATATATATATATATATATATATATATAAATATTTGTTATTGTTTATTTATCTATGGACGTATACATTTCATCTCTTTTCAATCGAGACTCATCAGCATAGAAGTATGACTATTCACTACCGGTCACACGATTCGAAACCCTGGATTACAAGTATTTTTCAACCCCAATCCAACGTCGCTAACCGATCGGCCAATTCTGAATAGCTTATAAACAATGATAATTTTAACACATTTAAAGCGGCGAGACATACAGGCATTCTACTTCTATAAGTGAAGGAATGATGCATATAAAGCAAGTGACGTCACGCTGTGTTAGTACTACCATTTACAGTGCTCTACTTTTTTACGAGGAGCTTCAAATATAAATATTTGTTATTGTTTATTTATCTATGGACGTATACGTTTCGTCTCTTATATATATATATATATATATATATAAACAAACACAGTGAGTAATAAAAGTACTGATATATAGTGATAAGTAGAAAGATTACATAGGGAAAAAACGAGAATAGGTTTAAGGCTCCCAAAATTCATGCTAGAATTGTCTGTAAGGACCCGTGGCGCAGTGGATATAGTACTAAGTCAATTTCAGCTCTAAGCGATAGTCATCTGAAGGTTAAAGGTTCAGTCCTCAGTGCGGGAACAAATAACGGGTTTCGTTCGAAATTCTGTCGAAGATGAAGGTTACAGTTGTGATGATAACACTTAAGATGAGAAATGTAGTCTGAATAACTAAAATTATACTGTCCAGGTCTTTATTTATCCTTCTTTATCGCAAGTCTATCCTTATCACTTCCCTTTACATCAATTGTTCTACATCTACTTACACAAGAACTCTCATTTATTCTTCTAAGTCTACTCTTCTGTACAAATCTCCCTATACTGTCCAGATTTAATCTTCCTCTTCATCAGATTTAAGCCCGTCTTTAAGACTCACATTACACATCTATGTCCTTCCATCATCACACTGTGCACACATGCCTGATAGATTTTTCCCTTAGTCGACAGTGGTAACGCTCTGCTGAACTTACTTCATCTACTCCTAATTTTTGCAATCACATGTGCACCAGCTATCACCAAGGTAACACAACTTCTAAACAACATCAATAACTTTGCAATCTAAATATATTTTCTCCACATCTGAGTTCTCATCCGTCTCCATTCTCTTACCCTCTTTTTTTTGGGGGGGGGGGGATTTCCTTATTTGATGATTTCCTTTTTTGGGGGAGTTTCGTCTTTTAATAAACTTTTCTCTTTTGGGGAACTTTCCTCTTTTAGGAAACTTTCCTCTTTTGGTGAACTTTCCTCTTTTGGGGGAACGTTCCTCTTTTAGGAGCATTTTCTCTTTTGGGGGATTTCATCCTTTGAGGAAATTTCCTCTTTTGAGAAACTTTTCTCTTTTGGGGGGATTTCCTTTTTGGGGGGGATTTATCTTTTTGGGAATTGACACGTTTTGGGAAATTTCTCTTTAGGAAACTTTCCTCTTTGGGGAATTTTTTTCTTTTGGGGGATTTCCTCTTTTGGAGTATTTCCTCTTTTGGGAACTTTCCTTTTTGGGGGATTTCCTTTTTGGCGTACTTTCCTCTTTTAGGGAGATTTCCCCTTTTTGAGGGAACTTTCCTCTTTTGGTAAACTTTCCTTTTTGGGGGATCTTTCCTCTTTTAGGAAGATTACCTCTTTTAAGGAACTTTCCTCTTTTTTTTTGCAGCCTTAGTTACATTCACTCTAAAACCGGTACTTTCCTCGGCAAGCCTTTAACGTAACAGAACTTTAGATGTTGATTTTATTCTTAAATGTTTAGAATAAATGTTTAGACAAAACGTAAATCCGTATGAATCAAAATTTTTTTTAACCGCCTTGATTTTGCTGTTGGTATCAGAAGGGACCACGTGAAGGTTGCAAACTTCTCTAAGTGAAAGTGTTACTATGAAACGCATTGGGTTCGAACTTTGCATAGCCAGGCCGTAAGTATGTGTCGTTAACCACTTAATATATATAACAAGAGCAGTTTACCCCTGTGCATTAAATAAAGAGTTCTTTTCAAAATTCCATACCGATTTCCGAGTTCGGCAGGAAGAAGCTCGGTTACATCGATCGAAACGTTGTAAGAATTACATCGAAAATGAGAGCAGTAGTCCGAATAATCCGAATAATAATCATAAGGGAAGAGTGCGTGCCAGAGAGCTGGGAAAATAGCTATATCATCAACTATGGCCTTTGGCCTTGATGAGACGTCAACCAATAGTAAATAAAACCTGTATTCCCAAGCAGACCCCCATATAAGCACAAGACAGGCTTGACATTGCTTAACTTCAGTGATCTGACAGGAATCAGTGTTTCAACATGGTTCGCTACAATCAACTCTGTTGCGAAAGAGGACTGGAAAAATGGTTGGATCATTCTACTGCTCCAGAAAATACCCGAGTCCAGATGCGTCCTAAGATGGAATGCTGCTGTCACATCTGTGGAGGTGCTGCACAGGTCAATTTTTCCCGCCTTGACAGAGTAAAAAAGCCAACTATGAAATTCAGTGGGGGATTATCTCTTATCCTTCCTACAGCTTTTGTTCTCACAAAAGAGACGTTGCTAGTCTCTCTCTGCTCTACCGTCATATTCATGAAGCTGCTCGACTCAGCTCCAATCTTTGCTTCCTTCTTGTAAGAGATTCAGAGTAAGGACTCGTATTGCTACCTCAATAGAAAAAAGACTTTCCTTTCTCTTTCCATATGTCTAATATCAGGGGTCATTTCCATGGATAGAGCTTCTTTACAAAAGCTTCCCACCCGTGGAACACATTACCTAGTTAATGCTTCCCTGCTGATTACAACCTGGTCGCCTTCAAATCTAAAGTCAACATATTCTTTTCCTATACCGCCCATAAGTAATACAATGTGGTTCATATCATTGATCACTGTTAGTACTCTCATAGTGCTCCTCATTTTTTGGCTGATAATCATTCCGTCTCATTAACCCTTATCCCTGAGTGGCTCTTGGCCTTTGTAAATGATGACCCAATAATAATTTAAAAAATTAATTAAGAGTTACCCATTCTTAAAAATACTTTGCTTTTAAAACCTTTAGATCAATGGTTCCGTCTTAGATTCCTAAATCACTAAGAGAATTTCAGATTGCAACCGCCGGCTTCAGGCTTTGTGCTGACTAATTAACAAAGTCAGCGTTAAAGTAGACATTTTTATGGGTAAAGTTTGTCGAGCTCAAATAACCAATTTAACATTTGTAGGGTGTCACTCCTGTCACCTGCTGGGCCAAACAGGGTTTCTAAGGATTCATTGAAAGAATGCTTCAATGTTTTGTTTGTTTTGAACAGAAAGTTACAAACGAACGTTCAATCTATGCCCTTCCCCCCACCCTGTAAAACATTATACTAAAACTTGTCTAGCTATCATATGATGACCGTAACTTGCCCCAAAGTAGTAAAGAAAATACAAGCATTCACTACTTTCGGCAGCCTCGTAACTCTCACTTCCCTTATTATGTCATTTAGTCCTCACATTTAATGAGCGAGGTTTCTGGCAAAGGGGGAAGAGTTGCTGTTTTCTGGATCGGAATCTATCAATCTAGCACTTATCGTTGGCTAGTTTTTGAACTTGAAGTGATAATTTTCTTTTAGCTCCTTACATCAAGTGGCTTCATGCCTAGTCTGGAGCGATTTCAATTAAAAAAAAATTCTTTTTAAATAAAAATCTATAATAAGGTAGTCTACTACACAATTACTCTTTCTGAACATACCGATGTGTTAATTCTCTTTGAATAAATAAAAATCGGTGAATTATCACACTTGAAATTTGAAATTTTCCACATTTGTTCAATAAATTAGAGATTTCTATCTTCATAACGTTAGGTATGTTTATATGTTTTGATTTTTGTATGTAGAAAATTCATTCCTAAATTAATTAACCGATCATTATGAATTTTGAAACACAGCTTCTAGTCGTAAAGGGTCTAAATATGGGCTATATTTAGTTTAATTTAGTTTTATGCAAAAGAAATAAAAAAGGGGGTTGAAGTTCTTCATGGAAATTCAGATAACTCTGATTTTTGTGAAATTTTAAGCATAGTTATTAGACAAGAATTAATAAATATTCCCCAAATTTCAGTTTCTTTGGAGTATGTTAAAAGGGGTTTTAGGGGGCATGATTTGAAAATTCAAATATATAAGATTTGTATTGAATTTGATCCATCGTCATTAGGCAGCAATAAAGTAAGATTCCCTGAATTTCAATTTCTTCTTAAAACCCCTTAAACTAAAGTCATAAATTTGAGACATTTTCTAGAATTAAAATCATGTAAAGTATTTTGATCAAAATTAGAATAAGGATTCGAGACATAAGATTTCGTATCATCATATTTTGATTTTTATCTTCGTATAGTGACATAAAAGTGGTGCAAAACTGTTCTTAATTAATTTTACCAGTCCTTGAACAAGTATTCCTGTAGTTCTATATAAAGTAAAACCAGTTCCCTTCCCCATGCTTTTGTGATCAATACATTTTTTACTACAAGCTACATAGGAAAAATCTGTCATATAAGGCAAATATTGGTCTGTGTTGTTAAAAAAACAGAAATTTTATTCACTATCGATTTCATCGATTTTTATATTTAACCCTTATTTTATTTACTAAAGAAAAGCAGAGGAATCCTTAAATTCACAGTCAGAAGCCATAATACCTCCACCCAAATCACAGGATACTAATTTAATAACAGATCTTTTTTCATCTTCATCGGTGAAAAGAAGGAGTTGTGTGTGCCCTTTTGCTGTCGTTCTCTCCTTTATTTTGTTGCCAGGAGTGGGGGGGGGGGTAAGAATGAGAATGTAAACAGAGAGTGAAAGGGGAGAAAAAGAATGCCGCACACATGTTGTGGTTATAACTAACATTCGACTGTGAGAGTGAGAGAAAATTGATTAGATTGCTCAATTGATAAACACACTGTATTTAGAGGCAGAGGTTATGAGTTCAAACCTCACCTGGGTATAAGTATTTTTATTCTGATTTTGTTCTAAAATGAACTAGAAATTTTCAAAATACATTATTGCAGCATAGAGTGTTTCGTTTTACTTTTATTTGTTTCTGTAATCTACATATGTAACAGAAATTAAGACCCCGGATGACGCCGGGTATCCATGCTATTATTTTTATAGCAGTTTTTAAAAAAAATAATGTTATAATGATTTCCGCAAAAAAGGGAGAAGTAACTTTTTTTAATAAGTTGTTACTGGTAAAAGAGACTCTATATAATTCTTTCCAACAACATCTTATGTATGGGGTGAAAAATATAAGCTAAGGAGATACCAGATCGCTGCTGTAATTGTCTCGATCGGGGCCTCAGAGGTATTTTATCACCTGAACCAAGCCGTTAACTGTTTGATACAAGTACCGGGCGTAAGGCGGAGAAGACCAAAGAAAATGATATTTCAAACCTAAGTTGCTATTTCAAAATTAAGGATGACTAAAACTTGTTGAATCTTGTTTGTCACCGTGCATACTGGGTGACGTCACAAAAGAATGGCAAGACGTGAGGCTGCATCTAAAATAGTTTGATTCTATTTATCTTCCTCCCACAGTGGGAAAAAACCAGCGTTCGAGAATTTGAGCACTCTGGCCATTTAAAAATTGCCTGGGCAGCCCCGTCGGCATTCCCTGGTAGGGGCGCCTCAGGCGATTAGCAATAAATTAACCCCTTCTCAAAGGGTGAAAAAGGCAAAGCCTGGGAGGGTGCACCTCCTAGAACTGCACAGGACGGACAACCAATAGACCGGCGTAAATCCAGACAATACCGGTTTATTGGGGGGGGGGGCGGGGGTAAAAACCCCTAGTTTGATTTTCATAAAGAAATGCGTGTAGTAGAATAATCTTTTAAATTTTCTTAATTTCTGTCTTGTTCCTATTTACTTGCCTCCCCACAAGGGCATAGTTAGACACAAGGTCGGTTTTTAAAATGGGGCAATTCCAACTCCCTACAAAAGGGATACTCTAGATTGAGGAGAAAAAAAATTTAAATTGCCTCAGTCTAGAAGGATTTCTTCTTCACTGAATGAGGACAGAAAAGATGAAGTGTAGTATCAGAACAGATACTGCACTTTGCTCCTTGCCAAATAGAGCTTCAGCCTAAAAAAATTTGATAGTCACATATTATTATATCAGCTTTCCAAAAGCACTTCAGGAAAGTTTCCCCCCAAATCTCCAAGTGAGGAATAATTTTGCATCTTTTCCGAGTGTCTTTTAGAACGAACCCACAGATTCAGCGCTCCTCACATTTGATCACATCAAAATGTTCACAATGTCAGTAAAAATTGATTTCTCAGATGAAAATCGAAAAAGCTTCTCTCTTTCTCTCTCTCTTTCTCTCTCTCTCTCTCTCTTCCTTTGCTTGACTTTCTCCCCGCCCCCACCCCGCTTTCTCTCTGATTCCAAAGTTGCTTTCATTCCTCTTTCATCATATTCACACAATTATTCAGGCGTTTCAAGAAAGAAAACGCCAGTTCTTTGGGAGCTCAGCTATTCTGCTCCAAGTGGATTCATAAGAAATATAGGACATTGGAGAAACCGTCGATTGAGTCAAAAAGCACATATAAATAATTCACAAACAACTTGACTTAAGTTAAATAAAAGTAAAGAGATAATGTTTCATCTTTATTAAACTACCCGTGACCCGTTGGATCAGTACTTTTATCTATATTATTAGATACCTAATTTATTTATCTTGATTGATATAGCAACAGCAGCCAGCAGTTACGGCTGCTTTCAAGCAAACATACAAGTCCACAGATTTTGGTAAAGACTTTTTATCCTTTATGACGTCACACTGCTTAAAATTCTGAGAATCTTATTATCTTGTTATCTTGCTGCCGTCGATTATTATCAATGCAGAAATATATATATATATATATATATATGAATGATTTTTTATTCAAACATGTACAAAGTCTGCTACACTGGCATGGCAAGACGCTGCCATTATTTTTCATTTTATTTTATTTTTCTTCCCAACATGTCTACCCTACATGTATCTGTGCTTGCATGATATCTTTTCCCTATATCATCATCCTGATGAAGTCTTATAAATAAAGACGAAACGTTGATGTACACATAAAAAACATCCAGTTTTTGGTTTTCCTTTTTCATTTTACCATATGTATATATATATATATAAATAAATATATCAATATATATATATATATATATATATATAAATATATATGTAAATATATATATATATATAAATATATATATGTAAATATATATATATGTATTGATATATATATATATAAATATATATATGTATTGATATATATATAAATATATATATCAATATATATATATATATATATATATATATATATACATATATATATATATAAATATATTTCGCAGGTGCACATTGACCCTTGATCTGAGGTCTCGTCAACGTGGTGATCCTGTCAGCGTCTGTGAGCTCCAACTGTGAGAACAAACCTATTCTGCACTAAATCGCGCAGGCCAAACCAAACGATTTCTAACACATACGCCCACTTCAAGATGCGTCCGGCTCCACAGGGCCATTATTCAACAATTAGAATAGACCGTACTTAAGATAATCAGTGTTCGATAGAGGAGGTTCAAAATTAAAAAGGCTACTACTATTATTATTACTACTACTACTAATAATAATAATACTTACTGCTACAAACATACAGAACTATTACTACTTCTCACCACTCTGAAGAAGCTAGGTGTCTAGCGAAATTATTAGCCAAAAGATCAAAGTTCAAAAATGAAAAAGAAAAAAAGAAAGAAAAATCTGTTCTGATGTTTTCATTTTATTAATAATTATTGCATCTAAACATGCTTTCATAGGCCTTTAGCCTCATTTATTATTGAATACTTATTATTATTCTCAACACTTATAGGCAACAAAGCTGTTTGTTAAAATAGCACAAAAATCTGCATAAAGAGCCCTTGGAATGAATAATATTATACACTTAATAATGCAAACTATGATGTTTAAATAAAGCCCCGGCAATCCTCCGCAGGTGCTAGATAAGAGCGGCTCTTTTGATAAGTATTACTTTGATCAGGAACCTCTGTTTGACTAGGAGAAAAATGTAGTATCTGTTTTGATACTACACTTTATTTTTTTCGTCCTTGGCCAGTGAAGAAGAAATCCTTATAGACTGAGGCAATTTTTATTTTCGTCTCAGAGTGCCCCTTTTTGCAGAGCTCGATTTTCGCCACATTTAAAACCGACCTTGTGTCTAACTCTGTCCTCGTGGGGAGGCAAATAAATAGGGACTCGGCTTATATCAACTGCATTTAATACTAGCTGATACATGTTCTCCTAATTCCAATTTTCTGTTAAATTTCGCCTTGAATTGCTGGGTCGTTGGTGCATTTGCTACGTCTCCTGGAAATCCATTCAAAGGTCCAGAGATGCTGATTGAGAAAGCGGCAATGAAACAGTTTCTGATGCAGGAGTGAATAGTAGGTGCCGAGGAGATTGCGGGCCAAAATGAGATCACTGCTCAATGGAGAAAAGGTTAAGCTTCTCGAGTTGGCTTTCATAGGGCAGATTCCGTAGTCCCCGCAGCATTTGAGAAGCAAGTGGTTGAACTCTCTCCAGGTTCCAGATATCACATATTATTATATGTGAATGATTGATGCATCGAGCATTTTCTATGGACAAAGAGACTCCAAATTATCACTTTTGTCTGTTAACAGTTAACAATTCCAAGGCATATTTTGTTGGATCTATGAGAAATATAACAGTTTCCGTAATACGAAGAAAAAGATGAAAACTTAACTAATAGCTGAAATGTAAATTATTTTACGAATAAACCAAATTAATTTTAAAAGAAATTTTTTTCTGGCATCTATCTGATGAATCTTTTCAGAGAGTTTTGAATCTGCAATTCATATTATGCATTCGGTGTGATTATCTGTTATTTATATTTTACTAGAGGAACTTTTGGCTAGGAAGAAAGTGTAGTATCTGTTCCGATGGATACGGCACCCTATAGACCGGTGTCGTCTTGTCCTTCGGGGCTTGATTCCGCCGGTCTGTAGGTTTGTCCTGTGCAGTTCTAGGAGGTACACCCTCCCAAGCTTTGCGTCCCCTCTTTGGGGAGGAGTAAGTTTATTGCTTACTGCCTGAGGCGCTCCTACCGGGGAATGCCGACGGGGCTGCCCAGGCAATTTTTAATGGCCAGAGTGCTCACCTTCTCGGGCGCTGGCTTTTCAAGCCCCCTTGGGTCACATCTTACCTTGTGGGAGTAAGATAAAACTGGCCTTGTGCCTAACCTCCTGAAGAGAGGGTAAATAATACTAGAAGAACCCCTGACAAATTCCACAGTTGCATCCTTGTAGGAATTTGCAAGATATTTCCATTCTGTACACGTCTAGCATAAACACAGACTCCCCACAATATCATTTTAACATCTTCGGACAGAACAGATGCTACACATTCATCCTTGAAGGCCAAGAAAGTGTATTTTTGTTCTTGTTTCTCGTTCGACATGAAAGCGCATCAGATGAAATTTTTCTAAATTACTTTTTTGCATCTTCAGCCATCTTTAACAAACGGAGTGGAAGATGCTAACGTATGTACGAACAAGAAATTACCTTAGCGCAATGTTATATAGATTTGTTATTTTTTATTATTGAAATAAAACTATTAATAAAAATAAAATAACGGATTCTCCCTCGTTGAAGAAGCCATTGTTTTGATAATGTCTTAGCACTGGCTTTCACGACAGATCTAAAATGGAGACGTATATCCAGTCTGCTGCTCAGGTCGCTAGAAAAATGGTTGCATCTTTCTATCAGTCCAGAAAATATCTGA
>OY744518.1:206622981-206640481 GCA_963556195.1 Sepiola atlantica
TAGTCACTGTCAATCCATGTTTTACCATTATTTCTGAATTAATTATTTATTTTAAAACTATTTTAAAACCGATTAAGCAACTTTGTTTCAAAACTGATTAAGCAACTTGTTTTTCAAAACTGATTAAGCAACTTTTTTTTTCAAAACTGATTAAGCAACTTTTTTTCAAAACTGATTAAGCAACTTTTTTCAAAACTGATTAAGCAACTTTTTTTTCAAAACTGATTAAGCAACTTTTTTTTTCAAAACTGATTAAGCAACTTGTTTTTCAAAACTGATTAAGCAACTTTTTTCAAAACTGATTAAGCAACTTTTTTTTTCAAAACTGATTAAGCAACTTGTTTTTCAAAACTGATTAAGCAACTTTTTTCAAAACTGATTAAGCAACTTTTTTTTCAAAACTGATTAAGCAACTTTTTTCAAAACTGATTAAGCAACTTGTTTTTCAAAACTGATTAAGCAACTTGTTTTTCAAAACTGATTAAGCAACTTTTGTTCATTACTATATCATTACTCTATTAGAAATAAAAAATATTATTGTGTGGTAGATTCAGTTTTTGATATTTTTCTCACCAATAATTTTACCAGTGCGAGGAGAGATATACAAAAATGTGTTCTATATATGAAGTACTGTTGTCATATTTGCGCCGGTGAATCTCTGTCCAATTTGAAGGTTCTTGCAGAAACGTGTCTATAATTTGATTGACCCGACCCTTTCTCTTTCTCTGCACTCTCTCTCTCTCTCTCTCTCTCTTTCTCTCTTTCACAGACGTGATGATGCTAGTCTCAGTCTTTTCTTTATAAATACTAGTATGGCATGTGTTCTTCAGAATTATGTGATCTATTCCCTGCTTCCTTTGTTACAGCTTGTTTGACTCGTTGGTCTAGTGGTCTTCATCAATTCGCTGTTTTGATACCTCATTGTAATACAGCTTCCTATTCCAGTAGCTTCTTTCCAAGAACTGCAGGTGTGTGAAACTCAGTTCCTGCTGACTGTTTTCCTCCTACCTATAGCCTTGGTCTTTTCAGGACTAAGGCCAATAGGCACTTACCGTATTTGCGATTATCATTTTTCGTCCTTGTTAGCTCCTTACATCAAGCGGCTTCAAGCCTTGTCTGGAGCGATTTCCATTAAAAAAGATGTCGAAATCTCCTTAATTATTTTACAAGTCCTAATTTTTTAATTTTTTAATTTTTTTACTTTCATTCACCCCAAACAAGGTACATTCCCCGCTGAAATGTAAGAGGCTACTGTGATTAATGTCTATATTTATAGGGGGGGAATCCTAAGTGGGGAGTTGTGCAGGGAGATGTTTGTTTATATTATATTTATATTTCTGCATGTTGGTACAGTCAGGGAAACAAGGAGCAGGGAGGGAATTCCAAACGCAAGCGATTCGAGAAAATAAGCTAGTAGAGTAGAAAGTTTTTCAGCATCTGAGGACTATTACAGTGAGGGAATGGGACTTTTTTTATCTCAGTCTGGTGGGTCGGGGGTATTTATGTTGGGGAGGGGGGTGCAAGTGCAGTAAGTTCGTCAGAGCACATTCTGTGGAAGTACGTGTAAAGCAAGCACGTAGATACAACACTGCGGCGATGGGACAGGAGATGGAAACTGTGCGGGGCCTATTAGTTTAGAAACTCATTTTTGCATCCTGTTCGAAAGCGAGAGGCTAGTGGTTGGTGCACCAGCTCTGATGTGTCAACAATACTTGATGTGTGGCCGAATGGGTGGAAGTTACCCCCTCATCCTCCTCTATGGTAAACTAGTTAAATTTATTGTCTCTAACCTGTTTTCATAATGGAGATATTGTATTGCTTTAATCACTTTACTTGCTACACCGTCTCGTTCTAATATGATATCCCGATTCCCGTAGCTAACTGCGGGTGTCAAGGATTGATTACAATATAATGAGGTGGTTATTAAAGCCTTAACTATCCCAACAATAGCACTTGTTTCTCTTGAAATAAAATGTCTATTCATTCATTTACTAAACATAGATGGGAAGGTCACCTTTCGAGATCTACAGACAACAGGTGGACATCGAGAGCGACAGAATGCAGCCTTGTAACTCTTGCTTCTCTTATTTTGTCCTTTAGTCCTCACATTTGATATGCGATGTTTCTGACAAAGGAGGGATAATTGCTATTTTCTGGGTTGGAATCTATCCATCTAGCACTTATTGTTGGATATTTTTGACCTTGAAGTAGTATATATATATATTTATTTTAGCTTTTTACATCAAGTGGATTCATGTCTTGTCTGGAGCGATTTCCATAAAAAAAGAATGGACCCAGAGGCAATGGAAAATACCAAGAGGGAAGCCAAAATCCCGATGGAGAGACAAACATGCCATGCCTAGCCAGGAACAACAAGGTAGAAGGAAATACATTTTTGTTAGTCTGTCATACTAGAAATTCGAAATAGCATTTTCGTTCCTCTCTCATACTGAAGTTCGAAATTGCATATTCGCCAGTCTGTCACATTGAACTTTGATATAGCATATTTGTCAGTCTGCCATACTTAAGTTTGAAATACCATATACCTCAGTCTGTCATACTGAAGTTTGAAATAGCATATTCCTCAGTCTGTCATACTGAAGTTTGAAATAGCATATTCCCCAGTCTGTCATATTGAAGTTCGAAATAGCATATTCCCGGACAATACTATAGAGTGCAGTATCCAGCGGAACAGATACTACACTTTGATATAATAATAATATTAAGAATAATAATAAAAATAATAATAATAATAACAATAATAATAATAATAATAATAATCATTATTATTATTATTATTATTATTATTATTATTATTATTATTATTATTATTATTATTATTATTATTATTATTATTATTCACCAGGAGTTATCACACGTCATCGTCAGTGATTGCTCACCGACAACAACCGGTGGTGTTTCCTGGAGTCTGAATGACAAGTCCCCCCAGATTTCTAGTACTCTCCACCTCTTTTTGCTCACCACCGCAAATGACCTTACGGTATCGCAACAGCCGCCTACTATTGATTTCTCGCTGACAACGACCATTGATCTCCCTTGGGAGTTGGGTGCCAATAAGCCTCACCAAGATCCAAGCACTCTCCACACTCTTCCAGTGGAGGTCTAGTTAGTGGTTTCCGTCTTCGGTCTTGCCATTCTCCTCGACCCTCTACGACTATTTTGTGTGGTGTCAGCCGAGGCCCTAAACTAATTAACTGATAATTAAGAATTTTGGAACATAGCTGCTAGCGGTAAGGGTCCGAATGTGGGCTATATTTAGTTTGATTTAGTTTTATGCAAATGAAGTAAAAAGGACATAGAAACGCTATGTGAAATTTCAGATTATTCCTCTTTTTGTGAAACTTTAACAATAGTTATGAGATATCAATCAATAAATATTCCTCAAATTTCAGTGTTTTCAGGGTACTTTAGGGGCACAATATGAGTACAACGTCCTGTTTGAAAATTTAAATGCATCAGATTTGCATTGAATTTGATCCATACACATTAGACACCAATTTAGCAAGACTTCCTGAATTTCAACTTCTTCTTAAGGCCCCTTAAGCTTAAACCTTACATTTTAGACATTTTCTAGAATCAAAATCATGTAATGGATTTTTATCAAAATTAAAATAAGGATTCTAGACATAAGCGTTAGTATCATTATATCTTTTTAATCTTTGTAAGGAGACATAAAAGTGGTGCAAAACTGTTCTGTTCGTAAGAATTAATTTTATCCGCCTTGGGACGGGTATTCATCTTGTTATATATACAATATACCTTATATGTCTACTTTGTGTTTTGTTAGAGTTTGTAAAGATAAACTATTAATATATGTATATTTTGTCAACCAGGATTCTTTATTGCCTTTTGTTGCCGACGCGTGCGTACTGTCCAAGTGACGCACGAAATACCTTTTAACGTCCATGTGTTTTCAGCATTTTTTTGGATTTTCTAACCACACGTTGCATATCTTGATATGAGTACACAATATTCCAATTCTTCAAAGGTTATTTTCTTGGTGAGATTTGACGTGCGATTAAAATAATCACGTTAGTCGCATTTTATTGTTGAATTGATTCCATCCATCTATCCATGGAAATTCTCCGAAGAGCTTCGCCACATCCTTGAGAACAACATTCTGCTATTTTAGCGTGTCATCACATGTGTGGACTAGCAGATTATATAAAGTACTTGATAGGGTCATCTTCAGGGTTTGGATAAGTATACGGTTTGCCATACCTGTACAATTTGACATTTTTACGGTTCTCTGCTCACTGGAGCAGGGCATCCTCCTTCTTGTCAAGAACAGTCTTCCGCGAAGCCGCGATGTTCTCTCTGTCAAAGAATCTGTTTGTCTGTCGATGGTCGCCACATGAGGTACAACTACCCGACAAAAATAGGGTACTCTTATAGATAACGCACCATGTTTCCGTGACTTCCGTAGTCAACGTTCGAGCAGGTCTCGGAAGCGCCCCAGAGTTGTCGAAACTATTAGCCAATAAGGTTGCAGCAGGCATTAGCCAATCAGGCTACAGCAAGCAGCCGATAACGTTTAGAAGAAATTAGTCGCGTTCAATAACTAAAAAATGAATTTCTATAATCTCTGTCAGCTCGTTGAATCTCCCGAAGCACAAATTGAAAAAGATTGAAAAAAAAAAGGAGAAACATTTGCTTTTAAACAGTGTTTTTTTTTAATTAAGAAAAACACAAAAACAAAAAAAAAATTGCTTAAAAACAGTTGTTTCGGTGTTTATTTTAACAAGAACAAAAATTTGACAAAAAAATGTAATAAAAATCATTGAAAAAATTTAAAAAACAAAACCATTTACTTAGCAAATCAAACATAATCATCTTTTGAAACTTTCCGGTGCACAAACAAAAAAAAATGTTTATTTAAAAACATTTGATAAACAATGGTTCCTTTGACTAACAAAACAAACAAAAATAAACATCTAACAATAACAGTTGTTTAGCTATGGTTCGTTCTTTATTGTTCTATATGTATTTTAGTTTGATTTTCTTCGTCTTAATTTATCAGCTGCCAGTCTACAATTTATCGTTTGCCAGTTTTCGCCTCGTCAACTTTCGGGTTCTTCCGTAATCTGCCCGAACGTTGACGACGCGAAGTCACGGAAAAATGTTGCGTTATCTATAAAAGTACAAAAAATAGAGTATTTAAAAAAAAAGGTTTACTCCTCTCGATCCGCCGTGTTCTGCCCATCGTTATGCATATTAGTAGACTAACCTGATGAAGGATGTACGGACGTTCATTCACTATTGAGAAACTGTATTTTGTTCATCACATAGTGCTGGCATGTATGAAGACAGGTCGAAGATGCCACCTCAGAAATGTACTACTCTTTTACGAACCTGTGGTGTTTGGTAATAAACAACAGTCAATTGTGGTGGTTGTAAACATATCTTTATTTAACAAGGGTCATAACAACATGTGTGTATCAACGGTCGTAATCTCTCTATCTATGTCCCTAGCTATGTCGCTGCTGCTGCTGCTTCCTGCTCTCGTACCGATCACGTTGGTACGTGATCTTCGACACTACATCTTCCCTCTTTTTTTTTATAAATTTATGTCACTATAAAGTCTTCTTGCCACACTGGGGTGGATCTTACTCTAGGTGTTCTGATTGAACCACTAGGGGCAGTTAGGGCCGGTGTTAGGGGTTCTTGAGCAGTTTCCTTAGGGTCTGGACTGGAGATGGGAAGTGCATCGATTGGGTTGAGGTGTGTGTCTTCGATATCTGTTGTAGAAGTAGGGGGCCAGTGGGTTGTATCAGGGGGAGAGTAAACTGCTTTAGGGACGTCGGTGTAGTCAGGACTATACTGCATGTCGCCGGGTACCTTTTTTACATGGGCAGCGTTTCTCATTCTCACTTGGCCTTGGGGTTGTTGTATTAGAACAGCATTTCCCTTCTTTTCCACAACTTGATAGGGCTGAGACTCGAACCGAGCGTCCAGCTTGTTTGTTCTGTGTAAATTTTTACACAATACTGTGTCCCCTCTCTGGATCTGTTGGTCTCTGGCTCCTCTTCTCTGGTCAGCAGCTATGTTGCGTTTTAGTTTGTGTAGAGCATCCTTATCATGTACGTCACTAAAATCAGTAGACGCTCCTACAATACTTGGCAGCTTACCTCGGAGTTCGCGGTTCATTAGTAATTTCGCTGGGGATACTCCGGTTACTGTGTGAGGGGTGGTTCGGTATTGGAACAGAAAATTCCTTAGTTCAGTCCTCCAGTCTTTCCCTTCGACTTTGGCGATCTTAATTGCCTTTAGGATTGTTCTGTTGAACCGTTCCACTTCGCCGTTGGACTGTGGCCAATACGGGATCCCTCTCACCTGGGTGATGCCGTGAGTATTCATATACTCATTGAATTATCTTGATGAGAATGGCTGTCCGTTGTCACTCCTCAGATAGTTGGGATATCCATGATGATTGAACATCATTTCTAGTGCACCCGTTACATTTTTGGCATTTGCTATTTTCATATGCGCAACTTCTGGCCATCTTGAGTAGTAGTCGACAACAGCCAGCAGGTAGTTCCCTTCGGAGACACTCAGTAGGTCAACAGCTACATAGGTCCAGGGTTGGTCAGGCAGCGGTGTACTCTCTAGTTCTTCTGGAGGGGCATTTTTGCCAACCACTTGACATGGGTAACACGCTTTTACTCGCTTTTCTGCCATTCTATCCATCTCTGGCCACCAAACTTTGGACCGTAGGCGATTTTTGGTTCGCACAATCCCTTGGTGTCCTTCATGAGCCAGTACAACTACCCGCCCCTGAAGTGCCTCAGGGATTATGATCCTGCGTCCTCGGATGACCATCTGTCCTGCTATCCAGAGTTCATCTTTGATTGCATGAAATGCAGTACCTTTGAAATGGGTCCAGTCGTTTTCGGATATAGCTTGCCGAAGTTTGGAGATCGTAGTATCATCCTTTGAAGCTTTTTCCACTTCACAGGGAGTCAGTGCCTGAGGTACAGTATCTTTAATGATACTGTAGATGTAGTCCATTGTTTCCTTTTCCTCAGTTTTGTCTGGGTTTTCAACGGGCTGTCGACTCAGCAGGTCCGCCTTATTGGTTCGGCCAGGAATGTGGATGACTTTGTAGGTGAACTGTTGTAGAAACAACAGCCATCTCTCCACTCTTGCTGAAGGGGGCTTCGAGGAAGGTGATAGTACCTTTACCAGCGCTTTGTGATCAGTCAGGATCTGAAAGTCACATCCAATGAGGTACAGACTGAACTTTTTGCATGCCCAGAATACTCCCAGTGCTTCTCTTTCAAATTGAGAATATCGGGACTCTGTTGGTGTGAGCTTCCTACTGGCATAGTATACTGGTTTCCAGTATCCGTTTAGCTGCTGTTGTTCAATGATTGCACCCACGCCAACGGGAGAAGCATCAGTTGTGATTCTAGTTGGCAACTCAACACTGTAGTATGCCATGACTGGCGCTTCAATTAACCCTTTCTTTAGTTTGTTAAAGGAATATTGTTCCTCTTCTTCCCATTTCCAATCAGAATCTAGTCTTGTAAGATCCCAAAGTGGTGCAGTTACACTAGCAAAATGGGGCACAAACTTAGCACAGAATTGGGCCAGTCCCAAGAAACTCCTCATCTGTGATGCATCTTTTGGTGGAGGAGCATCAACTACAGCCTTCACCTTTTCGTCCGAGACCTTCAAGCCGTCTTGTGTCAGAATGTGGCCCATGTATCTTATAGATGTAATTTTAATCTGGCACTTCTTTCCATTGACGGTCAGTCCTTGTTCGGCTAGGTGTTGGAAAACTTTGGCGAGTCTAGTGTCGTGCTCACTTTCTGTTTTCACGACTACTATGATGTCATCTGACATGTTGTATGCTCCTGGGCAGCCAGCTATAACCTGACTTATGATTTGCTGAAATTTTTCTGAGGCCATGTTTACCCCAAACATAAGTCTTTTATACCGGTATAGCCCATCAGGTGCAGCAAATGTTGTGATTTCTCTGGAGTCTGGATGCAACTCTATTTGATGGTAGGCCATATTCAAATCTACTTTTGAGAAATATTTGCCTCCAGCCATTTCTTGTATAGTTTCCTCAATCGTGGGCACTGGATGACGTTCTCGAACGATAGCTTCGTTTGCTCTACGCATGTCGATACATATCCTCACATCGCTTTTTCCATTGTCCTCGGGCCTTTTTTCCACTGTCACTAAAGGATTCACCCATTCAGAAGGTTCCCTGACCCTCTCAATTACATCCAGATCAACCAGTTCTTGCAATTTGTTTAGGACACATTGCCGCCGCTTGAATGGTATCCGACGTACTGGCTGAGTGACAGGTATAATTTCTGGATTTATTTTGAATTTTAATTGGTAGTTTTTCAGTTTTCCCAATCCACTGAAAACCTTTGGAAATTCTTTTAGTATTCTTGTCCATATATCCAGTTCCGAGCAGTTCAAGATGTTAGCGTTAACGCTCACACTTAAAAGTCCTAGTCTTTTACTAGTTCTACCACTTAAAAGTGACGCTTGGGCCTGTGGTATGACAAAAAATGGAACTGTTATGTAGCGATTTGTGCTAGGAACTTCAACCTTCAATATGCACTTTCCTAGAAGGGGAAGTGGTTTTTCACTAGCATAGGGGTATAGTTTAGTAGAATCTGGCTGGAGCTTAATTTTGGGTCCTTCTTTTTCTATTTTCTTGAAGTCCTCTACAGATAATGTATTATGCTGTGCTCCTGAGTCTATCACTAAAGGGATGGTGGTGTTTCTGACTTTGAGGTTTATTACATTTTCACTCATTGATATTTTGAATAAATTAAACCCATTAGCGCCACCAGTTTTGTTATCTTCCCTTTCCCCTACACTCTGTTGAATTCCTTTGTTATGATAATGCTTTCGTCCACCACGACTGTATTTTGGGGCTCTGTCATGTTCGTTTCTATTCTGCGTTTTTGTTTGTTTGTTTTTGTAGAAACAACAGACTTCAAAATGTCCCTTTTTCCCACAGATTCCACACTTGTGATGCTTGCTTCTAACACAATCTCTTGCAAAATGTCCATTCCCCCCACACTTATAACATGCAGATGACACATTGTGGCTTGGTTTAGGTTTTTGTCTGTCGCTTAATCTATTTATATCAGACGTACAAGTAGATCCTAAAATATGGGCCTCTTTGTGGTGGTACGTCCCAATAATTTGGATGAGACGATCCAACGTCAAGTTGCTTTCACCATATAATTTGGCTTTTAGTTCCGCGTCCTTTATGTGAAGAAGGATCTTGTCTCTGACGAATTCGTTCGGTTCTGGAGTGAAGCCGCACACCTTCGCCAAACTCTTTAAGCGAGTGATATAATTATTCACGGTTTCTCCCGTGTTTGGTTCAGACTCCCAAAATCTTGAACGCGCTTTAGGGATATTTTCCTTTAGAGCGAAAGTTTTGTCAAACAGTTCTATAGCTGTTCGGAATACATCGACTCTTTCTTTATTAGCCTCGTGTTCGGCTTTTTGTTCGTCCGTGAAATTCGTCCAAATTTCACGCAGACCCTCGCCTCCTGTTAACAAAAGGATAGCTCTTTTTTGCTCAGAATTTATGACACCTGAAGCTAGTATGAAAATTTCCAGATCGGTTTTCCAATTTACCCATCTTTTATGTAAAGACTCTGGATCTCCGATCGTATCTAACGCACGTGGAGGGCTTAGCCCCCCCCCCAATGTGACGAATTTTGCCATATTGTTGTTTAAAAGGACAATAAGATGTGAATAACAAAAGGATTGTTATTTAAAGACAATAAATGTGATAACAAACGAATTACTTATCTCTCGTTTTTTTTCTGTACTTTTCCTTTGGAAGAAAAAAAGTATATTTTTCTTTCTCTCTTGTAGCACGTGTGACCTCTTTTTTCGTGTTTTTTTTCCGTAGAAAAGTTCGTTGTTTGCACTTTCTTTTTGTAGATGTCTTTCTTTGCTTTTTTTTTGTGTAGAATTTCATCTCATCGTCGTCGCCAGTTTGTGGTGTTTGGTAATAAACAACAGTCAATTGTGGTGGTTGTAAACATATCTTTATTTAACAAGGGTCATAACAACATGTGTGTATCAACGGTCGTAATCTCTCTATCTATGTCCCTAGCTATGTCGCTGCTGCTGCTGCTTCCTGCTCTCGTACCGATCACGTTGGTACGTGATCTTCGACACTACAGAACCCTTTGGCTTTTGAATGGATAAAACGCAAGCTAATATCTTATAATCAGTTGCTACTAGTTTTTTCTGTACCCACACTGATGTATTGCGCATGACTGTGTTTGAAAATAATTGTTATTAAATCAAATAACAAAAACATTTATGTTTTTAGCGACATCATGTTAATTTAGTTCTCATAACTCTTAGAAAATGTGATGCAATTTATCAACTTCTTTCTCGCCATACTGTATATGCGTGTCGACGTCTTGATAACGATAATATAGATGCGTGTCGACGTCTTGATTATGATAATAAGATGTAGCAAGCAAAAAAAACAAAAACATCAAAAGTAATTTATGATTTTCTTTTTTTTTTTAACATAGTTCACCCCAAACAAAGCAGGCCGCCATTTAAGACGTAAGGGGCTACTGAGAAAAGAAGGAGAATTTTTTTTTTCGGGGGGGGGGGGGGGGGTAACCTAAATTGGGAACTGCGCAGTGATATGTCTGTTTACATTAGTTTTAAATTTCTATATGTCAGTACCGTCGGGGAAACAGGGGTCAGGGAGGGAGTTCTACAGGCCAGCATCACGAGGAAAGAAATAACAAAAACATTTATGTTTTTAGCGACATCATGTTAATTTAGTTCTCATAACATTTAGAAAATGTGATGCAATTTATTAACTTTTTTCTCGTTTATTGACCAACTAAAATCATCGTTTTAATATAAAAGAAATTCTCGTTGGTTTAATTCTCATAAAATGTTATGTTTTACAATGTTGACCAGGTGAAATTATGAAGACGCGCTTTCTCAGTTAAGGTCTTCTTATATAACTAGACCCAAGACCGGCGGGACAGTTATAACAGTGTGGGGGGGGGGGGTTCCTAAAAAGTGGGGGGGCGGTTAAATACATGCATATATAACTTCATTATTGATGACCGTAAAGAGGGGGGGGGCGATGTCAAAATGTTGGGGGGCTTGAGCCCCCCCCCCCTGCCCCCCCCCCTGTCCCCCGGTGCCCCCGTTTATGAGACCGGCTTTCTTTTCGTATCCCTAGTGCTACTAGATCAGGTTGTCTGAAGATACTGGCTTCTTGACGTAAAATGCACCAAACATTGATGTTATTGTTTATTTCTTTCCCTTTGCCAAACTCAATCATGTTCTGCAAAACAAAAAACAACAAAGAGTATATTCAACAAAACAACCAAACGAAACACCATGAATAAATATTTGAAGATATAAAGAACTTGAAGCATAAACACTTTTACCAAAAGGATGGGATTCGGCATTAAATAACCTGAAAGGGTTGGTATGCCGTAAAACAAACCAACCAAACTAAACGCCATGAAAAAATATTTTAGAACTTCAAGCATAAAAACTTTTACCATGATGACCGTATTCGGCATTAAATAACCTGAAAAGTGTTGGTATGCCGTAAAACAAAACAACCAAATATTGGAAGATATAAATAGTTTTACCAAAATTACCATATTCGGCATTAAATAACTCGAAAAAAGTTGATATGCCGTAAAACAAAACAACCAAATCAAACACCATGAATAATTATTTGAAGCATAAAAACTTTTACCAAAATGGCTGTATTCGGCATTAAATAATTCGAAAAGGGTCCATATGTTGTAAAACAAAACAACAAAATATTTTTTTTAGCATCACTTATGGCTTAATCGGTTTAGAAGCACACTTGTTTTTGAACCTCGTACGTCTGACGTCTCCAAAAAGATGGAGACGAAAACAAATCTATCCGTCAGAGCTCGTAATTTATTGATGTTGCACGCCTAGAGATCGATTGGGGATCAATTGTAGAAGTAACGATATTAGCGATGGTAAAAGAAATCGGGACATTTAGCTTCTAAGAGGAACACTTCATTTCCATAGTCTCATTGCTCGCTGTGTGACGTGGTAACCGCCATCATTCAAGTGACAAGACCAAAGCTGAAGACGAAATTTGTCGACAATCACATTTATATTGTCCGCAATTATAAATTAAGTTTATTTCTTAGAATCTTTGTTATATCTTATATATAAAGTAAAGTGAGATTTTCCCTTATTTCTTTGACCGTAATAACTTTTTAACCAAAAGCTGCATAAAAAAACTATTTCGTCGTCTATTGTCGATATAAGTCGGTCCATGTAATGAAAAAAAAAAATCGTTTTCAATAAAATTTATTTCACTATTTAGACATGATCGATATTTTTCGTCTTTTTCTACTTATTAAGAGAAATGTTTTTATACCCTCTCATTAACAACGGGGTAATTTATTGAGTAAGATACTAAATTTTCACTTCACCGTTATCTAACGCTTCGTGTTCTCATTAGAGCAATAATCTATCACATTTTCTTACATTAACACATTCGACTTATGCATTGTTTTATAAGGTTCACGGTAATTATTTAACTTAAAGCGAACACCAATATTTATTGGTCGTATTTTCGTCCTTAATTAACTTACAAAATTAAAGGCACAGCTCAGATACACTTTAGATAAGATAAAGGTCACATTATCAACATTACGGATATTCTTAATCATACGTGCACACATACATTGCATTGCATTCAACATTATCGTACACAAATACATTGCATTACATTCAACATAATTGTACATACATACATACATACATACATACATACATATATACATACATACATACATACATACATGCATACATACATACATACATTCAGCGTTATCGTATTAAAATGACTTCAGAATTAGGTATGCTGACACCAACTTTAAACTGTAAGTAAACATTTTATTACATCTTTCCTTTTGGGGTACTGCCCTTTTTATATCATATAATAGTGCAATTAAAGTTTAAAACCTTTCTTCGTTCCATTTACAATGGCTACATGTGGTAAATACTGCGTTTGAACCGGGAAGCATCTTTCTTCACTTAGTTCGAAAGTTGTTTATTTTTCGTCACACGCTGCCATTTATGTATATGTGTGTCGACGTCTTGATAACGATAATATAGATGCGTGTCGACGTCTTGGTTATGATAATAAGATGTCGCAAGCAACAAAAAAAACATGAAAAGTAATTTATGATTTTCTTAAAAAATTTTTTGGCACATGTTCGTCTTTTCTCACAGTCCGTTTTTCACAACTTTTTAATGACCAGTTTTTTTTTCTTTTTTCGGTGTACACTTACCTATCAGGCTGCTAGAGAATTCCGGGGTTTTTGGAAAAAAAATTCAAATATTTTACATTTTAGGAGCGGGGATCAGTTTCCAATGTTAATTCAACGTAGACTGATCCCCCACTTTTTGACCATCTCAATTTTTGTAAAAGTCTTTTTCGGTGTACAATTACCTATCATGTCAGTAGAGAATTCCGGAGTTTTTGGAAAGAAATTTCAGAAAATTTAGATTTTAAGACGGGGGATCAGTTTTCAATGTAAATTCAACGTAGACTGATCCCCCTCTTTTTGACCATCTCAAATCTTTAAAATTCTTCTTCTGCTTACAATAACCTATCATGTCGCGAGAGAATTCCGGAGTTTTGGGGAAAAAAATTAACAAAATTTACATTTTAAGACGGGGGATCAGTCTTCTTCGCATTTTTCCACAGTCCGTTTTTCACAACTTTTTAGGTCTTAAAATCTCAATTTTTAAAAATTTATTTCCAAAAACCCCGAAATTCTCTCGCGACATGATAGGTAATTGTAAGCAGAAGAAGAATTTTTAAAATTTGAGATGGTCAAAAAGAGGGGGATCAGTATACGTTGAATTAACATTAGAAACTGATCCCCCGTCTTAAAATCTAAATTTTCTGAAATTTCTTTCCAAAAACTCCGGAATTCTCTTCTGACATGATAGGTAATTGTACACCGAAAAAGACTTTTAAAAAAATTGAGATGGTCAAAAAGTGGGGGATCAGTCTACGTTGAATTAACATTGGAAACTGATCCCCGCTCCTAAAATGTAAAATATTTGAAATTTTTTTCCAAAAACCCCGGAATTCTCTAGCAGCCTGATAGGTAAGTGTACACCGAAAAAAGAAAAAAAACTGGTCATTAAAAAGTTGTGAAAAACGGACTGTGAGAAAAGACGAACATGTGCCATTTTTTTTTTAACATAGTTCATCCCAAATAAGGCAGGCCGCCACTGTAGACGTAAAGGGCTACTGAGAAATAAAGGGAGAATGTTTGAGGGTCAACCTAAATTAGGAGCTGCGCAGCGAGATGTCTGTTCACATTAGTTTTAAATTTCTGCATGTCAGTACCGTCGGGGAAACAGGGGGAAGGGAAGGAGTTCAAGAGGCCGGCAGCACGAGGAAATAAGTTATTAGAGTAGAAAGCTCTCCAGCATCTGGGGACCTCCACACTGAATGGATTGGATTTAGCTGATAGTCGAGTTGGTCTAGTTTATTTACGTCGAGGGGGTACCAGAGTAGCCAGTTCATCGGAGAATAATCCATTGAAGTATTTGTAAAACAAGCACAAGGATGCTACATTGCGGCGATGGGACAGAGTCGGGAGCTTGGTTGACAGTGAGAGACCTATTAGGTTGGCGACTATTTTTGGACCTTGTCAAAGAGGGAGAGACTAGTAGATGATGCACCAGCCAAGATGTGCCAACAATACTCCATGCATGGGTGGATGGTGGCTTTGTAGAAATATAGGATAATGTCAGGTTGGGGAGTTTACTAACACGGAAGAGGGAGCCCACCTTATTTGCTGCAGCCTTGGCAATGTCTTCAATGTATTTGTTCCAAGTCATGTTACATGTGAAGGTTAGGCCGAGGAGTTTGAATGTTGAATTCTTATGTAGGGTGATATTTGCCATGACAATCGGTGTTTGAAGAGGTTTCTTGTAGTTATGAAGGAAATGAGCTTTGTCTTTACGGCATTTAAAGTTACCAACCATTTATGACCCCAATCCACTACATTCTTGAGGTAATTTTCTAAGGATGCAGCCATTGCCTCGGATATGATCGCGTCTGTTTTGCCAACATGACGAGAGTAAAGCGTGGTGTTGTCAGCCAATAAACCAATCTCAGACTCTTTGTCATCAGGGAGATCGTTTATGAAGATCAGGAACAATAAAGGTCCAAGGATAGATCTCTGGGGTACACCAGCATTTCTGTCATGTTGCTTAGATGAAAGGCCATCGAGGACAACCTGCATCTTTCTTTTGGTTAGGAGGATCTAATTATATTAAGTAATTGCCAAGTAATACCGTATGAGCGTAAGTTATTTACCTCCTCGCCAGGAGGTTAGGCATAAGGCCAGTTTTATCTTACTCCCACAAGGTAAGATGTGACCCAAGGTCGGGTCGGGAAAGTGTTGCCGTATGAGCGTATTTTCAGAAGTTCTTTATGACATACCTTGTCAAATGCCTTGGATATATCAAGCGCTACTGCCCTAGCTTCGTCTGCCTTGTCGAGTGTATGATACAATACTTAAAAATATATTTCAAACTCTTGATCAATTTAATTCAAAATCTCGACGAAAACGAAACGAGTTACTTTTAACTTAATGTAAAACGTATTAAACTACTTTATTGGATTCTTGTACTATCGTTAATCCAAATGGTTCAGTTGAGTGAGCGTTATACTAAAGAACTAAGGGTTTCTGGTTCAATCTCGTATTTCGGGGTCCGCATTTTTTACTATTAATCGTATATGTAGTGAAATAAAAAAGCAAATAGCGTAAAATAAAATAATTTTACAATCCTATGTAAAACAATTATTTAATTACGAAATCAACTAGTATGCATTGGGGTTGATCCGGAAACCAGTCAGTCGTTTTAATAAATATATGTAAAGATGCCTTTACGTGCGTTAACCATTATATGTGTTTATTATTAATCAATTAATTAAAAACAGATACAAAATGCAATAGCGCAAAACAAAATGAAATCTTACGAAATTAAATCCATCAGAATGCATTTCGACGTATTCGGAAACAAGTCAGTTATTTTAATAGTTGGCAAAATAATTAATTATTCGTGACCTTGCACGTTTGAAAGGAATTTGGAAGCATTTTAATTTTAATTTTTTTTATACTAATGAGTAACCACTTACCAAGGCCAGAGACTATTCAAAGATGAGGGTTAATGAGGTAGTTAGTTGAATGATGAAAAATACTATGAGATGATTGGAAAAATGAGTGTAATGGACAGCATTTGATTAATTAAGACGACGGCTTGACAAGTATTTATTAACGTTGGACTTCAAGACGAAAATGATTTATTCAAATTCCTATTAAAAAAAATTATAAATTAAAGATTCCTGGGAAACGTCGGATCGGGACAGCTTGTGTATAATAAGAGTATCACAGATATTGTATTTACTTTTTATTAAGGTTACGTAATTTGATAAGTAATTTGGTAAGTAATTTGATAACTATTTGTCTCTTTTTTTGTACGTTTGGAGGTTTGTCCAATGTCTTATATTTGCCATGATTCGATTTTGAAGAATAACGACCGAGTTATCGAACAGCTGACATTTTTCATCTCGAAACACATGAGTAATTTTGTGAATTTGATAGAACATGAATGAAAGCAACTTTGGAATCAGAGAGAGAAAGAGAGAGATAGAGAGAGAGAGGGGGAAAGAGAGAGATAGAGATAGAGATAGAGAGAGATAATTATATATATATATATATATATAGAGAGAGAGAGATAGAGAGAAAGATAGAGATAGAGAGAAAGATATAGAAAGATAATGATATATATGTATATATATATATATATATATATATATATATATATATATATAGAGAGAGAGAGAGAGAGAGAAAGATATATATATATATATATATAGAGAGAGAAAGATAATGATATATATGTATATATATATATACATATATATATATATATATAGATAGAGAGAGAGAGAGAGAGAGAGAGAGAGAAAGAGAGGGAGATGGAAGGGGAAATAGGGAAAAGGAGAGAAGCTTTTCGATTTTCGTCTGAGAAATAAATTTTTACTGACATTGTGCACATTTTGATGTGATCGAAAGTGAGGATTGTTGAGTCTGCGAGTTCTTTGAAAGCGACACTCACTCGCAAAAGATTCAACGTCATTCCTCGCTTGCTGGAAATTATTTCAAACTTTCTAGACTGTTCAAGAAATCTCCTTCCAAACTGATATATGTGGCCGTCACTATCTTAGGCTGAAGGTGTATTCGATATGATAGAAACTTAAAATCGTCCTTAAAAAAAAAATTAACGTGACTGAAAATGCATTTATACCGATAAAAATGAACTAATGACGAAAAGGTTATCTTTTTTCCAAGATATAACAAGTGTTCAAAAAGTATCCAGACTACAGTTCTGAAAAGAATTCTGAATGAAA
>OY744518.1:206642981-206677981 GCA_963556195.1 Sepiola atlantica
ATCCCAGGAAAGATTTTTACAAAATGCGATTTGTTAAAAAAATGAACCTTTTTTCATAAAAAAATGAGGAAATAAAAAAGACAGGCACAATTCTCGCAAACTCCAGTTTTCTACGGGATCGCATCTCTCACAGACGTGATGTTGCTAGTCTCAGTCTTTTCTATAAATACTATTATAGCATGTACTCTTCAGAATTGTGTGATCTATTACCTGCTTCTTTTGTTCCAGCTCGTTTTACTCGTTGGTCTAGTGGTCTCCCTCAATTGTTTTGATACCTCATTGTAATACAGCTTCCTATTCCAGTAGCTTCTTCCCAAGAACTGCATGCTTGTGGAACTATCTTTCTACTGACTGTTTTCCTCCTACCTATAGCCTTGGTGTTTTAAAAACTAAGGCTTATAGGCATCTACTGTCTTTGCGATAATCATATTCTGTTCTTGTAAGCTCCTTACATCTAGTGGATTCGTGCCTTGTCTGGAGCGATTTCCATAAAAAAATCAAATAAAATACTACAATTAGAAAGTGTATTTTGTTTGTCAAGAAACGGAGCAAAAGTAGTTGAGAGGAGCAAAAAATAGAGGGGAAGGATGTCACAATTAGACGTGTTTTGCGTCCAGCTTGCCCCATCCCTTGGAACAATCGGTTGGTTATTATACTCCTCTAGTCATTTCCATTTCTGACAATCTTCTCAATTTTACTTCTGATGCATAGTTTAATCATTTATTTACAAAAGTCATTTACAATTAAGCGTACTTCAATCAATATAAAATCATATCGTGTCATATCGTCTGCGTCGGCATTACGCGTGTGTTTTGCTATCCCGCTCGTCTACTGACAATATCGTTAATTGTGATAGACAGCCATCACATGACTTATTCAATGAATTAATTCAAAACATAGAAAATGAATGATTTATTCATATCGGCCGCACTTAAGAATCCAGTAGGCTGCAAATAAAAAGGGGGAGGAAAAGTGTGCGAATATATATATATATATATATATATATATATATATATATATATATATATATATATATATATATAAATATATATATATATATATTATTGCAAGTATGAAGGGAAGACAAATTCTATCGTTCATGATTAAAAGTTAATGAAGAGAAAAAAAGGGCGAAACCGGTCGGCTGGCTTTTTTTACTCTTCATTAACTTTTAATCATGAACGATAGAATTCGTCTTTCCTTCATGCTTGCAATAATAAAATGTTGTACTCCCCCAAAAATCAGGATATATATATATATATATATATATATATATATATATATATACATATATATATATATATATATATATATATATATATATATATATATATATAATAAAATATAGTGACACGAAATTACATAATCATCGATGCAATAATTTATTTCAACCTTGTGGTATTGTCAAGCATCCAAGTTAGATGATTACATTTTTGAAACTGAGAAAAGAGAAATTCACACTCGACAATTCAAATATAATTAGAGAGAGAGAGAGAGAGAGAGAGAGAGAGAGAGAGAGTGACAACATATCTAACACATATTTAGAGAGAGGGGGAAATTTGAAGCATATTTAATCTATAATTTTATAGGAGGGATTACATGATTTATGACGAAGGGGGAAGAAAAAGCCATATATATATAAAGAGAAATTGGGAAATTGCAAAATTATATATATGTATATATATATAGAGAGAGAGATATGAGAGAGAGAGAGAGAGAATCAATTACTTATTTCAAGCGCATGGCTTAATTACTGTCGATGTGTTAGACCAGCATAAAAAAAGGTATTGTCTCATCCAAGCATCCACCGAGACTCTGAATTTTAAACCGCCACTGTTTCTCTGTCACGTGTATGACGTAATTTCCGCCTAATTTTGTATGGACTTCCTTTCCCACGAATCTTAGTTCATTTCCAGGTAAGATAATCTCTATGACCTCTTCGTTATCTTTGTCTAGAAAATATCCTGTTTACAAAATAACACCAAATTTATCCGATCAAATGTATTTAGTCATTATTTACACTAGCAAACACCCTATAAAAGCAAAAAGCCATTTCACAGAATATAAATAATAGTTACACGACACGTCATAATCACGCTGATAGATCGGTTCTCGTTAGGTCACCGAAGTTAAGCGACGTTGAGCTTTGTCACTACTAAAATATGTGCTGTATGTGGGAGAGCCTTCTGATTATCTCTGCATTGTTTTCAGTCATCCTGGACTTCTGCTTGCTATGATATCATTTGCCTATTTTGAAATATCAGCTCTGGCCTTATCAATATAATTCTATGATATTATTTCTCTTTTTTGAAATATCAGCTCTTGCTTTATCAATATAATTCTATGATATCATTTGTCTCTTTTGAAATATCAGCTCTCGCCTTATCAATATAATTCTATTGTATCATTTGTCTTTTTTGAAATATCAGCTGTCGCCTTATCAATATAATTCTATGGTATCATTTGTCTTTTTTGAAATATCAGCTATAGTCTCATCACTATTATTCAACAATATCATTTGTCTTTTGTGAAATATGAGGTTTTGTCTCATCACGATGACAGACGCGAAACTCGTTTGTTCGTCTTTGACAACTTAGTAAGCGATGCAAGGGTGACATGACTCACATTGAATACTGTGTTTAGTCCTACGAACTATCAATCAGTTTTACATAAAAAACGGCCTCCGATCTAATTTAACTCTTTGGTACGCCTTTCTGATGATTTATGGTTGAAAACCATCGCCTGTCTGTCACTTCAATTAATCCGTTTTTACTGGGAGTCTTTTGCAGCGATTTTGACGCTACACGTGAACTATTCCGTTTTTATTACGTCATACATAATCAATAGGTTGAAACTTCGGCATTGTCAGTATAACCCAAACAACTCATCTATTATTAATAAAGATTTGGTATCAGTGGATCTGAAGCCGAAACTATACTATTACTATCTTTTAATGCTTAATAGAGATATTTCTCTACCCACTTCAATGAAAAATTGTACATTAGTACAATAAATACTTATATACCATCTTTCAATGAAGGAGGTAGCGTAATATATGCTCGGTTGGCATGAACTATCCTCCCAAGCATTATCTCCTCTTTTTCCACAGAGAAATAGTGTAGAATCAGATCTGTTGTCATGAGATCATCTTCACATGCATTACCTCCTCCTTTAGGGACAGTGTAGCATATGTTTGTTCATCATGATACCATCTTCCCAGGCGTTACATATCATTTTTTGCGGGGAGCTGACGGCAGTGTAGTGTCTATTCAGTTGTAATGAGACTTCCAAGCATTACTCCCTCCTTAGGAGAGGGAAGTGTAGTATATGTTTGTTCGTCATGATACCATCATCACAGAAATCACCTCCTTTTTTGTTGAGGGGGGGGGGTACTATTTGTTCTGCTGTCATGTGACAATACTTCCAGCCATTCCCCCCCTCTTTTCTTTTTTTCTTTTTAACCTAGTTCAACCCTAAACAAGGCAAGTTTCCACTGTAGACGTAAGGGGATACTGAGAATTAGGGTTGAAGTTTAAGGGGTCATCCTAAATTGCGAGCTGTACAGCGAGATGCTTGTTTACATTAGTTTTAAATTTCTGCATGTCGATACAGTCGGGGAAACATGGAAGCAGGGAGGGAGTTCCAAAGGCCGGCAGCACGCGGAAATAAGCTTTTTGAGTAAAAGACTCCCGGCATCTTGGAACTTCCACAGTAGAATTGGTGGGATTTAGCTGATTGTCCGGTTGGTCAAGTGTATTTACGTCGAGAGGGAACCAGAGCAGCAAGTTCATTGGAGCATAATCCATTGAAGTACTTGTAAAACAAGCACAAGGATACAATATCGCTGCAATAGAACAGGAGCTGGCTCTTGGTGGATAGTGAGATACCTATTAGATTAAAGACTCTTTTGTAGACCTTGTCTAAGAGGGAGAGACTAGTGGATGATGCATCAGCCCTGATGTGACAATAGTACATGCCTGGGCGGATGGTGGCTTTGTAGAGATATAGGATACTGTCAGGTGTGAGAATTTTTTAGTACGTATATGAACAAAGAAAAAGAAAGAAAAACAATGAAAAAAAGAAAAAGAAAGAAAAACAATGAAAAAAAGAAAAAGAAAGAAAAACAATGAAAAAAAGAAAAAGAAAGAAAAACAATGAAAAAAAGAAGGAAATTTTCAGGCAAGTAAAGACTGGATTATAGTCCGTACTTATCATTTATTTAAATGCAAGTAGAGCTGTTAACTCTTAAAGGCCCAAGTCGCAGCATCCACACGCCATGTGTGTTTAGCTATTAATTTTTTTATATATCGTTCATCTTCGACTTTGATATTCATTCCAAATCATAGGAAATGTACATAAATGTTTTAACATTGCTGATCGCATACTAACCACACTAGAAAATCACATTTAACTAGAGAACATCTGCTTTCCGTTTCTTTTCTTTTCTTTTTCTCCTTTGTTAATTTAAACCTGAAATGAAATAAACATCAAAAGACCAAACATAAGAAAATACGTCGACCACAGACAAAAACCCTCACCCGCACCAGACAACAAGATTTTACTAGAATACATTCGTTTCCCTTTTCTAATTCCCTTCTTTTCTTCTTCATTTATACCGGGGAAGAAACAGACAACAAACGCCCACACATAGTAAATCGATAAGTGGCTTCTGAGGGCCAGATTCGAAAACATTCATTTTAGTTCAAGGTTTTAAAGAACTCTGGTCACAGTTTATTGAAGGTTTCATAATGTAATAGTCCCGAAAGATTGCTACAGAATATCGTAACAAGAAAAACAAAAATAGAAATTGGGATTTACCTCGCTTTTAAAATTGTCCAATATGCTCAACACGAAATAGTAAATTACACGTTTATTCGTTTATTCATTACTATTTTTCATAATTCGTTTATTCATTGCTATTTTTCATAATTCGTTTATTCATTACTATTTTTCATAATTCGTTTATTCATTGCTATTTTTCATAATTCGTTTATCTATTACTATTTTTCATAATTCGTTTATTCATTACTATTTTTAATAATTCGTTTATTCATTACTATTTTTTATAATTCATTTATTCATTACTATTTTTTATAATTCGTTTATTCATTCCTATTTTTCATAATCGTTTATTCATTACTATTTTTCATAATTCGTTTATTCATCACTATGTTTCATAATTCGTTTATTCATTACTATTTTTCATAATTCGTTTATTCATTACTATTTTTCATAATTCGTTTATTCATCACTATGTTTCATAATTCGTTTATTCATTACTATTTTTTATAATTCATTTATTCATTACTATTTTTTATAATTCGTTTATTCATCACTATGTTTCATAATTCGTTTATTCATTACTATTTTTCATAATTCGTTTATTCATTACTATTTTTCATAATTCGTTTATTCATTACTATTTTTCATAATTCGTTTATTCATTACTATTTTAACTAATTCGTTTATTCATTACTATTTTTCATAATTCGTTTATTCATTACTATTTTTCATAATTCGTTTATTTATTACTATTTTCTTAATTTGTTCCCTTACTTTTGTGTTTATGATTTTCCGTCGATTGATGTTACTTAGTATATTTTACTTTGAGCTTATTTTAGCCTCCTTTATATCTTAAATTGCGTTCAAGTTAGCTCTTTGGTATACAACCAACGTTTTTATCTATCTATACATCTATTTTTTATCTAATCTATTAGTATATACATATATATAATATTTATGAATAAATATTGGATAGTTTATACATACATACGCTAGCGTTTCAAGCTTATTGCAATCATCAGTGCAGGAAAGTAACAATTTCAGACGGTCGGGAAGCGCAAACACGGTTCACAGAGTCAGATAGAATCTGCAAGCAGTCGCCATATTCACTCAACCACCGGAAACTGTCACGTGATTAATGGAAATTAAGATCGATATGTACCTACAAGCGGGAACAGATAGAAGACTAGTCGAGAGTGTTCGACGAACGTATTCGGAATATTAGAGCTTTTTGACAATCTATTTTTAACATTCCCAAGAGTGCTCGACTTTCATTTTTCAAAGGAGCTTATTATAATATATATTCATACTTTATGTATGTGCATATAATATTATACCGAGATATAATATATTATGCATCGATTTTCAGTATTTACTTCAATAATGTAAAGTAAATAGCCGAACCTTTATTTGTGAGAAGCCTTGCCATTGGCTAATGACAACATTAACCCATGGAAAATAATAATAATGAATCTAATTAGTTAGCTAGCTCGACTAAAGACCACGTATATATATGAAAATACTCAATAACACGAATTCCGTGCATTTTAGCCTGACGATTCTCCACAGAGATGGAACGCGGACACCTTTGTGTAGCTTAGTTGCCATAAATATATTTTCATACCTTACTAATAATGAACGAGCTACTTTTCTAAGACTTTTCTAGGATTTCCTTTTTTTATCGTTGTTCTTCCTTGTTTTTTGATTTTGACTTTTATTTTTATTTTTTTCCTCTTCTCTTCTTAAGTGACCTCAACTATTGCAACGCCACATTGTGTATTGTCGGCAGTTGAAACCAGTATTCCAGTCATTTAATTTCCCTGATGATCTGCCAAGCAAGTAACTGCTTGGTAGTGAAACACGTGTAGGAAAAAACATTTAATTTGAATAAATAATATTTGTAAGAAAAAATATCTTTAATGGTGATCATTGGTGTCCTGAAAGGAATGCTTTGGTAAGCCTTCATAAAATCACATATAAATGCTCTGTACTCTGTAATCGAGTATCATCGAGCTTGTTTTTATTGGAACAACCCCGGTCTTCACTGAATGATCTATTTTATAAGTGAAAAATCTAAATCTATATATATATATATATATATATATATATATATATATATAGTCATCCACATGCAGACGTTCGCTGTATCACCGATCTTCAGTCTTGTTAGACAAGTACGTACTTAACTCTGAGATCGAAAAGAGACCGTTTTAATAACAGTGAGAGGGTTTAGTTTATCATCAAAAAGTTGAAAGCAAGTAAAAGCTTCATGTTTATAATATATCATACCGATAGCGCTCTATTCTTAATCGTTAATGGCAAGCCGTGGCTCTACTTACCATATACATTCTTTTATAGATCACATTCTTATTTTTAGCCTAAAATTGTGACCTTAAAAAACGCCGTTCTATGTGCGTATATTTAAGATAATTATGTCTCGTTTCTGGTTGTGGTAAATTTGGGTTTGCCATTCAGGAAAATATGTAAAAACTTTCATCATGTTCTTTTTTTTATTCTATTCTTTTATTTTTTTTTAAATCTAATTTTAGTATTTATTTCTGCGTGAGTGTTTGTGACATTAAACTATGTCATCGGAGCTAGGTCGGATGGCCTAACAATAGCTTGATTCTTATTTTCAAGAGCAAATACGCTGTACTAGAATGACACTATTCTAAGATGATTTTCAATCGCGCGTCCTCTAGACGACTGCAATCACCCCCTCTAGGCAGGATGTCCCAACTATTGTATCAGGTTATATGCCATTAGCGCCAAAGTACGGCAGGACAGATTAGGAAGAAGGTCAGCGGGTTGAAGGGATATATGAGCCAAGGTATAACAGGAAATCTCATTCAGTTCGTAGGGATATGTTTCCAAAATTATCCCGACGAGGCGAGGGTAAGGGTCGCGTATAATTAGAGAGAATAAAAAGTAAAATAGAGGGGTGGGGAGAAAGAGATTCAACGCAAAGATAGACGAGAAAAGAAAAAGTCAGAACTAACTTGTTACTTGTTTAAGAGATAGATAAATGGATGGAGAAGGAAAGAGAGAGAGAGAGAGAGAGAGAGAGAGAGAGAGAGAGAGAGAAGGAGGGAGGGATGGGACGGACGGACGGAGGGACAGAGGGACGGAGAGAGAAATAAATAAATAGATAGATAAAGTTATTATCATGGATAGAAAAAGATTGGGATAGAATGATAAATATATTGATAGGATAAATATATGAGGCACTAACTGGTCTAGCCGCACTGAAGAGCTGTGATACAACGAAACACTTTGTAAGTGGATGACTATATAAAAAGCTCCCTTTCTTGGGTAGAGCTTATTTGTAAGGATATCGCCAACTGTCATTAGCTTTAAGGCATAGCTCATTTGGTAAAACTAATTCGAGCTCTTGGAACTTGACAATGTTTACATTGAGATATCACTTACATTCAGTCAGTGTCGTATAATAGCGCAGGGGTAGAGACGCCGGCTGTCAGCTCGACGGTTGAGTTTCAATCTTGAGGAACTAGCTGGTCTAGCTGCACTGAAAAGCTGTGATACAGCGAAACAGTCTGTATGTGATTACTATATATGTATATACATATATATATATAATTATTTCGTGTATCCACATCTAATATTATACAGAGATATAATATGTATCGATTTTCACAAAGGTGTCCGCGTTTCATCCCGTAGGAAATCGTCAGGCTAAATTGACTTTAGACTGACGATTCCCTAAGGGTATGATACGCTATCGCCCATACGTAGTTTTATTGCCATAGATATATTTTCATAACTTACTACGTAGCTCTATATACGTATTCAGCACTGTTGAATAAATACTGAAAATCGATACATGAAATATCATATCTCCTCATAAAATGTTATGTGTATACATGAAATAATATATATATATATATATATATATAATATATAATATATATATATATATAATATATATATATATAATAATAATAATAATAATAATAATAATAATAATAATAATAATAATAATAATAATCTAGGTAAAACATCCACAGGGTAGTAATTCAAAGAATTTCAACCGGGTTTATAAAAAGTGCTCAATATAAAATAGAGCTTTTATATATGATTATTATTATTTATACAGACATGAACAAAATCTGCGACACTTGTATGTCAATGTTATCGATCAACAGCTATTATATACTGAGATCTCATCAGGGAGAGTTAGAATCCGATCTTAACCATAGATCATATATGGAAAGAATGCAATGGAGAAAAAAAAAAAAGAAATTTCAAATTTCAAAATATGATAAGATATATATATATATATATATATATATATATATATATATATATATATATAGATAGATAGATAGATAGATAGATAGATAGATAGATAGATAGATAGAACCTAATAACATGATCTCCAGTCTGTAGTAGAATTTGGCAAGAAATGAATGTTCACATTGAATGCTACCAAGACAATGCTCCGTCCCCTTCACAATTATAAGAACCCTGTTCAAATACCGTTTGCCCAAACTCTTCGTCTTAATATTCATAGGCAAAATGAATTGGAATAAATACATAGAAGATACTGCCAAGTCTGCTGCAAAGAAGGTGGGCTCCCTCTACCAGGCTAGAAAAATTATCACACGTGCTATTATCCTATATATCTATGAACCCACCATTCGCCCATGCATCTTGTATTATCGCCACCTTCGGGCTGGTGCTCAAACAACTCGTCTCCCCCTTTTGAACAGTGGACAATAAAGAGCCTCTAACTCAATAAGTCCCGCATTGTCTATCAAGATCTACCCACTGTCTCATCGCCGCAATGAAGCACCCATATACTTATTTTACTTCAATAGATTGTGCTCCGATGAACATACCGAACTTGATATATCCCCTATCACGCAAACCGGCAGCAAAATCCCACCCCTTCACTGTAGAGGTCACCAGATGCCAGAAACCCTTTTTACTCTAATAGATTCTTTCCTTGGCCCGTTTACCTTTGAAATTCCCTCTCTGCTCCCTGTTTCCTCGACTGTACCAACATGGAAAAATTAATTTGAACAAATATCTTCTACACACATCTCCCAACCAAGGATGCCCCTTATGAATCTGATTCTTAATCACAGTAGCCCATTACTTCTCAGTGGCAAGATGTCTTGTTTCGGGCGAAGAAAAGTATATAAAAAATAAAGATAGATAATTATATAGATATTCAAAAGAGACATAGAGGAACAATTAGATAGCTAGATAGATTTAGATAACGAGGGAGCTATAAAAAGTGAGAGAGGTTAACACGCGATGATAGATACACATGAACATATATATATATATATATATATATATATGTATATATATACACATATATATATATATATGTATATATATACACATATACACACACACACACACATATATATATATGTATATATATACACATATACACACACACACACACACATATATATATATATATATATATATATATATAATAAGTATTTGTTAGCGTTCTACTTTTTTAATGGAAGGAATGATGTATTTTTTATGCTAGTGGCGTCATGCTGTGTTAATACTACACTTACAGTGCTCTACTTTTTCGAGGAGCGACAAATAATAATAATAATAAATATTTGTTATTGTTTCTTATCTATGTACGTATACGTTTCGTCCTTTTTAATAATCGGGACTCATCAGCATAGAGATATGACTATTCACTACCGGTCATGCGATTCGAAACCCCGGATTACGAGTGTATATATATATAGAGAGAGAGAGAGAGGGAGATAGAGAGAGAGAGAGATAGAGAGATAGAGAAAACTGACGTATATGATTAGATAGAGAGAAAAAGAAGATACAGAGAGAGAGAGAGAAAGAGAGAGATACAAAGGAGGTAAGATGAAGAAAGAATAAACAATAAGTGCGTGACACAAAACGCTGGAAAGAAAAAAAGAAAGAAAGAGAGAATAAAAGAAACATTGAATGATACCAAAAGAGAAATGGGGTATTTATTTTATTATTTATTTTATTATTTATTTTATGAATATTTCATGAAAATTGTGGTATGTTCTTTTTTGCCTGGAAATGTCACAATTCCCTTTCTCAAAATGCAGGGAAGAATACATTAAATCCAAATTTCATTATTGCGCTCATAAAGGTCGCGACTTGGAGATTGTTACTCTGACATTCTCAAAAGAGAAATTGGGAAAAATTACCATTCACTTAGAAAATCGTATAAACATCTTGCATCACGTTTTTGAGTGCAGCTTAAAATAAGAAAACGTTTATCAGAAAGTAGAATAACTGAAAATAGCAATATTAGCAACAGTTCAGAAAACAATATCACCCGGCAAGAAGAAGATGACAAGAAAAGAAGTGTGTTAGAGAGGTAGCTATGGGTATAAAAACTTCTATAAAATAATGTTAGATAGTGTTCGGTGCAAAGAGTATGAGGGCCCCACAAAGCCAAAACGGAATTCGGAAGTGGCGTTACGACGGTGGGAGGCTTCGACGATTTTTTTGTTTCTGACCGACGGCCCGAGCAGATGTGATAGCCGGTCGCCATATTTCCAATAGGCAAAGGTAGGAAGGCGTGGAACGAGTAGCCCGGAATAACTGAAGTAAATCTCTCCCAGTAATCCCTTTCTCCTGTCTGTCTATCCCGTGAAAAACAACCACACAAAATGCGTCATGTTTATTGTTGAATAAAACTACTAAGATAACTCAACAACAACATCCGCCTAGTGTTTCTATCAACGCCTAGTTTAACAGCGCGAGCGAAGAACACAAGATACTCAAGCCAGCAAGAAGAAAAACCGGGTGCACCCAGTCGAATGAGGTAAGCAAGAATGTAACTATAAGAGACACCCATTAAATATATGCTGTTACTGATGCAATTCTATTTTCTATACTTAAGAATTACCATTTATCAAAGGCCACCCGGGGATAACTGGACCAGTTTGGGTAGTCGTGGCATATATAAACCATTATACAGTCGTTGTCGTCGGGAACCCAGGCTCTTATCGTCTGCGGATACAATTACTCGGACGCCGATGTTTACTTTTTAAAACCATCAATCAGAACAGAACAGTTACAGAGAAAATAAGAGACATGGGATACTTGCGTGACAGACTGATAGACATATAAATAGCTTCACTCGTTGTTCCTAGTTACATTGTGTGTGCATGCCCCTCCCCCTCATCGGGGATAGCGCGTTTTACACGTCTGCTTTACTTGAAGTGCCGCTAGGAAGATAGAAAATTCTCACTCCCCGATGTCTTATGATTTCGCCTAATTACATTTTACTGAGGTCACCACTGGCCCCTAGGTGTCACCCAAACGTTTCCATTAAAATAACAACTTTCCTTATGTAACAATAATTATTAATGAGATTGACAGTTGGACGATGAACAACACCATTAGCTGGTTGGAAACCATAGGCGGAAGTAGACGTTGTAGTTACCTGGGAAGCAGTCCTGTAGTATTGTGTTCCACAGATGGAGAAAGCAACTAATGCGGTATCATTTTTATTTAGATACACAACTGACACTTCCAATAAGTATATAATTCTTTAACTGTAATCGTCTCGACGGAGGCGAGTAGAATCGCTACTTGCTGAGCTGGTGTATACCAGTCGAGGATCTGTTCTCGACAATGAGTCCGACATGGACTCGGCTAACTCGGTGGCCTTTTATCTGTTGGACTGAAGTATTAGTTTCAGGTAGTTATAGAAGGTCCACCCTCCCAGACCTTTCCTCCCCTTTTTTAAAAAAGAGTTTGTTATCATAGTTCACCCCAAACAAGGCAGGACGCCACTGTAGACGTAAGGGGTTACTGAGAATTAGAAGTGTTGTGTTCCATAGACGGGTAGTTTTAGTTGATTGAAGAAGTTTAATTTATTTATATATGTGACTATCCCAAGATTAATTTTTGTTTGTATGTCTACAATTTAAAGATATCTGGTTTTAATTTAATTCAATTACATTAAATTTAAATCACCTCTTTAAACTTAAACAAAATTAAGTTCTTCACATAGACATATTTTTTTTAATGATATTTCACCCCAAACAAGACAGGTCGCTACTGTAGACGTAAAGAGGCTACTGAGAATTAGGTAGTAGGTGTTGGGTGTTATCTTAAATTAGGAGCTGTGCAGCGACATGTCTGCTTACATTAGTTGTAAACCTCTGCATGTCGTCGGTATAGTCGGGTAAACAGGGAGCAGGGAGGGAGTTCCAGAGGCCGGCAGCACGAGGAAAGAAGCTGCTGGAGTAGGAGGCTCTCCGGCATCTGGGGACCTCAACAGTGAATGGATGGGACCTAGCAGATTGTCGGGTTGTTCTAGTGTATTTGCGTCGAGGGGGCACTAGATCAGCTAGTTCATCGGAACACAATCCATTGAAGTACTTGTAAAACAAGCACAGGGGTGCAATATTGCGGCGATGGGACAGGGGTTAGAGCTTGATAGATAGTGAGGGACCTCTGGGTAATCTTAAAATCTACTGATCCTTTTAAGGTTTACTACTCGAAAATGTTCACTATATTTGCGTTCTCAAGAATAATTCGACAAAAATATACTGATTATAAAATATTTAAAAAAATAAGCTGGTGTTCTATAGCTTTTATTATTTGTAATATTTTTGTGTTGTTTGTACTATTAGAATTTGTATCTGTATCATCTCAATCTTTCTTCTTTTGCTAACATGTTATGCTTTAGTTTTTCATGTTTCTTGATTAGCCGTTCTTCTTTATTGTCAGACCTATTTGTATTTTTGCATCATTTTCTGTAAGAGAAGCTATAAATAGCTTCTCCTTTTAACGTTCAGAATCGGGATTCAAGCTGTCGATGAACTATTTTAGCGGGGGTTTGTTTCTATTGCAAATTTAGTCCCAGCATAACACAAATTATTCAAGTCCGTAATATCATGTGTCGAGATGTGTTAGATATTTATAACTTTTATTCACCCCAAATAAAGTAGGGACTACTGTTAATTAGAGGCCACATTTATAATGGGATCCGATGTGGTGCAGCGAGATGTTTGTTCAAGATTACAAATTAATTTTCTCCATATTGGTCTAGTCTGGGAAACAGGGAGCAGTAAGGTAATTCCAAATGCAAGCGGGTCGATTAAAAGAAGTTATTATAGTTTGCAGCATCTGGAGACCTCTAAAGTGAAGGGATGGGATTTTGCTGTTTGTCGGGAGGATTTACATTCAGGGGGGGGGGGGATAAGTGCAATAGAGTACTATCCGTTAAAGTATTTGTAAAACACACACACACAGATATAACGTTGCGGTGATGAGACATGGGCTGGATCTTGGTACGTTCCGTGAGACCTATTAGGTTAAAGGCTCTTTTTTGGACGCCCTCTAAAAGGGAGATACTAGTAATTAGTTCACCAGCCCAGATGTGGTAACAATACCCCATGCATGGGTGAATGGTTGCTTTATAGAGATATAGTGGCAAGGGTGAGAAGTATTTGAGTCCAGTAGAGGGAGACCACCTTCTTTACAGCAGACTTTACAGTATACACTATGTATTTATTCTAATTCATCTTATCTGTAAATGAGTTTGAACGTTGATTCTGTACATTTCAACCGATTATGGTTTTACTTTTTTCCAGTATTTGTTCCTTAAAGATAGTAATTTACTTGTATCCTCGTTCAGGATTTCCTTGATACCTTCACTTTCTGCTCTGTCTTCCTTAGTGGGTTCAGTAGTCCCGTGTCGGTGGTTTGTACAGTAACAGTCTAGTTTCATCTGGATATTGGTTTATTGTATTAATCATTTATACTTAGCTATATTCGGTCTGTGATATATTGTGGTGCTTGAAATTAAGAGTGGTCAATTTTCGCAGGAGGCCAACCGGGTACTACATACAATGAGTACATGCTTTCTTTTGTATATTATTATTATTATTATTATTATTATTATTATTATTATTATTATTATTATTATTATTATTATTATTATTATTTGTACTCACTAAGAGTTCTCACACAAGTCATCATCAGTGATTGCTCACTGACAACAACCAGTGGTGTTCCCTGGAGTCTGAGTGACAACAAGCCTCCCTAGAGTTCCAGTATTCTACACCTCTTTAGATTACCACTGCACATAGCATTGCAGTATCGCAATAGCCGCCTACCATTGATTTCTCGCTGGCAACAACCATTGGTGTCATCTTGGATTTGGGTATTGATTTACTCCTCTCCAGGAGTTAGGCACAAGGCCAGGTTTTATCTTACTCCCACAAGTAAGATGTGACCCACGGTCGGGTCGGGAAAGTGGGGTTTAAAAATTGCCAGGGCAGCCCCGTCGGCATTCCCCGGTAGAGGCGCCTCAGGCAGTAAGCAATAAACTTATTCCTCCCCAAAGAGGGGAGGCAAAGCCTGAGAAGGTGGACCTCCCAGAACTTCACAGGACAGACCCATTGACGGGCGTAAATCAAGACCCGATAGACAAGACAACACCATATGGGGTGCAGTATCCATCGGAACAGAAACTACACTTTGATCTTAGCCAAAAGGCATCTTGGATTTGGGTAGCAATAACTTTCCAAGTCTCTGCACTCTTCCAGTGGAGGTCTGGTTAGTGCTGTAACTCCTCGGCATTCCCATCCTCCTTGGCCTTCTACGACTATTTTGTGTGGTGTCAGATGAGGCTGGTGTAATTTGTGTGTGTGTGGGGGAGAGGGGAAGCTGATGATGTTGCTTGCAGTTTCTGTTCCTTGGTTCGTGATGTGGTGTCCTTCCTGTGGTTTTGTTTTCTTCCTCTTGTAAATTGTATTATTATTATTATTATTATTATTATTATTATTATTATTATTATTATTATTATTGTGGTTCTCATTTTTATATTTTTACTAGAAGAATACGCGTCCTATAAAGGGTAACATTAATTACTTGAACAGAACAGTTTTGCACCACTTTTATGTCCCCTTACAAAGATTCAAATCAAGATATCATTCTACTAAACCTTATGTCTAGAATCCTAATTCCAATTTTAATCGAAATCCATTACATGATTTTGATTCTAAAAATGTCTAAAATTTAAGGCTTAAGCTTAAGAGGTCTTAAAAATAAATTGCAATTCAGGGAATCTTCTTTAATTAGTGTATAATAATTTTGTATTAAATGTAATGCATCCACAGAGAGGCTGGTACCCTGTATCACAACTCTTTAATGTGGTTAGACAAGCGAGTGCCTCAAGTTGAGATTGAAACTCGATCAGTGTGTCGAGTGGCAGGAAAACCTTTCTTTTTAATTATTACGTTCTTAATTTCCCTAGGCAGATAATTAGTTACGTTTACTCGCTGGAATCTTGCGTTGGGACTTCTCTCCTCCGGTTGGTTAGGATGACAGAAACCACAAGGGACCTCACTACGCGACGCCTGTCTAATCGCCAAAGTGACAATTCGCTTACCAATATCTAAACACGCTCTTTTCTTCCTATGCACGTGACACTCGTGCACCAGCAATAACGCGAAAAATCACCAAATCATGAAATCCAAAGAGGGAAATGTTATCCATATATAACTGAGAACATTTGTTTGTTTGTTTGTTTGCCTATTATAAAAATACGCCCTTTCCCACAGCCACTTTCTCAAAGCAGAGATGTTGCTTGTCTCTCTCTCTCTCTCTCTTTCTCTCTCTCTCTCTCTCTCTCTCTCTGCTCTATCGTTATTTTCATAGTAGGTGCTCGTCTGAGCTCTATCTGTAGTCTGTAAAAATTTCACAAAATGACTCGTCCAGCTACAATAATTTCCCTGTGTACCTAAAATAGAACGGAGCTTCCATGGGCAGAGTTTTCTTTCCATAGAACCGCCCGTCAGTGAAACACAATACAGTGGAGCTGCTTTCCAGCTGACTACAACATGGTTATTTTCAAGTCAGGTGTAAACACATTCTTGAATTGTTTACCAACAATTTCGAACTAAACCGTTTATTTAATCTAGAAGGGTAGATTGTTCTCGTCCCGTCAGCCATGACCGAGCAGAAGTCTTAAGCAATTTGTATTATGTTCATAGTTATCACCCCTGCTGAGGATTGAACTTTCAATCTCAAGAAAACCGTCGCTTAGAACCGATTTTCACTTAGCATTTTATCCGTTGCGCCATCCGTCCATGTCGATAATTCTATTGTGAATATTTGGTGTCATCAACATAGTCTTGTTTATTCTTTTCATCAGATGATTAAAATCGGTGATGTAAGTATTACTTGTAACATTAAACTTCGAAAATGAGTACACACACACGCGCATATATATATATATATATATATATATATATATATATATATATATATATATATATATATAAACTTTTGATGAAAATAATTTTTCTTTAAAAATTCATGGATTAAGGATAATGAGATGCCTCTTTGTCTTTAATTTTGATGATTTAATAAATATTGTAATTGTACAACTTTGATTTTCATAATTAATTTTCTGAAAAAACAATATATATATACAGGGTCAGCCAAAAGTAGGTGGACAGTAAAAAACATGTTTGTCGCAGCGTAAGAGGCAGACTTCAAAGCTGTGTAAATCAAGAAGGAAAATGTGTGTTACTGTCCACCTACTTTTGGCTCACCCTGTATATATATATATATATATATATATATATATATATATATATATATATATATATATATATGAAGCAATCCAACAAAAGATATAAGCGTCAACTAATATCTTATAATTAGTGAAACATCCGGATAAAAACTGAAGCTCAATATACTGGATAGAGCATTGATATTATAATATATTCGCGACTGGATAACTTTGTCAGCTCCTTCAATTTCTCGTATATGGACTGCTATTTATAACTTGGAGTAATCCTCGGCCAACCCTCTGAATGTCTTTCCTGATTATGTTTTTCAATTTGTATGACCTGGATGGATTGTATAGATTCAACAAAAAAGTATGTTTTTGGGTTGATATATTTGATGTTATGTATTTTTATGTATTTGTGTATATAAATTTATATATTTTCTAAGCTTAATTTTATTACCTGTAGTAGTATAACTGCGGTAATGGTCCTCTGAAGAGAAGAATTAAATTTGAAAACTCATGAGCTAAGGACTTAAGGATACTTTGCTTAACTTTGAATTCTAATAAAATTTGATTGACACCTTATTTTATTACTTCATTTTATATTATAATATATTTTCAACTTGGCCACGAGAATGTCTCAACCAAGAGGAAAAAAAAGAAAAAGAAGAAATATTCTTCTGAAGATGGTATATTTACCGAAAGTACTCAAGTTTATTAAAAAAAATTTTTTTAATGTTTTTAAGATGAATAAATAATTTATTTTTAAAAACAAATAATCTGCGTTGTGCAAGGTTTTCTAAATAGTTTATAAAAAAAATATCTTCGTTATTATTGCCACCCACCCAGCGCTTCAAAATGTGTTTTCAAAATGACTTTTCAAAGTATCTTTCCACGCCGACCACGTGACAAACAGCCATATCAACACTTTTCTCTCTTCGTCAAAACACCTAGACGGATTTTCAACTTGGCCACGAGAATGTCTCAACCAAGAGGAAAAAAGAAAAAAAAGAAAAAGAAGAAATATTCTTCTGAAGATGGTATATCTACCGAAAGTACTCAAGTTTATAAAAAGAATATTTTTAAGATGAATAAATAATTTATTTTTAAAAACAAATAATCTGCGTTGTGCAAGGTTTTCTAAATATTTTATTAAAAAAATATCTTTGTTAATCTATATATATATATATATATATGTATATATATATAAATAAAAAACAGTATATATATATACATATATATATATATATATATATATATATTGGTGTTCTAAACTACTATTTATAATTAATAATTCTCATATTGTACTAAATTTTATACGAAGTGTACCTAGGAGGACATTGTCGACCTACATATGTGCTGTTTCTATGAGACATCTTGCTTTCAAACGTTCTTCTCTGTCTATAACGAAGAAACATCACTAAATCAATCGATATGGCTGCGATATGTGAATGACACGTTCATACGCTAGCCTTATCAGGAAGATGTTCAAGCACTGCTGGACCATATAGACTCCATCCGTCCACATATAATAATAACCATGGAAAAAGGGACATAATAATACATTGCCTAAATGTGTTGATGCCCTTTACTGATAAGTAGTTAGAATAAGGCAAATAATAAAAACTATCTATCCCCATCTAAGAAATTCCGAAACGTAATACCTGTTTATCTTAGCGTAAGACTATGTAAGACTCTAATACGAACTCATATAGAACATCGACAACGAAAACAAGCATCGTCTTGGGGATAGAAAACAACTGGAATAGTAATTTCTTAAAGTAGAGCAAAGAAAAATGATGAAATTCCATTTTAAATAGTTACAGATTAAACATAATACGACAGTTGATTCGTGAATGTGAATTTAATATTAAGATTATAAGTAAAAAGATAAGTGGCTTAATAAATAGCAGGAATAAAAGATATTAATTATAATAAAAAGGTTAGAAATCTTAGGTTTTACTACTTTACAAGAGAGAAAATGATGACTGATATTTAACTGAGACTGCCTTTATATGGGATACGTCGGGGTCACAACTATGAAACTGGAATTTCTCACATTCTATTTTATCAAGATTAACAACGCGTACGTAGAGAATTTAAATTATTTCTCTGGGCACTTAGAGTGTTGCTACAGTTTACTGTTAAGTACGTTAGGCAATACTGCACGTGCCGAAAAGCAAAAATACAGTTAATTATGCTATTGGATGTAAAGACGTTTCATTTATTATTAGGTTGCCTACGACAAACTATAAAGACAGTAAAACGACAAAAAAAGGCGTAAAAATTACATGCGGTCAAAGACATTGTTCCGATACAATGAAACGCACAAATTAACCATGTATAAAGACATATTTTCTCGTTGCGTTGTTTTCTGTTAAGAGAAGTGCTGCGAAGCCAATGTTGCCGGTAGAATGTCTAGACAGCAAATGAGAAAAAAGTCTGATTTTAATTCTTGGCCACATCTTGGGAGAATAGTCCACAAGTAAGATCTTGTGTTCAGGGAGTCAAAGCATTTTTCCAAAGGGGTATAACTCTAGCTTAAAACACAATTTATCCTCAAAGAGAAAAACATTGGTCCCAATTTAATGCGTAATACTAATGAACAGAATTGGTCATTCGACGAGATCGATTTCAAAAACTAAACCTTGCACAAAGTAAGATTTGTTTTCTAATACAGAAATCTATTTTTCGAAAAGGTATGGCACCTGCGTTCATAAACAGCAACTACTTTATTTTAGATATTAATCGTAATCTAGGGTTCAGGGTCGGGAGTATGAGGAGACATGTTTATCATTATTTACTAGACAACGCACGGTACCTCTGTTAGTAAATAAATAAATGAATAAATGAATAAAATAAATGTATAATGGCGCGACTTTTGTTTTTCGCCAAAAGCGCATACCAGGAAAACAAGCAACAAGAATCGATATTGATTCAGCGTCGATAACATATATATTTTGTTCTCGAAATCTTCGACAATAAAAGGGTGCTGACGAATCGATCTGATTTGGCCAACCGCATTTTATCCCAAATCCAGTATGACCAGATCGATGAAACTCGGGTACACCCAGCAGGCACTATAATGTATTGTACAACCTACGATCGAGTCTTTTATTGTGTTGTTTTTCAACTAACCTATGATACATACTTAATGTGTGTGTATATATATATATATATATATATATATATATATATATATATATATATATATACAATAATACTTTTATAAATAAATATTAATTATTTAAATACCTACAGACATCGATGTTTCATGCTAACGCAATCTTCAGTGTAGGAACTAATTCTCAACGATCACAAATCGCCACTGATTCGTAGTCGGGGATCTTACCTATCGGCCATTGCCAATTAGTTAGTAAATATAGAGGAACTTTAAATGTAAATAGCGAAAATCGGCGGTTATGTACCAGGCAGTATAGAGTGATCTACGAAACGGCGTTCGGATATATATATATATATATATATATATATATATATATATATATATATATATATATATATATATATATTATAAAAAGGGCAGTTGTCTGTTTGTTTATATTTGTGTATGTCCACAAAAGACTCTTGACACACTCGACAAAGACCGTAAAGTTGACGTTTTCTGAATCGCCAAGCTTCCATATGGCTGGGAGTGTTCGACGCTCGAGTGGAATTTTGAATAATCGCTGATGAAAACAAACTTTATAATTCTAGACAGTGCTCTACTATAAAGACTATAAATCTTAAAGGAGCATTAACTGTAACTATTGGTAAGTATTAAAGTGTTTTGGAACCTACAGACAATATCATTTCGTTTTTTTAACCTCATATTAGCATAATAATATTTGTAGATGCTGAATTGTTAATGCATAATTACAAAATATTGATTATGTCATATATTCTGTATTCTACTCAATTATAATACATATATATATATATATATTTACGTATACATATAAGTGTAGTATTAACACAGCATGACGTCGCTAGCTATATGTGCATTGCTCCTTTCATTCAGTAGAACGCTCTTATGACGTCAAGCCGCAGGATAAAGTGTTAAAATTATCACTGTTTATTCGCTATTCAGCGTTGGCCGAGTTGTTCTAGACGTCGGGATTTGAGTTGCAAAATACTCGGAATCCGGGGTTTCGAATCGCATGACCAGTAGTGAATAGTCATATCTCTATGCTGATGAGTCCCGATTCTAAAGGACGAAACGTATACGTACATAGATAATAAAAAAAAACAAATATTTATTATATGTATGTATATATATATATGTGTGTGTGTGTATATATATATACAGAGAGAGAGAGAGAGATAGATCGACATCTATAATAAAGGAAGAAAGTGTTCCAACGCAATGGAAATTGAAAAAAGAAAACCCCAAAATAGTATTTATGTATTCATCAACTGCTAAGTGTAGTTTAAATGTGTTTAGAGGCTGTTATTATATTTTTTAAAGAATTTGGTTATGTTGTTATTTACGTATAATAGTTGGGTATGGGGGTATCTGTTAGCGACTACTTCCGCTGTAGTTTTGAATCGTCTCTGTTTACTTTAACTTAAAAAACAATGACTATGTTATCTTGTATTTGAGATCTTGTCTTCCGTTAAGTTAGAGTAATTCTGTAATTTATATATTTTTGAACAAAAATTATTTTTGAGATTGTATTTGGCTGGGGTGTTCTTATTTATTTGTTGTTTATAATAGTACGTGTAATTGTCGAAATGACAGTGTGCGCGTATCTGTTAGCGTCCACTTACGGTTGCAGTTACGTAATGTGTTACCTGTTATTGACTTATAACTGAAGCTGTTTTTAGTGCGTGTTAGTGTATTATTTAACTGTTTATTTAGTTTGTTGACGGTTGCAGTTTCGTAAAGTATTATTTAATCTTGACTAGTAATTAAAGCTGTTTTTGAATTCGTAATTGGTTTATGTTTCGAGTCTGTTGAGACCGCTTTTTTAATATTTCCATTTTTGATAAAAATGAATTTGATTTTTTTTTAATTATTTGATTCTTTGTTTTGTTAGCGATGATTTACGGATGTTGTTATATTTCGTTTTGGGTCAATCTAACCTATAATTGAATAAGATAATTTTGCTAATTAGATCGTATGTTATATATATATATATATATATATATATATATATATATATATATATATATATATAGTAAGCTATGAAAATATATTTATGCCAATTAAGCGACACAGAGGCTCCCGCGTATCTGCCCCGGGGGAATCTTCAGGCTAAAATGCATGGAGTTATTTTTGCCGGGTGTTTTTATATACACGGCTGGCTAGTTAACTAATCAGATTCTTTATTGTACTCTCAGCCAATCGTTGGGCTTCCCACGAACAAAGGTCTTGTTAGTGTTACTTCCATTCCTATATATTGTTCTATTGTTCTTTTTTCTATAGATTACCCATATCTTTTTTCCTTTGTTGTGTCAGGATATAGGGCAATCTATACAACAGTGCTCGATACGTAAGTAGAGCTAGGTAGTAAGCTATGAAAATACATTTATGGCAATTAAGATACACAGAGGCTCCCGCGTTTCATCCCCGGGGGTGGGGGGATCTTCAGGCTGAAATTTTAGCCTGAAGATCCCTCCCCCCGGGGATCAAACGCGGGAGCCTCTGTGTAGCTTATAGTAAGCTATGAAAATATATTTATGGCAATTAAGCTATACAGAGAATCCCGCGTTTCATCCCCGGGAGAATCTTCAGTTTAGTCTGAACATTCCCCCGGGGATGAAACGCGGGATCCTCTGTGTAGCTTAATTGCCATAAATATATTTTCATTGCGTACTACCTAGCTCTACTTACGTATCGAGCACTGTTGAAGTAAATACTGAAAATTGATTCATAAAAAATTATATCTCCTTATAAAATGTTATGTGGATACATGAAATACTAATATATATATATATATATATATATATATATATATATATATATATATATATATATATATATATATATATATATATATATATATATATAATGTTTTTACCGCCCAGCCAAAACACTTTGAATAAGTGTAGCATTAGCCGCCTTTCTCCCCAATATAAATTGGACCGAAAATAAAAAGAAAATAACTCCGCATAATTCGCGATAAGCGAGACTGGCGTGTGTGAAGTTATAGTAAATCGTAATGGAGAGAGAGAGAGAGAGAGAGAGAGAGGGAGAGAGAAAAAGAAAGAGAGCGAGAGAAAGAGAGAGGGTAGAGATGTTGCTGTGTTTTCGGCGAATGACCGACTGACAACATGGCAGACATTTTGATTTTTGATCGAATTGTCGGCCATTTTGAATACGTTACTTACAAAATATAAACGAAAAAATCGAAAATAAATCGAATGAACCGCAAAATCACGAACGGTTCAGACTTCAGTGTTAAAATGTTTGGTCTAGCGTATTAACTATGCAATCGAAGCCGGGGTCATTAGACAGACTGGGATTTTTTTTGGAGGTGGGGGTGGGTGGGGGTAAACAAGAACGCATTTTCTTAAGATACGTCCACTCAATACGCATATTTGGCGATGGAAACGCTATTGGAAACTTAGATCGACCAACAGACAGATCCTCTTATAGAGAAGATTGGACGTGCCTTAAAAATGATGCGCCCATTCAATCTTCGCGTTCAGCGATTACGGCTCTATTACAAAATTAAATGTGACAGACCAACAAACATGCTATTTCAAACAGAAGTGTGACAGACCAACAAATATGCTATTTCAAACAGAAGTGTGACAGAAAAACGAAAATGCTATTTCAGTCTTAAGCATGGCAGCCCAACAAAAATGCTATTTCAAACTGACACATGACAGACCAACCAACATGCTATTTCAAACAGAAGTGTGACAGACCAACGAAAATGCTATTTTAAACTGACACATGACAGACCAAACAACATGCTATTTCAAACAGAAGTGTGACAGACCAACAAATATGCTATTTCAAACAGAAGTGTGACAGAAAAACGAAAATGCTATTTCAGTCTTAAGCATGGCAGCCCAACAAAAATGCTATTTCAAACTGACACATGACAGACCAACCAACATGCTATTTCAAACAGAAGTGTGACAGACCAACGAAAATGCTATTTTAAACTGACACATGACAGACCAAACAACATGCTATTTCAAACAGAAGTGTGACAGACCAACAAATATGCTATTTCAAACAGAAGTGTGACAGAAAAACGAAAATGCTATTTCAGTCTTAAGCATGGCAGCCCAACAAAAATGCTATTTCAAACTGACACATGACAGACCAACCAACATGCTATTTCAAACAGAAGTGTGACAGACCAACGAAAATGCTATTTCAAACTGACACATGACAGACCAACCAACATGCTATTTCAAACAGAAGTGTGACAGACCAACGAAAATGCTATTTTAAACTGACACTTGACAGACCAACAAACATGCTATTTCAAACAGAAGTGTGACAGACCAACAAATATGCTATTTCAAACAGAAGTGTGACAGAAAAACGAAAATGCTATTTCAGTCTTAAGCATGGCAGCCCAACAAAAATGCTATTTCAAACTGACACATGACAGACCAACCAACATGCTATTTCAAACAGAAGTGTGACAGACCAACGAAAATGCTATTTTAAACTGACACATGACAGACCAAACAACATGCTATTTCAAACAGAAGTGTGACAGACCAACGAAAATGCTATTTTAAACTGACACATGACAGACCAAACAACATGCTATTTCAAACAGAAGTGTGACAGACCAACGAAAATGCTATTTCAGTCTTAAGCAGGGCAGACCAACCAACATGCTATTTCAAACTGACACATGACAGACTAACGAAAATCTTATTTAAAACAGAAGTGTGACAGACCAACAGAAATGCTATTTAAAACTGAAGCGTAGCAGTCCAACGAAAATGCTATTTCAAACTGACACATGACAGACCAACGAACATGCTATTTCAAACTGACATATGACAGACCAACGAAAATGCTATTCACACAGAAGTGTGACAGACTAACGAAAATGCCATTTCAGTCTTAAGCATTCTAGACCAACGAAAATGCTATATCAAACTGACGCTGACATACCAACGTACATGCTATATTAAACTGACGCGTGATAAACTAACGCACCTATGCTATTTCAAACTAAAGCGTGACAGACCAACGAACATTCCATTTCAAACTGAAGCGTGACAGACCAACGAACATTCCATTTCAAACTGAAGCGTGACAGAACAACGAACATGCTATTTTCAACTGAAACGTGACCGACCACTGGACAGACAGAGAGACGGGCAGACGGACAAAGAATCTTACACAGATGCGTGGACGCATCTAAGGCCTGCTTTTCGAGTTTGGTTTATTGGTTCGATCGATTCTGTTGCTATTAAAAAAAAATGTGGCCGCCACTGTTAACAGCAACAAACGATGCGATTCCTAGATACTCATCCATGGGTTTAGACATCAACAGAAGACTAAACACTGTATTGGTGTCAGCAATACAAAATAAACTTAAAACTATAATCCATGCTCATATGAGAGACGTGTATCTGCCAGCATCCGACCCTTACGTTCTTTTAGACTATTAGACAGAAGAACGTGAAATTTGGTTTTGTTCGTAATAAACGATTAATAAAACATAAGTCGCTATTTTACCCATGTCTTAATGGCGAAATTTTTCCATCTTTATCTCCTCTGACGCCTGCCTGCATCATCGAATGTACCTCTTATTGGACTTTTTACCCTTTTTGGATTTTCTATTTTTCGCCGTACCTGAAGTTGTGGCTTCTTGGAATTTAACTTTGAAACCTCTCTCATTACTTCTCGTGCCTCTAACGACCTACCTATCTACATCTTATTCTCTCCGCTGGACTCTTCGACACCGGACTTTTTGGCAATCGGACATTTGCTTGCACCTTGGCACAGTTTTGCCCTGCGTTTCTTTCCCTACAACTTTTATTTTATTTTTTCAAATTTTAAATCTTGGCCATTGCCAACTTATCTATCCCAGCGACTTCCTCTGATGATAAGATTTTGATCTTTGAAAAGCCTGGCTTAAGGAAAATTTAACTTGAATAAATTGCCTTTTTGCGGAATATACCTTGCTTTGAACTTTTGAATTGAATTTTGATTTGGCTTTTGCTTTCTCTAATTCCTTTCCATTCTCCTTTATCTCTACCTGCTCTATCCTGGATATTGAGCTGTATACTCTTCACAATAGGGTTTTACCTTTCCTAAAAGTTCGCTTTTAGTACACCTCTTTATATATATATATATATATATATATATATATATATGTTATGCAAGCGTCATTAAAGACACAGAGTTTTCTCTCTTCACTATATTTCTTGTCAATTTCTCGACGTGACGAGCGGTTCGTCGGTTTTCGGGTGTTAATTGGTGGAGTATAGCACCTAACGTTGTGTCGTGGGCCATTCCTCTCGACCGTCTTCAGGAGGCGATATCCAATTCCTTCCCATAGCAGGAATATGTGACACAAGGTCGGAAAGTGGGGGAGGAGGCAAGCCAGCGCTCGTAAAGAAGGAGCACTCTTGCCTAGCAAAAATGCCTGGGCAGCCCCGTCGGCATTCCCCGGTCAGGGCGCATCAAGCAGCAAGCAATAAACTTACTCCACCCCAAAGAGGGGAGACAAGGCCTGGAAAGGTGGCCCTCCTAGAACTGCACAGGACAAACCCACAGACCGGCGGAATCAAGACCCGAAGACCAAGACGATACCGGTCTATAGAGTGTAGTATCCAACGGAACAGATACTACACTTTGATCTTGGCCACAAAAAAAAGGCCGAGAAGCCAGAACTGTCTCTAGGAGGTGGTGTCTTATCGGTGTCTTATCGTTACTAAGAACCGTTATTTATAGTTTTATTATTCATTTTATATCTATTAATTTATATATGTATACACACACACATATATATATATATATATATATATATATATATATATATATATATATATCTTTATTTATTTTTTTATTTTTATTTTTATTATTATTTTTATTTTTATTATTATTATTATTATTATTATTATTATTATCATGTATTAATTGTTAAAGACTGATAGGGCGTTAGTACCAGTGGTGAATGCAATTTTATTAATTGTGGGTTGTAATTTTTTTATGTGTAGGGCTTCGAAGATTTTTAGTCTGTTGGTGCAGTTGTTTTTTGGTTTTGTTGACAAGTTCAATGGTAGTAAATCCAAAGGCAATTGTAAAATCCATGGAATTGAAGAAATAAAATCAACAAAACCCAAAATCCGTTTGTTTGGAAGTCGCGCGTCAGAAAGTTTATAGAGATGCGCAACTTCCAAACAACTGGATTTTGGGTTTTGTTGATTTGATTCATTCAATTCCATGGATTTTACAATAGCGTTATTCACCTTTAAAAATATACGACCAAATCAGGAGGCGTAACGTTGCCATCAAAATAACTACTCTAGCATGCTCATGTGTTGTATACATGTAAATGGCGGGAAGGCTAAAACAAAATGGCGGGAATTTTAAAACAAAATGGCGGGAAGGCTAAAACAAAATGGCGGGAATTCTAAAACAAAATGGCGGGAAGGCTAAAACAAAATGTCGGGAAGGCTAAATCAAAATGGTGTAGCACAAGTTGGTGTAAAACAGGATGGCGAAAGAAAACGGATGCACTAATGCACTAAAAATGTTTATTTATATAATGGCAACAAATGAATGACTCCAGACTTCTTAAAACTCCCTACTAAGGGGCCTCACTGTCGGATGAAATTTTGTATCATACCTGGTATGGTTAAGGGGTACACAGGGCTTAACTAGTTGATAGGGTTGGCAAATAAAGTATTTAGAAGAAACAGAACTGGGAAAGATAGAGACTTAAGCATCGTAGGGTTGGTAAGAAGCGAACACCTTGCCCAAGGGTGTCTATAAACGTTGCATGTTAGGGTGGGTAAGAAGCGAACACCTTGCCCAAGGGTGTCTATAAACGTTGAATGGTAGGGTGGGTAAGAAGCGAACACCTTGCCCAAGGGTGTCTATAAACGTTTTGTATCGTGCTCGTGATAAATTCCATTTGATTCATAGTTTGAACTCTGACAGGTAGAGAGTGGACCTGGGAGTACTGGTAACTAACAGGATTACTTCACACTCAAGAAAAAAACCCTAAATTTAGCCATTACAACCGGATGCACTTGACAGCTAGGACCCATATCGATATGTAACCTATTTTATCTGCCCCAATAAAATAAAATAAAGGGTCTTCAAAAAGTCATCAGCTTTTTTTTTTATTTAAATAACATCAACATTGTAACAAAAACTTATACATAATAAATAATATATATTAAAAATGTCCCCTACTTTCCATACATTTCTGCAAGCGATTCACAAATGATTGCATCACATTTTCCAAAATTGTCGGTGTTATTCTGAAACTTTCTTCTTCAATAAATAACTTTAATTTATCAAATGTTTGTGGTTCTCTTCTGAAAGCTTAATTTAAAATTTACAAAAAAATAGAAGAACAATCCGGAGGCCTAACTTGCCATGAGAATAACTGTTCAAACAGATTGTTGTGTTGTGCAAATGTCTATTTATTTACTTCCCACAGAGTAGAATCTGACACAAGGTCGGAAAGTGGTAATTGCGCACTCTAGAGGAAGAGTACTTGGGATTTTTTTAAATTGCCTGAGCAGCCCCATCGGCAGTCTCCGGTAGGGGCGCTTCAGGCGATTAGCAAAAAACTAACCCCTTCTCAAAGGGTGAGAAGAAACTGCACAGGACAGACCCATTGACCGGCGTAAATCAAGACCCGAAGGCCGAGACAATACCAGTATGGGGTGCAGTATCCATCGGAACAGATACTACACTTTGATCATGGCCAAAAGGCCACGAAGCTAAAACAAAGTAGCTTAGTACCAGTTGCTGTAAAACAAGATGGCGCAACAAAAGATGGCGTCATAAAAATGAGGACGTATGCAGTAAAACACATCTCTATTTTTTTTTTTAGCGTATAAGATTTTCATTAGCAAAAATGATGTTATTAAAATGTATGTTATTTATGGTTGATTTTATAAAATTTATGTTATTTATGTTATGTTATTTATGTTTGGTGTTATAAATGTTATGTTATTAAAATTTATGTTATTTATGTTATGTTATTTATGTTTGGTGTTATAAAATTTATGTTACTTATGTTATCTTATTTATGTTCGGTGTCATAAAATTCATATTATTAAAATTTATGTTATTTATGTTATGTTATTTATGTTTGGTGTCATAAAATCTATGTTATTAAAATTTATGTTATGTTATTTATGTTCAATGCTGTAACATTTATACTATTAAAATTTATGTTATTTATGTTATGTTATTTATGTTTGATGTTATAAAATTCATGTAATTAAAATTTGTTATTTATGTTATGTTATTTATGTTTGATGTTATAAAATGTATGTAATTAAAATTTATGCTAGATGTTATAAAATGTATGTAATTAACATTTATTTTATTTCTGTTATGTTATTTATGTTTAATGTATATAAAATGTATGTAATAAAAATGTATGTTATTTATGTTATATGTTATAAAATGTATGTAATTAAAATTTGTTATTTATGTTATGTTATTTATGTTTGATGTTATAAAATGTATGTAATTAAAATTTATGTTATTTATGTTATGTTATTTATGTTTGATGTTATAAAATTTATGTCATTAAAATTTATGTTGTTATTCATGTTTGATTTTATAAAATGTATGTAAGTAAAATTTATGTCATTTATATTTGATTTTATAAAATGTATGTTATTGAAATATATGTTATTTATTTTATGTTATTTATGTTTGAACTTGAATTTTATCAATGGAAATTGCTCCAGACAAGGTATGAAGTCACTTGACGTAAGGAGCAAACAAGAACAGAAGACGCTCATCACAAAGACGGGGTTTTCTTCTTGGTCTTAGTCTTAAAAAGACAAAGGTTATAGATAGAAGGACAACTATGACTAATCATAATACTATTTATTGTTTGTAGTAATATTTGTTTTCAGTTGTCAATCTAATTGAGCATTCTCTGATCTTATGTTTTTCTTCTTCTTTTGCAGACGGCCTGTAAGAGAGAGATGGCAATGACATGGTGGTTTAGGGTTAGCTATGAGGTTCCGTCAGCTCTCCGATCATCGGCAGTTGCAGCGCTCTCCACGTCAACAGTGCTGTCACCACCTCAATCACCACCATCCTCTCTAATGCCAGTCTCAGACTCTGGCTTTGCACTGTGCAGGATTGCGAAACAAAATAAACTCGACAGAAATATAGATGATCCTGTTATTCGTCATACTGCCCTGTAGAAATTTAACAACTCAAATAACCCAGGAGTATTTTATTAGTAGTAGTATTATAATAACTAATACTAGTAATAATATTTTGAAGAAAAAAAAAGAAGGAAACAAACAGGCAACCAATAAACAAAAAGTACAGGAATTATTTCCATCAGGATTGAGCATCTTCGGATTTATTTGAGATATTCTTCAAAGAAAAGAAACTTTGATTACATATTTTTCTTCAGATAACAAACGTGAAAACGATATAAAAAGTAAAACGAAAAAAAAAGAAAGGACAAGAAAAAAAAAGAAAAGGGTTAAAAAAAGAAAAAGACAAGAATGAAAAGAAACATTAAATAACGAAGTAGAGAGAAAGAGAAAAAGAAAGTACAGAAATTAAAAGAAAGAAAAAGGAAAAAGAAGGAAAACGTAAAAACAAAAGTAAAAAAAAAGAAAAACGAAAGATAAAGTAAACGAAATGAAAACAAAAAAGGATAAATAAAAAAGAACAAATACCTAAGATAAAAAGAAAAAAAACAAAAAAAGAAAAAAGGATAGAAACAAACAAAGGAGAAGAAAATAAAGTTGTTTAATTAAAAATCAAAATAAAACAAAAACACGTGCCGGTGAGAAGAAAATCTCGCCAAATGAAAAGAAAAGTAATTATTTAAACCAAAAATCGCCCCCTTGGATCTTATCTAATTCACACGTGATTCTCGAAACCGAGATTTCAAAAAATATCCTGACCGCCGTTTCCCCCTCTTGAAATCAAAGCCGTCGTTTCGTATCGGAAAAGAAAAAAAAAACAAAGAAAATTAAAGAAAGTAGAAAGAGAAATATATATTAAAAAAAGGTATAAAAAGGAATTTTAATGATTTGAAACAAAAGCAAATTTATTATGCAAAAATACGCACTCGCATATTCTTCCATCCTTACACACAGCAAATATATCCATATACGATAGTATTAGCTAGTATCTATTTAAACACATACGAAAATAAAATACAGGTATACATATAGATACTTAATAAAATACATATATTTATATATGTATATATATATATATATATGCATACATTTAACAACATTAAAAAATAAATCGTCTTGGACATGAGATCATTATTAAAAGGTATTGGCCCCTTAGAACCATTTTCATACGACATTATTCCTTGCTGAATTAACGAATAATTATAATAATAATAATAATAATAATAATAATAATAATAATAATAATAATAATAATAATAATAATAACAACAACAACTCAAACAAAGCTGGAAAAAAAGAATACGGGGCCAACAAGCAACACATAGACAAATATATGTATACACATGTAGATATAAGTACAATTACAACATCATAACTAAATATTCCAGCTTCCTTACTCTTTCTACATCATTGCATCCATCCTGATATAAGTATTATATATGTATACATATACATGTATCTGTTTCACTTACATTTTTATCTTTCTGATCCTTGGAGTGAAAGAAAAAACAAAAAAAAGGCTGTTCTCATGTTCTACCGTCATGTGTACGAACCAGTCCTCAACCCGTAGTTTTTCCCGACACTTTTAGTCCCTCTATTTACCTTGTCAGTTCCCCTGTCTACTTGATTTGTCTATCGATTTATCTATCTATATTTCACGCTGTGTGTCTGCCCCCATCGGTTCTCCCAGTATCTATCAAATCTGTGTGTCTGCAAACACCAGTCTGCTCATTATCTCTCCCTCCCTCTCTCTCTCTCTCTCTCTCTCTCTCTCTGCTCATTATATATTAATCTCTGTCAGTGTTTGATCCTATATACATACATCAAGTCACTCATTTCCACACCTCTCTCTCTCATTCTCTCTCTTCATATATAAATAAATATATATATATATATATATATATATATATATATCTGACTTTCTGCTCACTATATATCAATCTCGTCAGTGTCTGATCCTACATACATACATCAAGTCGCTCATTCACCCATCTCTTTCCCTCTATCTCTCTCTTTCTCTCTCTCTCTCTCTCTCTGTCTCTCTCTCTCTCTCTGCTCATCATATATCAATCTCTATCAGTGTCTGATCCTACCTACATACATCAAGTCGCTCATTTTCACACCTCTCTCTTTCGTTCTCTCTCTTCACACACACAAACACACACACCCACAAACACATATATATATATATATATATATATATATATATATATATATATATATACATCTATGTCTTTCTGCATATTATATATCTATCTCGCCAGTGTCTGATCATACATATATACATCAAGTCGCTCATTCTCCCACCTCTTTCCATCTATCTATCTCTTTCTCTCTGTCTCACTCTCTCCATTTCTCTCTCTCTCTCTCTTTCTCTCTCTCTCTCTCTCTCTCTCTCTCTCTCTCTCTATATATATATATATATATATATATATATATCTTGTGGTGCATTCCAGTGAGCTACCTCAATTTCTCTCGTTCTAGCCACTTTCACATTGTTTATCCGACGAGAAACACCCCCCCCCCAAAAAAAAAAACTTAAAGAAAATTCCACCCCGTACCAACCACTATCTTCTCTTTTACACTCACGAAAGTATCCAAGTGTTTTGGCCTCACCCCACCACCACCACTACCACCACCACCTCCACACGGTTACGTTTTAAAACTCCCTTCATCTCTAACATTCTCATAAATCGATGAGGACTATAAAGAATCTACAATTCTGAAGTGAAGGTAACTAAAATAAAATAGACGACATCACAAAAGCGCCTATAAAGCTTCATTCATCTTACGATATCAAAAATAAACATAGATCACAACTTACAGTTACCTTTACAGAAGAGCTATAAAACACGGGGGATAATCTCAAACAAGAAAGCTCACTAAAGAGATTAACTATTGCTGTAACCTTGATGCTGAGGCTACTTTCTAAATTATAAAATTTTAAGACAGTTTCCAATAACCTCCAAGACAACTACCAGAGATTTCGAAAGCTAATTGTTAAAATAACTTCCGTAAAATTAGCAAGTCAACCACTAAAAAATCGTTTAACGCGAACAAAAATAAATAAAAAAAGAACGATTTAACTAATTTCACGTCATCATAAACGAATTGAATTTTTGTGGAACTAATAATTTTTTTTAATCTTCAAAACTGATGACCTGCTAAAAATAAGTATATTTATATTTATATATATATATATATATATATATATATATATATATATATATATATATATATATATATATATATATGCTGTGATTAAAATTGATAATTTGAAGCAATTATAAATACCTATACATCTACTGTGTTTCTATAAAACTATCCGGAACCATATAGCTATCATATACCATTAGTTCGTTGTCAGTTTACCATATATCTGTCTATCTATCTTTTGATCTACCTGTCTGTCTACCTGTGTAAGTGTCTGTCTGTCTGTTAATATATTATCTATCTCCCATCATTCCCATTTTATCGCTTCCTTCATTTCCCATATCTGCTAAAGCTTTATATAATTCTTCTTTCTTTCTCTTAATAGTTTTGAACCTATTCATCTCTTTCTGAGGGTATATTTTTCGTCCATTCTTTACCCTCTTTCTCTGTCTCTTCACCCAATCTGTCGGTGACAGAGCCGTGTCTATCTATCTATCTATCTATCTATCTATCTATCTATCTATCTTATGACACTGTATTTCCATTCTCTATCAATAGTTTTCCATCTATCTAGCCATCTATCAAGTCATATCAGATCTCCGTTAATTTCTATCTAGATTTATCTATCCAGACACATCTCTTTCTATTATTATATTTTTGTATCAATCTGTGTGTAGGCATCTGTCAACCAGCCTGTTTAGCTGTCTGTACAACTCCATTACCCCTTCTCTTTCTCTCTCTTTATCCATATATATATATATATATCTATAAACCTCTCCCTTGACCCCCTCTCTCTATCTCTCTCCAAAAAAAAACTCGCATAAAAACACTGGATGCGAATGAGCGAAAGCAACCATGGACCAGACGAATTATGAAATTTCATGGAATGATAGCTTAATCGACGTTAATTTCTCTTACAACTTCAATATCACCGGTGCCAATAAAAATCTTGGCTATGAGATCAAATTAATCAACTTTTACTTAACCGGGGTCGCTGGCATGACAGTCTGCTGCCTTGGCATCGTTGGAAACATCCTATCGTTTATTGTCCTCACCCGCAAAACCATGAAGTCCTCCACCTACACGTACCTTTCAGGCCTCGCCATCTGTGATTTGCTAGTTCTTTTCACCACCATGCTCTTAATTCTAAAAGACACTAAGTTCCCTGAGCTCGGGTCTCTTTCCTGGCCCGACGATTATTACCTGGAGATGTTCCCAATTGTGCATCCAGCTG
>OY744518.1:206685481-206687981 GCA_963556195.1 Sepiola atlantica
AATAGAGGATAGTATAATAAAATAACGGAGGATAGTATAATATATATATATACTGGATGATAGTATGATAAACTAATGGAGGGTAGTATAATACAATAACGGAGGATAGTATAATATATATAATGGAGGGTAGTATAATAAAATAATAGAGGGTAGTATAATAAAATAATGGAGGATAGTATAATAAAATAACGGAGGATAGTGTAATGAAATAATGGAGGCTAGTATAATAAAATAAGGTAGTATGGTATAATAAAATAACAGAGGAAGTATAATAAAATAACAGAGGATAGTATAATAAAATAATGGGGGATAGTATAATAAAATAAACTAGAAGAATACCCGCCCCAGGACAGGTAAAATGAATTCCCCAAACAGTACAGTTTGGCACCAGTTTGATGGCCCCCTTTTACGAAGGTTAAAACAACACATAATCGTACTAAAGCTTACTTTGTATAATTTGGATTATTCGGACTACTGTTCTCATCATGAGTGTTATTCTCACAACGTTTCGGCCGCTGTAACCTCTACATTTCTTCAGGTATATCTTTTCGAACTTGGGAATATTTATGTCGAACTCGGGAATCTGGAAGGAATTTGGAACGAAACTGATTATTTAATCCACGGGGATAGAATGCTCTCATTCCGTCAGAAGTCTTCAGTAATTCGCAATTCTTCGTATCGCCCGCACCGATGATTGAACTTTTCAACCTTCAGATGACCATCACTTAGAACTGAATTTTAACTTAGTACTATATCAACTGCGCCAAGAAACCGTGGATTAAATAAAGGATTCTGTTCGAAATTCAATCCAGATTCCCGAGTTTGACAGAAATATTCCCGAGTTCAAAAATATACTCCTGAAGAAGGACGGGGGTTACAGCGTCCGAAACGTTGTGATAATAACACTCAAGATGAGAATAGTAGTCGGAATAATCAAAATTATCAATCCTCATCTAAAAAATTCAGAAAATAAACCTTATATCTAGAATCTGTATTCCAATTTTGATCAAAATTCATTACATGATTTTGATTCGAGTAAATATCAAACAATTAAGGCTTAAACTTAAGAGGTCTTAAGAAGAAATTGAAATTCAGGGAATCTTGCTCAATTGACCACGTTGTTTTCAGAGTGAAATTCGATACCAATAGTCTTAAAGTAGCGATTCTCAATGATGAACAGAATAGAAGTTTGGTGGCGATTAGTCAGGCGAAGTAGATGGTAGGTTGAACACAAACAAACTCGACTGAAAACATAACCATAAAAACGTAAACCACTTTGCCCTGGAATTTAATTACGATAAGAATCGATATGACTTATATAAAATAACTGATTTTATATATATATATATATATATATATATATATATATATATATATATATATATATATATATATATATATAATGGTAGTTTATCAGGAAATGGTAGTTTATCAGTACCATTGGAGAGCCATGAATATTATAACTGTCCTGTTTTTAAATCTCTGAAACAGTTACATGTTAAACAGCTGATGATCCCCGTGTTAATATTAGACGCTTAAGGTCTCCTGTTTTTGTTTCACTCTTAGATGCTTAACCCCACCTTTTTTATTTTATTTATTTATTTATTTATTTATTAATTTTCCAACGAATGTTAAGTCTGCAATATCTTGGATTTAGTTAGTTTCTCTGGGAATTTAAACTGCCTTTTACTCTTTTTTTAAAATGACTCAAAGCTTCTTTAGACTATATATATATATATATATATATATATATATATATATATATATAGAGAGAGAGAGAGAGAGAGAGAGAGAGAGAGAGAGAGGGGATTTTATGAATTAGAACATTGCAATTGTTCCAAAAATTAGAACATCAAGTCTAGTATGGTGTACGGTCGTTTCCAAAACATTCTGGAAATACTTGATTTTATTTTTTTTAAATTAACAAAGCTACTCCTAAACGTTTCTTCATCAGCGCCTTTAGCACCACGTCTTACAGAAATTCAAGGAAAAAAAAACAAGCTCGTCGTAGAGGAACATCTATTGACAGGAAATGCTTTTAGAAAAAGGAATAAGTTACATATCTAAAATAAAAGTAGAAAGATAAAATGATAATAATAAAACATTATAAAAATTATAAAAATTATAAAAATAAAATAACAATAAAAATAAGAACAAAAATAAAATAAAATATATTATAAATTATAAAGCAATGATAAAATATAAAGAGGAAAAATAAAATAAAAAGATGAAAATAAAAAATAATAAAATAAAAACAAAAAATAATATATATATATATATATATATATATATATATTATATATATATATATATATGATATTAATATTAAAGTAAATACGTATCGTTAAATTATAATCTATCGTGATGATATAAAGCTCAATACATTGAATAATGCGATCAATTCAAGAGATGAATAACGAGAATAAAATATTGTATAGATACAATATTTATTAAGAAATTAGAAGTTCAAAGCAAACAGTTTCATTATCCTTAACCC
>OY744518.1:206692981-206695481 GCA_963556195.1 Sepiola atlantica
ACTCGCGATATATATATTTTTTTCGTTCGAGAAACAGACACCTAACCTCTATTACAATAAAGGTACGCGCCGTGTATACTTTTATTTATTTCTATTTTTCTCTCTTACATCCTGTTACTTGAAACAAAACATAATAAAGGTATGTACTGTTTAAGATACTGATCATCATATCATAATATAAGCGTCATTATTTTATTAGATTCTTTGTTTTCTTTGGTCGATGTTTTTTGTCGTGTCAGTAGTTTGAGTCGCAATTCCATTGTAAACACGGATATAGAAGTCGTCCTTGATTCAACAAGTGAATCTCGTGTCTATAGACCATCAAAAGTAATATAATAAAAAGAAAAACATTCCTGATTATATTTATGTATGCTAGACTCGATGGGAGAGTCCCGTTTATAATCTAAGTTCAAAAGCAGCTGAGAAGCCCGACTGCTGAAAACGCTACTTATATATATATATATATATATATATATATATATATATATATATATATATATATATTAGCTATGCTGATGACGAATGTGAGCCAGAAACACGTGTCCATGGATTACTGTCATATACATATAACATTAATAATATATATATGTATATATAAATATGCATATATATACATATATATATATGAATATATATATGCATATTTATATATACATATATATATATATACTTGTTTACTTAATATTTATACGTATATATATATGAAAAATTATATATATAAATGTATATATACGTGTTTCCCAATTATATATATATATATATATATAAATATGCATATATATATACATATATATATATATTTATGTATGCATGTTTATATATATATACTTGTTTACTTTATATTTATACGTATATATATGAATAATTATATATATATATATATATATATATTTATATATATATATATATATATATATATGACCAAGAGAAGCAGGAAAAATGGCAAATAAAAAATAAAAAATACAAGATACCCACACACCCGCAAACCCACGCATGCGCAAAAACAATAACAAATTCCTCAAATGAAACAACATTTTCTCAAATCGAAAGACATTTCTTCAAATGGATTTTCATATCTGATGAAAGCGGACCACCGCTGGAAACGCGTTATATAAAATTATAAAATGGTAAATAAACAAAATAATTAATAAATCTTGAAAAAAACATTCTACAAATGTTGGTACCCTTACTCCTTTACATATATATATATATATATATATATATATATATATATATATATATATATATATATATATATATATATATATATATATAAATGAAAAAGGGAAAATAAAAATTGTAAGAATGACAAATCTATTTCATCTACAGTTGTTCAATGCAAGGTGTATTCAATAAAAGCATATTCATTTTTTCTTTCCTTAAGACAGGCTTTTCAAAGATTGGTATATTATCACCAAAGGAATTACATTATAATCACGATAGATTATTATTAAACGATACATCGCTTATCTTTAATTTAATATTAATATATATATATATATATATATATATATATATATATATGTATATATATATAGATTGATATAGTTATTTATTTAAGTGTATTTATTTGTGATTGCAGCGTTTAGTGCCAGTTCATATATATATATATATATATATATTATACGTACATAAAATACTTTTATATACGTATGAAATAAATTTTAAAAATATATATATATTAACGAAAATACGTCCTATAATGTTAAGGGCGACTAATAATGCAATTTTCTGCATCTTAATCACTTAGGAAGTGAGACAATTGAAGTAGTAGTGAGCAAAAAACAATTAACACCGGAATCACCAATAAAAATAATTACATAAAAATACATTATATATATATATTTAAATATATATATATATATATATATATATATATATATATATATATATATATATATATATATATAATTAAGTTTAAATATTAACAAACTGAACAAAATCAATACGTTTCAAAAGTGCTCAGTATATGTTAGAGCTTTTTATATTAAAATAAACATAGTTTAAATGTCCGACAATTGTTTCAGAATATTTTCGGTTCCTCTTCAGGGATATACTGATGAGGAAATATTAGATCCGCCAATATATAATTATAATTAAAAAAAACAAACGAAGAAACAAATTTAAATGTAATTTTCTTATTTGTTTTTTCCTTATTTTTTATAATTATGTATTGGTGAATTTAATCTTTGCTCATCAGTATATCCCTGAAGAGGAACCGGATAAGTTCTGAAACAATTGTTAGATACTCTATGTTATATATATATATATATATATATATATATATATATATATATATATATATATATATATATATATATATAGCATTAGATGAAATGAAAGAATAAAATAATGTGCGAATCAAATTTTATTACAATTCAAAGTTCAAGCAAATTAATTGAAAGTCCTTAACCCATGGATTTTCAAAGATAATTCTTCCTGCCAGAGGATCATTACCGTGTAAAAATTACAGCGAGTAAATAAAAGTTTACTTTGAAAA
>OY744518.1:206700481-206725481 GCA_963556195.1 Sepiola atlantica
TTCTCCGTACTTTGTAAAGCGGTATAAGCTAGATGAAGGTGGAAATTGACATACCCAGATACTGCACCAACACCGCTAAAAAAAACGAGTAAAAACTCGTATTATTTATTTAACGATAGATATTATGCCATTTATAATGTTTACTTATATCATAAATGTTATTAAAAATATTTGTTCAGGTTACTTAGATCAAATCTGTTGCTAATGTCGTTCGAAAATGGTTGGTCCATTCTACCGTTCCAGAAAGTATCTCACTCCTGACGAAATTGTCTACCTGTATAAGAACCAGCTACGTCCTAAGATGGAGTACTGTTGCCACATCTAAGGAGGCGCCACTAAGATCACTCTTTCCTGCCTTAACAGAGCACAAAACCGACTTCGTAATATAACTGGGAGTGTCTTCTCCTTTTCCTTACAGCCCCTTTCTCACAGAAGATACGTTGCTAGTCTTTCTCTACCTTATCCTGATCGTTATGGTAGATGCTCAAATGAGCTCAAATCTCAGGTAGCCCTTGTAAAACATCATCCTGTATCTCTACAAAGCCACCATCCGCCCATGCATGGAGTATTGTTGCCACATCTGGGCTGGTGCATCATCTACTACTCTCCCCCTCCTTGACAAGGTCCAAAAAAGAGTCGCCAACCTAATAGGCCCCTCATTGTCAACTAAGCTCCAGTCCCTGTCCCATCGCCGCAATGTAGCATCCTTGTGTTTGTTTTATAAATACTTCAATGGATTATGCTCCGATGAATTGGCTACTCTGGTGCCCCCTCGACGTAAATTCATTAGATCAACTCGACAATCAACTAAATCCCATCCATTAACGGTGGAGGTCCCCAGATGCCGGAGAGCCTTCTACTCAAATAGCTTCTTTCCTCGTGCTGCTGGCCTCTGGAACTCCTTCTCTGCCCCCTGTTTCCCCGACAGTACTGACATGCAGAAATTTAAAATTAATGTAAACAGAAATTTCGCTGCGCAGATCCCAGTTTAGGTTGACCCCCCCCCTCAATCTTCTCCCCTTTTCTTTCTTCTCAGTAGTCCCTTACGTCTACAGTGACGGCCTGCCTTGTTTGGGGTGAACTACGTTAAAAAAATAAAAAATAAAAAACATTCACAGGAAAACTCGTTTAGCTACAACCACTGTAAATAAGTTTCCTTTCTTCCTTTGTGTACCTTTAACTAAACGAAACTTTCAGCAGCACGGTTCTTTCCGGAGGTGATTCCCAGCTTACTAGAACATGGTCGGTTCCAAGTTCAATGTTAACAAATTCTTGTTGAGCTGTCTTCTTAAATAGTCAAATTCTATCCAATGTCAACCATCGTCTCCAATCTTCAGAGTGTTTTTCTCACCTCTCACCTGACAAACTCATTAACCCTTATCTTCGAGTGACCTTTGACCCTTGTCAAGCGATGATGCATTAGTAGAACAAGAATTAACGTACGGAGGAAAAACATTTTTTAAAAGTACACGGCAACTAGTAATTTATTTTAACAAATCTTATTCGGTTGAGCACTTGCCTTTGCCAAGGCTCAAGAGTATAAATAAACCAATAACAACATTTCTGGTATATATCTGCTGTCCTGGTGGTGTCTGAGCTGTTGGTTCGAAAGTTGCAAGGTATCTGGAGGTGCTAAGTTCAATCCTGGGCGAAGGCAGTGAAAGTAACATTCAGCGACAGCAGCAATACGGCGATAAGCAGCAGTAGCAGCAGCAGCAGAAGTAGCAGCAGCAGCAGTAGCAGCAGCAGAACTGAAAGCAACAGAGAATTAACGAGTGTGTCACAGAGCTAAAAAATGGAATCCGAGCATGGTACCCCCGTGACAATGAAGGGATTGGGTTTGAGAGTCCAGACAGACGGTTCCCGAGTTCGATGCAGGGCACCTGATGAAAGCCGGAGTGCAGAACGCCCGAAACATTGTGAGCATGGTAGCCAAGATGAGGAAGTCAATCCCAACACTGAAATCCATAATGAAAACTCCTCATCTCAGAGATACAGACAATTACTAACATTTCTGGTATTAATACCTATTCACTCACCTTCCCACAAGAATAAATTACGATACCAGGTCGGTTTTCAATGTAGAGAAACTCCAGCTTTCTTTAGAAAGAGGCACTCTACATTGAGACAAAAATTATTTTTTTAAATACCTTAGTCTAGAAGGATTTATCGGACCTTTCGTACAAGAGTCTGCGACTAACAGAAAAAATTTTTTTTTTAAAGATAGCGCAGACAATCATGCGCAGTGTGCACACACGCCATACGTATGTTCAGTCTAGACATACGCCAAGTTTGAATAAGGTTTAAGCTGTATAATATGCAAAATAAACGCCACTGTGGAATACATCGCGCAATGATATGTGTTTATGTTGAGTCAGAAATATAAGGGAAGCGATCTTTTGTTATTCAAATGGCAGGAATGGATTCCATTCGTTTTAACTAAATAAAACGTTTAATTACTACAGCTCGCATATTGTCTGTTTTATTAAGCGAGTGCGGCTATTCTTTTGGCGGGGCTTTTCTATAAAAGATCCGACCTCTCTCCCTCTTGCCAGGAACAGAAAAGACACTACACTTAGATCCTGGCCAGAAGGCTGGATAGTCTCTTGTCTATCATTTTCTGAGAAAATAATTGCTGTATCAGTTAATTATTTATTTGTCCTTTACTGGCAAGGTTCAGAAGATATAAGTAGGGGTGGGATGTAATGGGTGAAAATTTCAGATTCATGATAGCACCATCTTCATATCAGATTCATGATAGCACCATCTTCATATCAGATTCATGATAGCACCATCTTCATGATAGCACCATCTTCATATCAGATTCATGATAGCACCATCTTCATGATAGCACCATCTTCATATCAGATTCATGATAGCACCATCTTCATGATAGCACCATCTTCATATCAGATTCATGATAGCACCATCTTCATGATAGCAACATCTTCATATCAGATTCATGATAGCACCATCTTCATGATAGCACCATCTTCATATAAGATTCATGATAGCACCATCTTCATGATAGCACCATCTTCATATCAGATTCATGATAGCACCATCTTCATTATAGCACCATCTTCATATCAGATTCATGATAGCACCATCTTCATGATAGCACCATCTTCATATCAGATTCATGATAGCACCATCTTCATGATAGCAAAATCTTCATATCAGATTCATGATAGCACCATCTTCATATCAGATTCATGATAGCACCATCTTCATATCAGATTCATGATAGCACCATCTTCATGATAGCACCATCTTCATATCAGATTCATGATAGCACCATCTTCATGATAGCACCATCTTCATATCAGATTCATGATAGCACCATCTTCATTATAGCACCATCTTCATATCAGATTCATGATAGCACCATCTTCATGATAGCACCATCTTCATATCAGATTCATGATAGCACCATCTTCATATCAGATTCATGATAGCACCATCTTCATGATAGCAACATCTTCATATCAGATTCATGATAGCACCATCTTCATGATAGCACCATCTTCATATCAGATTCATGATAGCACCATCTTCATTATAGCACCATCTTCATATCAGATTCATGATAGCACCATCTTCATGATAGCACCATCTTCATATCAGATTCATGATAGCACCATCTTCATATCAGATTCATGATAGCACCATCTTCATGATAGCACCATCTTCATATAAGATTCATGATAGCACCATCTTCATATAAGATTCATGATAGCACCATCTTCATGATAGCACCATCTTCATATCAGATTCATGATAGCACCATCTTCATTATAGCACCATCTTCATATCAGATTCATGATAGCACCATCTTCATGATAGCACCATCTTCATATCAGATTCATGATAGCACCATCTTCATGATAGCAACATCTTCATATCAGATTCATGATAGCACCATCTTCATATCAGATTCATGATAGCACCATCTTCATATCAGATTCATGATAGCACCATCTTCATGATAGCACCATCTTCATATCAGATTCATGATAGCACCATCTTCATGATAGCACCATCTTCATATCAGATTCATGATAGCACCATCTTCATGATAGCACCATCTTCATATCAGATTCATGATAGCACCATCTTCATGATAGCACCATCTTCATATCAGATTCATGATAGCACCATCTTCATATCAGATTCATGATAGCACCATCTTCATGATAGCACCATCTTCATATCAGATTCATGATAGCACCATCTTCATATCAGATTCATGATAGCACCATCTTCATGATAGCACCATCTTCATATCAGATTCATGATAGCACCATCTTCATATCAGATTCATGATAGCACCATCTTCATGATAGCACCATCTTCATATCAGATTCATGATAGCACCATCTTCATATCAGATTCATGATAGCACCATCTTCATGATAGCACCATCTTCATACAATATTCATGATAGCATCATCTTCATATAATATTAGGGGTGGGACGTAATTGGTGAAAATTTCAGATTCATGCGAGTAGTATTTTTTTGTGTTCATTTATACATAAATAACACTAAACAATCAAACATTTTGAAAAATTTGCAAAATTCAAAAGGTGCAGGCCACTGGTTTTTGGCTATTTTACATTCATGAAAACCCTTTCACAGCCTGAAAAATGTCCGAAATTAAAGTACTATATCAGATTTAACCATCTATATCCATTCTTAGCTTTTGAGGATGTTTTAGGACCAACAATGTCGCATGAAACCACTTTTTAACCGAAAAATGATTGATTTTGAGTCCCGTGGAGCCCTAACGGCTATTTTTGGCCTGCACCTTCTGAATTTTGTAAAATTTTCAAAATGTATGATTGTTCAGTGTTATTTATGTATGAATGAACACAAAATGAATATGAAATTTTCACCCATTATGTCCCACCTCTAATATAAGGTTTATCAAGGCAAAATGTTCTGTGAACCAATAAATGAGTTACCAAAGATTACTTTCAGAGCCATTTAATACAGTAAAACATGTCTGTCTTTGCGACATAAATACTTAATTTGAGATCGACCTTTGACATGATGGCGTCTATATCACAACATTACAATAACCAAGGGTATATTGCGCGTGTTTAGTAATATTACATATATGAAATTAAATAAAATGTCAAAAGTGTATTAGATTATCCCACTTGTAGAACGCTAAAATACCTTTTGCTGAAGCATAGGGTTCCAGCCATCGGGTATCGCGTCTCCCTGCTAGTATACTTTTAGTATAAATCTAAACAGAATGAAAAACAGATAATGTTGCATCAGTTTATTATTTATTTAACCATTTACTGCCAACGTTCAAAATATATAAGGTAAATCAAGGCAAAAATGTTCTGTGAACCAATAAATGAGCTAAAAAAATGTTACTTTCAGAGCCATTTAATAAAGTTAAACATGTTTCTCTATGACACAACGCGTGAACCCTTTTTGGAGAGCTAGCGCTCCCCGTTGCATTTCGCAATCCTTGTGCCAAACTTGGTACAGTAATTCTCTGCGCTTCGGGCGTGTGGGTGAGTCTGTGCCTTGGTCGTGGTTTGGAGGACTGAAGGTCGGTGTCAAAGCAATTCAATGACAGATGCATACAATGGGTTCAAGAGATAAGAGCACCTGGAAGACAGAACGGATTCTTAAATCATAACAAATTATGAATTATGAATAATTATGAATTATGAAGAAAAGTCCATGGAGTGTATTCTATGGTAAAGGTAAAGGTCGCATAGCATGGACGCGCACGAGTGTCGTTGCCGACATCGCACACTGCCCATGGCCGTAGCGGCGGTGATTTGTTAAGAATCACCGTGTCTAGGGCACAGCATATGGAAGGCAGAGCCTACTCCTCTCCTTCCGCTGCCTTGAACCTTCCCTGAGTTTTAGTCAGGTATCCATTTACTGTTGGGTGGACAGAAGGAGTTTTCAGACCCGAAAATTCGCATGCCGTGAGTGGGATCGGACCCGGGTCGTCCAGCCCAAAGACAAGTGCATAGGCCCTCCCTATTCTATGGCTGACTCTTCAAACTTAAGTATTTTATTCTACCTCCTCTCCAGGTCAGGTGTGGGTTTTGATGAAAGTGATTTTGTGGAACGAACTGGATTCGAACCCGACACACCCAGGTACTCAGTCCGCGTCGTTAACCACTCAGCTGTGTCGATACAGAAAAAAATCTAATTTATACTAATAGTTCTGAAATTTAAAAGAAAGGAAGCTCAGCCATTTTGGAAATGCTAAAAATGGTTACCCCTTTCTCCGCTATCTGGTGATTTTACGGTATATTTATAGTATGAAGTGAAACTCAAACTAAAACGTGTAAAATATTTAATTTTCTTTCCTGGTATTCTGAGGGCGTTGTTAGGTAATCGCATGGAAAAATAGAATGTCATTCTTATTTCCTTCCATAAACATCATGGAAGTTAAGAGTAAAAAAATAGCAACACATTATATTTCTTCCTTTATGTTAACTTAATATAGTATATAAAAACATGTTTCTATCATCCAATATCTGTTAATACACACACACACTCACGCACGCACGTATATATATATATATATATATATATTTATTTGGTACAGAAAAATTAGTACAACATTCGTACCGTCGGTTTCAAGCACAGAAGGACTTAGCCATCCGTCTCTCTTCAGCTTATGTTGTCATCTGTTTCGGAAATTTGCAGCCATGTGTCACTCTCGTTTGAACGCGTTATTTGCTTAGAGTGTTATGTATATTTGGAAAATAGGGAGAAAAAATGGGTTTAAGGATTATACTTATAAAGATATAAAATATTTTTAAAAAACAACATTACATTCAAGTTTAAATCCTGGATTAGAGGACTTTAAATCAATCCAAAAAGAAATTTAAATAAAAAAAAATATGTGTCGATCGGTCTAAGGGCAGTAGCTATATATATATATATATATATATATATATATATATATATATATATATATATATATTTGCCTATATAATTGCCCTATCCAGCATATTGAGCCTTAAATCGTTCTATTTAAAATATATAAAACATATCTTTATTTTTTTGTTCTTTATATATATATATATATATATATATATATATATATATAAAAGCAATTCAGAAGACAACACACTGCATAAGTGTACGATTGCCTTCTAATTTTATATACAGATCAAACAATGTTGCAAGCAAACTACACTAATCTGTTATACATATATATCTATATATAAGAGATAAATGTAGTATATGCATATATATATATGCATATATATATGTATATATATATATATGCATATATATATGTATATATATATATATGCATATATATATGCATATATATATATATATATATATATGCATATATATATGCATATATATATATATATATATATATATATATATATATATATATATATATACGGAGAGACAGACATAAACAGAGGCTTAAGAGAGTTTGATAAAGACGCCTTTATAGGTCCCCTTCTTTAGGATTTGAAACCGGCGCTACCGCTGTTGCTCTGATCTTCTGTAATACAAGAATTAATATATATATATATATATATATATATTGCTTTTCGTTTCATTTTACTTCAGTCGAAGTTCTCAGAAGTCAAGAGGCCCCTTCCGTAGGCTTACACTTTATATGAGATCCATATATATTCCATTAAAGTTATCTTTTACGTCTCAAACGTTGAGTTTGTAAAGAAGTGAACTACATTAATTTCAACATCTACAATTAACAGGTAAATACGTTATAGTATATATTTATTTAGGTCTCTTGGTCTTACCGGATTTTAGGACAAGAATTCAGCTGGTCTGGTGGGGAATCCAGCTGAGTACTGTTACTTGAGGTAACGTCACTAGGAGAAGGTGCACTATTCCTCGTATAAGCCGGTGTGTAGCCAAAATAAGGGATCTTATTTGGGCTTCGAATACAATGTTATTTTGAATAGTTGGTCCGGGTTTACTTGTAGAGTGACGTATCAGGTTATCATGACAAACTCATGTGCAGAGAGACCGAAGACACTTTTCAAATAGTGTTCTAAATCAAAAGCCTGCGCCAAAGTATTATAGTCGTTTCCAGCTGTTTCAAGACAATGTTTACTATAAAACATACAATTAAACATATCATTTTAAAAACATCTGATCATCTTTGGAACATGATTTTCGTGAGTACCCCCCCCCCAAAAAAAAACAATCCAACAACAATCTTGATGAAAGTTTAATTCATCCCCAAAATTAATTTAAAATACGAGAATAGATATATTGTGAAATACCACATTAAGTTATGAAATTAATTCCACATCGCAATGAATATTATCTTAAATAAAGAGAAAAAATGAAGCGACACCAAATTATATATATATCTATACATTAATCAAAATTGTCAGTATGTGTGTATATGTGTCGCGGCAACACAGTTAAACGGTTGATCAAAAAGACAAACTAACTACAGATTTCGAATCAGTACCTTCCGTCTGATGTCTTTATCGATATGACAGATTCATTGAACATTTTTTTAAAACCCATTATTCGAAATTAAAAGTACATAAAAATAACATTAAAAACAAATGTTCCGACATTTTAGCGTTTCTGAACATCTACTTTTGACGTAATTGACGTTTTGTTTACTTTCTTTTATTATCATCATGGTAGGGAGAGTTTTGATCACCATCTCTATCTCCCTCTCTCTCCCCCCTCTCACTCTCTCTCTCTCTCTCTGTATATATATATATATATATATATATATATGAAGAGTTTGAATGCAAAACGCGATAAACACCATTTTTAAATTACGAAGCTAGTACTATAAAAAGTGTTACATTTCAACACTCAACCACACACTCCAATTATGTTTTACATAATATGATACCAAAACAATTAATTTTTGCTTTCAATTAAAATAAGTCTATGTTTAATATATTCGTTCTCTTGTTGATCAAGGTTTCAATTTAAACTGATTGGATTTCTCGCATTTTGCATTCGAACTCTTTATATATATATATATATATATATATATATATATATATATATATAGGATCAAAATAAACCAAAGTGAAAACTTTTAGTAGATGGAACCTATTGTGAAAAGGATAAGCTCAATATACGAGATAGAGCAATAGTAGAGATAGAAGAAAAAAGAGTGATAAATATGCGACGATTGTCCAAATTTATTTCAAATTTCAATTGTTCAATGCAAGGTTGTCAGTAATAAACTAGTGTTTATTTTCCTTTCCTTAAGCCAAGGCTTTTCAAAGATCGAAATCTTATCATCAGAGGAGAAATACAGATGGATAAGTTGGCTTTCGAAAAAACCAAAGTTCAAATATTTGAAAAATATGAGAATTATTTTTTAAAAATTATTAAAATAATTTTTGTCAAAAAACGTACTGAATGAAAAGAAAATTTCGTGAAAAAGAAATACAATTGTCCGGGTGGTGAGTTTCCGTTGAAAAGGTTCGGTGAAATTGTAGAAAGTGAATAAAAACACTTTGCATGGGAGCAGGTTGGAAAAGGTGCTCAAAAGTAGATAAGTCCAGATGTACTTAAAAGAGGCTTTGAAGAGGAAAACAGGCCATTTTTTGATTTTCTTCCGGGCCTAGAAAAACGGTAAGATCTCATACAAGGATTAACTCAGAATGAGAAAAAGCCAAAGTTGATGAAAGTTTCAGATTTGGGGTCAGGATGGGGGGGGGGGGGGTAGGAGGTGCGGGGTAGTTTAAAAAGTCGCTTTGTGAATTTGGGGGAAAAATAAAAGTAGGACGGGTTGGCATGGGGATGTAGATAAAGTGACAGGTGGGTTAAGGGTGCGGGCTAGCGGTAGGGTGTAGGTTTTGGGGGTGGGGTTAATCTTAAATGGTGAATAGGTATAGAAAAAGTTGATTCTAAAAATAGAAGTAAAATGTGAGCTTCCAAATATATCAGGCTGCTAAGGGCAGATTAAAATGTAGTTATCAGATATGGTTTCAGTGTGTTTAAGGAATAAAGAGTAAAGTAGAATTAGTGAGAGCATTGTATAATAAATATAGGAATGTGAGAGAGTGGATGATTAAAATTAAAAATTAAAAGATTAAATTTAAATTTAAAAAGCTAGGGAATAGTTAATAAAGAATTTATTTATTTATTTTTAATTTAAAACCAAATTAAGGGTTAGATGAATAATTTGGAGGGACATTAAATGGCCAAAGAGATAAGGGGGGGGGGGAAATAATGGGGGGGGGGGAAATAAATTAATGGGAAAAGGGTTAGTGAAATTTAAAGGTCAAGTCTGTTCTACTCAGGTATATTGAAATTTAGGAGAGGGGAACAATGTAAGGGATAAGGAAAGATTGTTAGAAACAATTTGTTTCGATTTCTAGTAATAGGGGTGGAGTTGGGTTGGTTCAATCAAAAATTTGAGTGCAGTGTCAATTTTATAATCTGTGGTTTAAATGGTGAGTGAGTCGTAACAGGGTAACAATTAACAGTTACAGTTTAAATTTAATTAGATATATAAGGGAAACTTGCAAGGGGTTTCCAAGTAGTATGAACATATGATTTGGGGGGGGTGAAATTGGTCAAAAATAAGATAAGTTGAACAAAGAGAGAATGGGCCGATAGAAAGTGGCTCGCGAGTATTTAGAGGGATTAGGATTATTCAAGAATAGGCCAAAATAAGTAGTTATGTAACTAGCTCGAATCAATCAAAATAGTTAAAAAGATTACAACAAAGGGGGTTATGGAGGCTATTAAGGAGGTAGAGCAGAAGTGCTAGTAACAGTTTATATAATATAAGTGTTATGGGCCAGGGTTAGATTGAAAAATTAAGCAGACCTGCGTTTTGAAGCTAGTGAGTTAGAGAGCTGATGAGAATTATAGGGGGGTATTAATGGACCCAATTGGAGGGGAATTCAAATGTCGTAGTTAAAATGATAACAAAAAGAAGTTACAGGGGAATATGTTGCAAATAGGAAGAGTCTAAATATAAGGACGATATAGTGGAAGTGTAGGGGATAATAAGGTGGGGGGGGGGAAAGAGAGGCCAAGAATGAGTTTGTAGGTGGGATTACGGACAGGAGAAACAATGAGATAAATATAAGGGGTTAGGAGTGGAGCTGAAGCAAAAGGATAAAAAGGAGCTATATTGCAGGAGAGGTATATAAGTCTAGATATTAGGTATGTTAATGATCGGTGGAAAGTTGGAGGAGTAATGTTAGTTCAATCTACTGATAGTTTTCCGGGTAAATGTGGTTATTAGGTGTAATGGTGATGAAGAATTTATTGGAAGGGTTAATTAGTGAGATTAGGGGTGTTAAGAATGGAAGTTACAAGGTTCCCCTGGGATATAGTTTAGAGATTTGTCAGATGTTAAAGAATGGGGGGAGTTATTGGTTGGGAGGAGGAGTGTCAGAGGGAGTGATGAAATTAATGTATTTAAATTTTCGTTTGTGTCTGCAATTTGAAATAAGTTCATTTTTGGAGTTAATGACATTTAAGTTCTTGTGTGCTGTAGCTATCATATAAGTTTCCAAGGTACATAGTTGGCAGAATGCAGAACCAGGAGTATATGAGTTTGACTTTTTTAATATAGACCAACTTAGGGAGTAGGGGGTATTTTTGATGTGAAAGCTTTTTATTAGGTTGAAAAGAGAGGTGCTAGTGGTACCATTACTATTGTGTTTAAAAGAGTAGATATGGTTAGAGATTCGAGTCTTTATGGGGAAAGCACTGGCACCAATATAGGTATGAATTTTATGGGGGGTTATTGTTGTATTATTTGAGTTGTTTATATTATTAGGGGTGCTTACGGTTTGTATGCTCGGATTCAAGTCAACGTTTAAGTTAGGGTTATTAGTTGGGGACGGTAGGGTGTCTTGGGGGATGAGATCGGATCCATTATTAGTTGGTGGTAGTTGTTGGTCAGTGTGGAGAGTATTATTTAGTGGAGGAGGTTGTTGATGGGGATTGTTGAGGGGAAAAGTGGGAGATTGTGTGTTGGCATTATTTTGCATATTGGTATTAATCTGTGTAGTGGTGTATTGTTTAACAGTACAGGAATATATGACGTTACTTTGTATGCAATCACCGTTTAATGGGCATTCTCTGGATTTTTGGCAGTTACAGTTATTAGTGGGGTGTATGATGGGTGCTGTTTGTTGGGCAGATTTAATTTTTTTGTTGTTAGATGTGATGATGGTTTGTGCTATATTGGGCATTGTGGAGTAAGAAATTTTAATAGAGTTCTTGTTTAGAATAGTGCTGTATTTATGTGGGTGCTTGAACGAGTTATCTAAAATTTTGAAAAATTCCCTAGCTATGTTAGTTTTTACATTGCAATTATAGGGTGGATTAAACCAAATATTATCTTTTCTTCTAGTTTTTTTATTTTTATTTTCACTGTGTTCTTGGGGGTTAGCTGTTTTAACTATATTAATAGTTTTAGTATGTCCATTTGCATATTTCTTAGGTTTCTTGGGTATCGTGGTGCTAGTTCTTTGTCTATCTTGTGTAGCCATTTTGTAGGTAACGACATTTAAAGGTTTATTCCCCTGGAGGGGGGATTATTTTCATATTTAATTTTATCAGTGTATCCCGAGTTAAGAAGTGCGTTATTATAGAAACTAGAATTTTGATCGAAGATAGGTTTATTAGCTGAAAGTCTCGAAATTCTATTTGAGATTGAAGGGACTATTGAGTTAATGATGGATTTAGGGTGGTTAGAGTGCTTATGTACGTAAAATAAGGTTAGATTAGGTTTGTGGTAAGGGCTAAATGATTCGGAGTTAAGGTCTAGTGTTAGGTCAAGGAAATTAGATATTCTTTTCTCGGGTTCTATGGTTATGGTTAATCCGAAGTTTTTAAAGAACTTGTGTAGGTTTTTTTTGGTGTTGTTGTATTGTCTGGGTCTCTCTCTAGAGATAAAGAGCGCATCGTCTCTGTAGAGTCCACCGTGTAAGTGTCCGAATTCAAGCTTTGGCCATTTAATGTCCCTCCAAATTATTCATCTAACCCTTAATTTGGTTTTAAATTAAAAATAAATAAATAAATTCTTTATTAACTATTCCCTAGCTTTTTAAATTTAAATTTAATCTTTTAATTTTTAATTTTAATCATCCACTCTCTCACATTCCTATATTTATTATACAATGCTCTCACTAATTCTACTTTACTCTTTATTCCTTAAACACACTGAAACCATATCTGATAACTACATTTTAATCTGCCCTTAGCAGCCTGATATATTTGGAAGCTCACATTTTACTTCTATTTTTAGAATCAACTTTTTCTATACCTATTCACCATTTAAGATTAACCCCACCCCCAAAACCTACACCCTACCGCTAGCCCGCACCCTTAACCCACCTGTCACTTTATCTACATCCCCATGCCAACCCGTCCTACTTTTATTTTTCCCCCAAATTCACAAAGCGACTTTTTAAACTACCCCGCACCTCCTAACCCCCCCCATCCTGACCCCAAATCTGAAACTTTCATCAACTTTGGCTTTTTCTCATTCTGAGTTAATCCTTGTATGAGATCTTACCGTTTTTCTAGGCCCGGAAGAAAATCAAAAAATGGCCTGTTTTCCTCTTCAAAGCCTCTTTTAAGTACATCTGGACTTATCTACTTTTGAGCACCTTTTCCAACCTGCTCCCATGCAAAGTGTTTTTATTCACTTTCTACAATTTCACCGAACCTTTTCAACGGAAACTCACCACCCGGACAATTGTATTTCTTTTTCACGAAATTTTCTTTTCATTCAGTACGTTTTTTGACAAAAATTATTTTAATAATTTTTAAAAAATAATTCTCATATTTTTCAAATATTTGAACTTTGGTTTTTTCGAAAGCCAACTTATCCATCTGTATTTCTCCTCTGATGATAAGATTTCGATCTTTGAAAAGCCTTGGCTTAAGGAAAGGAAAATAAACACTAGTTTATTACTGACAACCTTGCATTGAACAATTGAAATTTGAAATAAATTTGGACAATCGTCGCATATTTATCACTCTTTTTTCTTCTATCTCTCTCTCTCTCTCTCTATATATATATATATATATACTAGCAGAGCTACCCGGTGTTGCCCAGGTTAGAGTGTGGGATAGCATCATATGCCACATCATGGTAGGGAGAGTTTACTTTAACAGCAACCTTGATGCTGTCAGCTAGATATCTTACTCACCGAGCTATTCAGATATATGTTCATACTCTTAAACTAACGCTAATAAATAGATTAATTTCATAGTGTAACATGTTTGAAAATTGTCATTAGTTTCTTTAAGGGGCAGCCAGAGACGAAAAAATGCTTCCACTATGTTCACATACAAATTGTGCATATGAATACAATTATATTTAAAGTATGCACCATAGTATGCCTTCGTTTTTAGGGACATACATGCACATACAGAGAGGTGTTCTCCTTGATTATATATATATATATATATATATATATATATATATATATATATATATATGTGTGTGTGTGTATATATATATATATATATATATATATATAAATATATGTAAATTATAACTAAAAGGTAAACTTTTAGAGAGTTGGACGTATTGTGAAATAAGGAAAGCTCAATATACTGGATAGAGCATATTTGACAGTCCTCTTCTGTCAACTTATCAAACATAATTTTCCTCTGATGATAGGATTTTAATCTTTGAAAAACCTGGTTTAAGGAATGAAAGAGCCGAAAAATAAATGTTTTATTAACTAAACTGCTCCTTGTTTTGAACAACTGAAGATATTGATTTGCTTCCATTTTCAGGTCTAATCAATTTTCATTGACTTACCATATATATATATATATATATATATATATATATAATAATGATAACAATCCAGGTAAAACATCAACAGGGTAGTAATCCGAAGAATTTCAACCTGGTTCATAAAAAGTGCTCAATATCAAATAGAGCTTTATATAAGATTCTTTTTATTTACACGGACATGTACAAAATCTGCGACACTGGCATGTCGATGTTATCGATCAACAGTTTGTATAAACTGAGATCTCATCAGGCAGAGTTAAAATCCAATCTTAACCTTAGATCATATTTGGAGAGAATGAAATTGAGAAAAAGAAGAAGAAAAGATATTTAAAATTTCAAAATTTAGGGACCGTTAAGAATAAAAAAGTTAAAATCTAAAATTTAACATCTAAAGTATAAAATAAAACAAAATAGAACAAATAAACTAAAGTAAAAAGAGAGGGATATAATAAAAATGGTCGAAAATGAATAATAATAATAATAATAATAATAATAATAATAATAATAATAATAATAATAATAATAATAATAATAATAATAATAATAGCTATATCAATAGTAACAATCATAATGGTAACCACAATAATCATAACAATAGTTATAATGATAGTAAAAAATAATAGTAAATAATAATAAAATAATACAAATAGTGGTAGTAATAATAATAATGATAATAACAATAATAATAATAATAATAGTGATAATAATAATAATAATAATAATAATACTACTACTACTACTACTACTACTACTACTACTACTAATAATAATAATAATAATAATAGTTATAAAAAAATTATAAAAATAATAAAATTATAAATAATAGCATTATCGTTAATGGTAATACCACCATTGCTACTAAAACTAATAATAACAATAAAAATAAAAGTCAGATGACGGTAACTATGGTAATATTAACATTATTGACAATAATAATAAAGTGGTTATATTGTTATTGTTACTACTACAAACAATAATTATAATAATAATAGTAAACAGAACATTAATATTAATAATAATAATTATCTCGATAATAGTGCAGAAATGTCAAATAATAAAATTTTAACATATGATAATGATAATAAATAAATCTAAAATAGTAAGCAATAGATGGATAAAAATATGAGGGAATATTAGAAGATAATGAAAAATAAAGAAAATGGCAATTAATATTAATCATAGTAGTTGTAAATATGATAATAAAAATTAAAATAAATCATTTAATAACAGAGAAATTATCTGTTGTGATAATACTAATAATATTAATAATAGTAGAAAATTATAGTGATAGTGATAATAATGGTAAGCATGGTAACAACAATAATTTTAATAATTGTAGCAATGATGATAATGATAATAATAAAAATAATAGTAGTATTATAAATAATAGTAATAAAATTTCTAATAATATTGATTAATAAAACTGATAATAATAATAGTAGAGGTGGTTATTCTAATAATAGATATAATGATGGCTATAAGTATTATTGTAGTAAAAACTGTAAAAGATAATAATAATAATAATAATAATAATAATAATAAAATAATACTACTACTACTACTACTACTAATAATAATAATAATAATAATAATAATAAGAAGAAGAAGAAGAATAATAATAAGAAGAAGAATAATAATAAGAAGAATGGTATAAAATAATAGTTATGTTGACAAATTACCGTTAGTGGATAGGTGAAGTGCTTTTTTATGAGATAGTATTAGCTTGAGGTGTTATAAATGAATTACTAAGAAGGAATAATCTATTATGCTTACAGTTAATTGAGGTTTCTTGTTTTTTGTTTAGAAGTGTGCCTCTATCACCAAATTTAATTATTTCAAGTTTTTTGGTTAGGCAAAGGTAACATGGTGAGTTTAGGGAACTACAAGTGCTAGTTTTTCTGATGGTGTTCCAAGTCACTGTTGGTGATTGATTATTGTTGGATAGTTCCCAGTAATATATAGAAAGTGAGGTTCTTTTTTGATAGGTAGAGTTATTAAAAGAGCATGTATGGCCGGTATATCTTTCTTTAAAGGTATTACTAGCCATACCTATATAGTATTTTTTCAGGGTTGGATTTTCTTTAGTAGAGAGTGTTGCTTAGTATACTGATTGAGTTATTTGGCAATTTTGTCGTAAGGGGCATTCTGTTTTGTTTGTGCAGTTGCAAGTTTTGGTTTTTGTTGTTTTCATTTCAGTAGTTTTTTTCCCATTTATAATATTATTGTTATGTTTTTTATTACTTTTTCTAAGTTTTCATCGCAGCTATAGCTTAATTTGAGGGTGTTTTTATTAAAAATGTTATGCAGTATATTATTAGGAGGAAAGTGAAGATTAACTAAGTCTAAGAATCTTTTACCGAGTTTGGTTTTAACCATGTGATTATATGGGAGTGTGAACCAAATAATTTTTCTACCTCTATTTTTGTGTTTGTTCTTGGGGGTGTAGGTTTGGTGAATTTAATTTGGGTGTTTTTGTATCCATATTGCTTTAACGCTGTATTGTAAAAGTCCTTATGTTTGTTAAAAATTTCTCCATTACAGGAGTTATTGCTGATTCTTTTTTTAACTGATCTGGGGATATGTTGGATTATGGTTTTGGGGTGGTTAGAGAGTGGGTGGACATAGATTGGGTTGGCATTATCTTTAGTATAATGGTCATACGTTTCTTTATTTAAGTTAAATGTTACGTCTAAGAAGTTAACTATTTTAATATTTGATGTTATTTCCACTTTAAGATTTAATCTTTTCATTTCTCTAAGGATAATTTTCTTTGCTCTTTCACACTTTTGTCCATTTGAGTTTTTAACTATTAACAATCCCTCATCCCTATATAAGTCAATGTCTTCTATGCTAATGTCTTTTGTAAGGTTGTATAATATGTAGAGACCAACTAGATTAGTGACTTCTGCTGAGTCCAGAGAACCCATAGAAACATCAAAAGATCCAAATTGATTGCTTTTTGTCCATTGTTCTTGTTTACAAATTAGTACCGTATTTCTACATTTTCTAATGTTGATTTCATCTGATGAAATATCAGATAGAAGTGTGGCAAAATCAATAACATTTTCAAAAAGTTCTTTAGATATGGATGGTAGTATTATAGTGGTATTACCATTAACGATAATGCCATTATTTATAATGTTATTATTTTTATTATTTTTTATAAGTATTCTTCTTCTTCTTCTTCTTCTTCTTCTTCTTATTATTATTATTATTATTATTATTATTATTATTATTATTATTATTATTATTATTTACTCACTAGGAGTTATCACACTGGTCATCGTCAGTGATCGCCCACTGCCGACAACCTGTGGTATTCCCTGGAGTCCGAGTGACAACAAGTCTCCTCAGGCCTCCAGTATGCTCTACCTCTTTTCGTTCATCACCGCTGATGACCTTGCGGTAATCGCAACAGCCACCTACCAACGATTTGTCGCTGATAAGGGGCATTGGTCCCCTCTGGGGTCCGAGTGGCAACAAGCCTTCCCAAGGTCCCAGAGCTGTCCGCGCTCTTCCAGTGGAGGTCTGGTTAGCGCTTTCCCTCCTCGACCCTCTGTCCATAATTTTCGTGGCGTCAACCTATGCTTGCGCCTCTCTCGTGCGGTTGTATTTTCCCCGGTTCTGTTATTATTATTATTATTATTATTAGTAGTAGTAGTAGTAGTAGTAGTAGTATTTACTCACTAGGAGTTATCACACTGGTCATCGTCAGTGATCGCCCACTGCCAACAACCTGTGGTATTCCCTGGAGTCTGAGTGACAACAAGTCTCCTCAAACTTCCAGTATACTCCACCTCTTTTTCGTTCATCCGCTGATGACCTAGCGGTATCGAAACAGCCACCTACCACCGATTTCACGGTGATAAGGGCCATTGGTCCCCTCTGAGGCCCGAGTGGCAACAAGCCTCCTCAAGGTCCCAGAGCTGTCCGCGCTCTTCCAGTGGAGGTCTGGTTTGCGCTTTCCCTCCTCGACCCTCTGTCCATAATTTTCGTGACGTCAGCCTATGCTTGCGCCTCTCTCGTGCGGTTGTATTTTCCCCGGTTCTGTTGTCTTGTGCTTATTATTATTATTATTATTATTATTATTATTATTATTATTATTATTATTACCCCTATTTGTATTATTTTATTATCATTTATTATTATTTAGTGTGGTTACCATTATGATTGTTACTAGTAATATAGCTATTATTACTACCATTTTTAATATGATCAGTATTATTGCAACCACTAATTCTACTATTATTAATGAAATTATTCATATTACCATATTTACAACCATTATGATTAATATTATTGCTACCTATTTTTATATTATTAATTTTATTTTTACTATTTATTATTATTATTATTACCTTCTAATATCTCTTAATTACCTGACTATTACTTTTTTTATTAATTCTTTATTATTATTGACTGCTATTATTGTTGTTGTTGTCGTTATTATTTTTATTATTATTATTATTATTATTATTATTATTATTATTATTATTATTATTATTAATACTTAATAATGGCGGTATTTAGTACTTTTTAACTATTACCGATATTATCATTATTATTATTATTTTATATCTTTTTAATTATTATTATCATTATTATTATTATTATTATTATTATTATTATTATTATTATTATTATTACTACTACTAATTATGTAAACTTAAATAATTTACTAGTATATTTGTTGTATCTATTAATTAATTAATGATAATTTGATAAACTTTTAAAAATAAAACAGTGTAAATATAGAATTAGTGACACAATTGATTAACCACCCATGCGTCTGCACGCCCATACACATATATGATACTACCAATTACAACTGATTTGAGAACACACACACATGTCTACACACTCATACACATACAAGCTGCTACGAATTACAGCTGATTTGAGAATACGTTGTTCGCCCAAGCTGAAGTAACTGTCGATTTTTTTACACATTCACTTGCATGTTATCTTCCCTCTTCTCTCTCCACTCTCTGCCTGAATCAACAGACGATTTCATTTTTTCTATCTATCTACCTATCTATCTTTCTATCTATCTATATATCTATCTATCTATCTATCTTCATTCTACCCTTTTTATTATATCTCTCTCTTTTTACTTTAGTTTATTTGTTCTATTTTGTTTTATTTTATACTTTAGATTTTAGATTTTAGATTTTAGATTTTTACTTTTTTTATTCTTAACGGTCCTAAACCACGTGACTCCCATAATTTTGAAATTTTAAATTTCTTTTCTTCTTCTTTTTCTCCATTTCATTCTCTCCAAATATGATCTACGGTTAAGATCGGATTCTAACTCTGTCTGATGAGATCTCACTTTATACAAACTGTTGATCGATAACATCGACATGCCACTGTCACAGATTTTGTACATGTCTGTGTAATTAAAAATAATATTTTATATATATATATATATATATATATATATATATATATTTCATTTGAATCAAAGGGAAAATATTTTTCCGTGTTGACCCCAACGTGGAAGTCATATTACTTATATAGCCTATGCCCTTCACTGAAAGGTCAGAAGTCCACATGCCAATTTTAAAGCAATTCTGTCCGGCGGTTTGTGTGAACATAAGACACAACCATCAGGCGGACACACACACGCAGAGTTACTATTTTATATACACACGGTTTCGAGATCATCTGGGAACTTTGAGGCACAGGAATCAGCCATCGGTAATCACCTCGTTAGTACAAATAGTTGTTCTGACAACTATTCCGATGGGTGGTTTTCTGTTTTACACAGTGCCAGGTCGAACTACCATCTCAGTAATATTGAGGCGTTAGTTATTAACAATTCTCGACCTAGCCTGTGTAGACAATAGCTTTTAAAGCATCAGTTGGAGATCTTTAATGATTCAAAGCCACCATAACGTTGAGAGATTTACCCTTTTTTTTCTTTTTTTTTCCTTCTCAATCGTTTCCTCCAACTGAAATAAGTTTTTTCCCCTCATATTTCATTCGACTTTTAGTTTTTAATTTACCATTCTGACGTTTCCTCTCAGAGGGTCAGACGATAAGGCCTTAAGGTAATTTTAACAATTTTCCTTTTTTTTCCACTCGTCTGTTTCATTGATTATAATAATGCTTCCTCTAAAATTGATCCTACAGTTCTGTTGCACACGAAATTTACTTATATATATATATATATAGTATACATTTTTATTTATACAAACATTATTGGTTACATATGTGCATACACGAGGTTGCGAGATCATCTGGGAACTTTGAGGCACAGGAATCAGCCATCGGTAATCACCTCGTTAGTACAAATAGTTGTTCTGACAACTATTCCGATGGGTGGTTTTCTGTGTTACACAGCGCCAGGTCGAACTACCATCTCAATATTATTGAGGTGTTAGTTATTAACAATTCTCGACCTAGCCTGTGTAGAGAACAGATTTTGAAGCATCAGTTGGAGATCTGTAATGATTCAAAGCCACCATAACGTTGAGAGATTTACTTTTTTTTCTCAATCGTTTTCTCCAACTGAAACAATTTTTCCCCTCATATCTCATTCGATTTTCTTATTTTTTAATTTATCATTCTGACGTTTCCTCTTAGAGACTCAGACGATAAGGCCTTAAGGAACATTTTAGTAATTTTCTTTTTTTCCACCCACCCGTTTCATGGATTAAAACAATATTTCGTCTGAAATATATATATATATATATATATATATATATATATATATATATATAATACGATAAAACATAGATATAAATGTGGCTTATTTAAACACCTTACAGCCGTTTCATCGTTTATTGAAGCTCATAAATTATTTTTATACATTAATAAGCGGTGTTATGCAATTCAATATAAATGTATAACACAACTCAGATATGTATTGAAACATTTCTGAGAATCAGATTAACCATGAAACTACAGTAAATTTTAGTATAATTAATCATATTCGAAAAGTTTCTAAACTCTTTATATATACAAGGTCTGCGGTCTTCATTTAGTTCGGTTTCGGAATTCATATCTGAACGAAGACATTTTTTAAGAAGTTAATATATATATATATATATATATATATATATATATATATATATGTATATATTAAGTGGAATACAAAATTTAGTATATCATTAATATTTTGATACAATGTACCAAAAATGTACACACCCGACAATATATTCCATGTGTACACACGTTTTAAAAATCTAATGTTATTATCACTTTTTTCACCGTGTTAAATTTGACAATTTAATGGCTTTCCACATAAGCACATATTCTTTATAAACTCCAATTCGGGCATATATAGTATACAGGTATAGAAATTGTTATATTTAAAAAAAAACTATTTCTATCCTTCCAGACTTAGTATTGATTTTTTTTTAAAGTATTGCGTATATTCTCGTTGCATGTTGCCCGAATTAGAGTTGACAAAGAACATGTGCTGACGAGGTAGTCATTAAATTGTCTAATTCACCAAGTTTCATAATTGATAATAAAATTTGAATTTCTAGAAACGCGTGTACACATGGAACATATTGTTGACTGTTGGAGCATGATTACAAAATATTAATGATGCCTTAATGTTGTTATACTAGTGAATTAAAATGTATAAGTTGTGTTTGACACCAAGTGAAATCAGTCGAGCTGAAGCTAATCTGCATCATTTAGTTATATTTTGGGGATTCGAAATATGTTATTTATTTCATAAAATGGTCGTGTGATCTAATCTCCAAGAGATATAGTAATATTTTAGTTGTCTAACTAAACCTTTCTATATATATATATATACATATACATGTGTGTGTATTTATGAATATGTATATATATATATATATACATATATATATTTAATATGTTAATATATTAATATGTTATTATATATTAATATATATATATTAATATGTTATATATATTAATATGTTATATATTAATATATATATTAATATACATATATATTTAATGTATACATATACATATATTTAATGTATACTAAATATATATACAAATACAAATATAAGCATTGCATACAAATATAAGCACGATATCCAAATATAATATATATAAAGATTCTACAACCATAAACTCTCCTTCAACAACCCAGACCATCCTGGGCAAACCGGACTTTCACTACACTACCACATATAAAAACCAAAAAAGTAACTCCCATAATAAAGTGGAAAATCTTGAAAAAATCCAGCACCTGCAAATCAATAAACTCTCCATGTAGATTATGCTTAAATGAAAAACTGGAAATTATCCGCTTTAAGGACAAAAACAAACTCTTAAATAGAAAACAAGAGACATCTATCAACTGTAAACATAGTAGACTCTACCTCCTTAGCAACCCACATACCCCACCTTAACCCCACACCAACCCTACTTAACTTCAACATAAAATTAACAGTTTTTTTGTTTTTGTTTTTTTACAAAAATGAATGATAACATTAAACCCCCACTATACACTACCCCAAAACACACTATAACCCCCTACCCACCCACCCAAATTTACAACCCAATCCCACCCCAACAAGTCATGATGAATCTATAAATATATAACCACCCCTCTAAACTAGCAATAATATCAAATCTCTACGTACTACCTATAATGCACAGCCTCAATAACCTCTCAGCCATACTACCAATTCTAACATAAACCCATAACTGGGACAGCTATCAACACTGATATCACTTAGACTAATCTCAATTACTTAACCCCTCGATCACTACCTTGAACACTTAATTATTAACTGGTACTTAGTCCTTGTCATTGGTAGTGGAATTAAAAAAGCCTACCATCACTTGTCGACTTATTTCGCCCAATGACTTCACAAGTAGCAAGATGGTAATGATGGTGATATTTATCAGTATTACTATTATTATTAGTATTATTATTATTATTATTATTATTATTATTATTATTATTATTATTATTATTATTATTATTATTATTATTATTATTATTATTATTTTTTAATACTATTATTATTATTATTATTATTATTGTTATTATCATTAATATTCTTACAAACTTGTTATTTCTATTTCTATTTTTATTCTAATTTTATTTATATTTATTTTTATTTTTATTTTTTATTTTTATTTTTATTAAGGCTTTTACATAAGGCTGTTATCACTGCGACTATCGTAGGTATGATTGGCAGGCGTTACCATTGTCATAATCGGTTTTGTTAATGATAAGACTGGTAACACCAGAAAACTTCTCTTATAAAATGATTCCACTAGTATTGATCTCGGTATAATATAATCACAATTTAAAAAAATATAATCACAACAAAATTCACTACAAATAATAAACAAAACATTAAAATAAAATAAATAAAATGCAAAAGTAGCAATTAATACCCTAAATTAAAATTATCAAACATTTTTATCCACATGATAATTACTTATTAGAATTAAAATAAAGTAAGAATGACGGTTGTAATCATAATTTTATTCTCATTTTAAATTTAACTCACTCTGGCCGTCGCCCTATCTCCCTCCTCCCACCCCGGCCGAGATTGAGATCGACACAGCACTGACACGTGCAAAACCTCCCACGTAATAATTTGAAACACGACTTGTTGGGGTCCTCCCTCCTCCCCCTCTCCCCTCTCATGTCCCATGTCGCCGTTATAGACAAAGCCCCAACTCTATCCCCCTCCCCCTCCAATGTATTTTCAATTTTCAATCTCCCGTTAAAGTGAACTTAAAATTTTATGCCATTTGAATTCCTTTCGCCGGCCCGATGAGTTGGTAGCTATTCGCACCAATGAAACAAAACCTGTTTTGTCGCAACTAATGGAATAAAATGTAAATATATATATATATATATATATATATATATATATACTAAATTTACTTATTTATATAAGTTATAAATTTATAAATTTATTTCATGTATTTGTATATTTATTTCATATTTATTTCATATTTATTTAATTTATTTCATATATGACATCAATTTATTTCATTTTAATTGTATTTATATATACTATATATACTATATATAAATATAAGCACTATATACAAATACATATACATATTTTTAATGTATACATATACATATATATTTAATATACATATACATATTAATATGTTAATATTTAATATGTTAATATGTTAATATAATAAATTAATAAAATTAATATGTTATATTTTTCATAAAATAGTTGGGTTATGTAATCTCTGAGAGATATAGTAATATTTTAGTTGTCTAACTAAAGTTTTCTATATATATACATATACATGTGTGTGTATTTATT
>OY744518.1:206735481-206827981 GCA_963556195.1 Sepiola atlantica
TCGGAATGAACAGGGAATATGTTAATAATTAAAAAACGGTTGAATTTCTATATATAAACCTTTATTCTCACAGAGAAGATTTGTCACAGAACAAACGTAGGTGGGGCATAAAAAATATGATGCGTAAATGGGGCGTCGTTACTACTGAGTGATTCTAGGTTACTGACCCGACACAATGAAATTGCATGTATTGTGATGGTAAATAATGAGATATGCGTGGTTAATGTATAAGTAAATACAACCTATTTTGTTGACGATGTTCTTGGGGACGTATAGCTTCGACCACTAAATAAAAACTATGCGAAGATGGCGAGATATCTGTGAGTTTGTAAACGGCTACAACCATGTAAAGTATTTGATAACTACGTCAGACTTATGAAGGTCATGAAAAATTGGAGAGCCACGTGGACCACGTCTGACTAGCTTGAAACCTAGATCAGAAAAAAAAGAATATCCGGTTCGTACCTGAGTTTGTTTAAATATATTTCTGGTTTCCGGAAGTAGAGAGTGTATTCTCCCGATGGCTAGTGTAATTAAGAGGATATAACATGGATATAGTTCTAGGGAGATAATTTTTAAATATTCTGAGCCAAAATCGTGTCTGTTTGTCTGCTTTGTAAGAAATAAAACTAACATTCGTATCAAACGTCGACTATGTAGCCACACAAGTGCTACTTTTTTTGCAGGCGAGTGTTGAAAGCAGTCTAGAAGACCAAAAGTGACGACCATTTTTATTTATCTTCGTATATTCGCATGTATCAGTAATTTGCAATGTGTTTATTTGCATCGTTTGGATATTGGAAGTAGTATCGCCATTTTTTTTCATACCAGGTACTAACAAGACGGAAAAGTGCATGAAGGTTATCAACATTCGTTACGAAAATAATACCGATGCAATGCGTTTTTAATGACTTGATCTCTCTTAATGTAGCACTGTTCTACACATTACGAGAACTATCTATCTCCTAAATATTAATAAAATTAATATCTAAACTGTTATTATAATAATAATACTAATACTAATAATAATAATAATAATAATAATAATAATAATAATAATAATAATAATAATAATTCGCTCAGGTACTGCACTGGAATATTAGCAAACTTTATGAATTAGACCACAAGGAGAAGTGGTATGAGCATAAGCCAGAAGTGGTACAAGAATACGACAATGTCAAACTTCTTTGAGACATGCGCATACAGACTGATAAGGTTCTTGAACATTCAAAACCCGACTTGATCCTTCTAAACAAAAACAAGATAACTTGCTTAATCATTGTTATAGCCTGGCTCTTCGATGCCAGGGTGCAGGAGAAAGAACACGAATAAATAAATAAATATCAAGATCTAAAATGGGAATTAGTCAGACTATGGAAATGTAAAGAAGTAAAGGTGATCCCCGTTGTAATTGGAGCGCTTGGAATCATAACGAAAAGTTTAAATGGCTTAAACAGATTGATGAGACAATATGTTTTTGTTCCACTTCTATTGCAACTTCCATGTGACTGGTTAGCGTTTGCAGTTCATGTGGGTTGGTTTCCGCATTCGATGATTTTCCTAAATATTTCAGCTGTTTTCATCATTGTGGTTATTGTATAGTCTCAGTCTTCTTTTTGATTCAAATTTCTCTCAGTCTTTTTTCTAAAATTTTCGGAATTATTCATGGTGCTCCTATGATTATTGGCATTATATTGAATTTCTTTTATGTTCCATATTCCTTTCGGTTATTTGGCAAGTTCCGTCTCCTTGATTTTTACCCTGTTGTCTGCTAGGACGGCAAAATCTACTACTAGTACTATTATTAATTGTACTCACTAGGAGTTCTCACACAGATCATCGTCAGTGATTGCTCACCGACAACAACAAGTGGTATTTCCTGAAGTCTGAGTGACAACAAACCTCCGCAGATTTCCAGTATTCTTCACCGCTTTTCGATAACGATGCGGTATCGCAACAGCCTCTTACCATTGATTTCTCGCTGGTAAGGACAATTGGCCCTCTCTGGGATTTGGGTGGCAATAAGCCTCCCCAAGGTCCCAGCACTCTCTGCACTTTTCCAGTGGAGGTCTGGTTTGTGCTGTCCCTCCTCGGTCTTCTCATCCTCCTTGACCCTCTACAAATATTTTGTCTGGTGTCAGCCTAGGCCGGCACCAGTTAAAAAAATAAAATAAATAAAATAATATTTGTTTTAATTAATTTTTAAAAAATAAAATAATTTTTATTTTTTATTTTTAAATGTTTTCATTTTTTTCCTTTCAATTCCTTAATTTTTTACTGTTCTCTTTTTTTATTTAAACAAAAAAAAATTAATTCTTTTTAATTTTTAAATTTTTTGGGGGGTGGGGGAGAGGGGAGGAGCTTATTATTATTATTATTATTATTATTATTATTTACTCACTAAGAATTTTCACAAAAGTCATTATCAGTAATTGATAACAAATGATATTCTTTGGATTCTGAGTAATGACAAGTCTCCCCAGATATCCAGCACCCCTCACCTCTGTCGATAACCATTGCAACCCACTTTGCTTTTTTCCAACTGCCGTTTACCATTGATTCCTCGTTGGTCTTCTCGGGAATTTGAGTGGCAATAAACGTCACCAAGGCTCCAGTACTGTACGAAAAGTTCCTTGCATCTTCAGGTCCAATTACAACTAAACTTTGAGCAGTAGTTATGATTTGAACGCTATTCATCAGATCTCTAGTTACATGGCGATACAAAGTAGCGTTTGCCCGAATAGAACCACGTGATAGGGTAATAAAAAGGAACCTAGTTACCGGTCGGTTGCCAGAATTCACCGGTAAACACCTGAACAAAACAGAATGATAACAACAAGATTAACCATCCACGAAGCAACAAATCAAACGGTGTTTGATTTGTTATGAATAAATTAATGATCCAAAATAGACGACTGTGTTTCATAGTTATTCATCCATTTCCAGATTTCAGCCAGAATGTACTACAATTATACAAAACAAAACGTCTTTTCTTTAACAAGTATAAGAAACCTTTTCAACCACCGAATGTCATGGTCGATAGCACCTGTCTTGCGATTCTAACGTTTAAACCTCTCGGTCTGATATACTAAGGCATCATGAAATAAAAATACGTACATAGAAGATGCTGCCAAATCTGCCGCAAAAAGTAGGTTTCTTTACCGGGCAGTATCCTATATTTATATAAAGCCATCATTCGCCCGAATATGGAATATTGTTGCCTCGTGTAGACTAGCCACTGTCTCCTCATCTCTCTCTCTCTCTCTCTCTCTCTCTCTCTTTCTCTCTCTCTCTCTCTTTCTCTTCAATAGGGTGCACAAATTCTAAGCTGATAGGTCCCTCACTGTCTCATAAATGCCAGCCTCTGTCGCATCACCGTAGTGTTGCATCACTGTTCTGTTTTTTAGGGGGTCAGAATCTATCCATCTAACACTTATCGTTGGGTAGTTTCTGACCTTGAAGTAGTATTTTTTTTAGCTCTTTACATCAAGTGGCTTCATGCCTTGTCTGGAGCGATTTCCATATAAATAAATAAATAAATAAATAACTACTTTCACTAAATGTGCCTCGATCAGCTTTCTGCACTTGTACCCCGTCAAAGCTAATTCCCCCGACCCTAGTTGACTCGTAACAAAACCAAGCACCTTAACTCTAGTACATGGATAGCGGAACATGTTCTCCTCTAATAGCTTCCTTCTTAGCCTTTAACGAAAATGCTATTTTAAACGTGAGCGTGACAGACCAAGAAAAAGTATATTTTAAACTTAACTGTGACAGACCAACAACAATTGTTATTTCAAACTTAAGCTTGACATACAAACGAAAACGCTATTTCAATATTAAGCGTGACAGATCAACAAAAATTATATTTTAAACTTAACCGTGACAGACCCAAAAATGCTATTTAAAAATTAAGCGTGCGTGACAGACATACAAACATTCTATTTTAAACTTACCTGTGACAGATCAACAAAATGCTATTTAAAAATTGAGCGTGACAGACCAACAAACCTGCAAATTTAAACGAAGCGTGACAAACCAACAACAATTATATTTTAAACTTAAGCGTGAGAGACTAGCAAAAATTCTATTTTTAAACTTAACCGTGACAAACTAACAAAAATGCTATTGTTTAAATAAAGCGTGACAGACCAAAATAGCTTTTTAAGTTATTTTAAAATTAAGTGTGAAAAAAAATGTAATGCCATATCAAAATTAAGCGTGACAGATCAACAAAAATTCTATTTTAAACTTAAGCTTGACACACCAACGAAAATGATATTTCAAAATTAAGCGTGACACACATACGAAAATGCTATTTTAAACTGAAGTGTGACAGACCAACGAAATGCAATTCCAGACTAACGTGTAACACATCGACTTAACAAAAAATAATATAAAAACGCTATATGGCTTTTTTATGGCTATATATTTTTATGGCTATATATTTTTCGGCTATATATTTTTTATGGCTATATGGCTATATGGCTATATATATATATGGCTATATATATGGCTATATATAATATATATGGCTATATATATGGCTATATATATATTTATATATGGATATATATATGGCTATATAATGTGGCTATATGATGGCTATATATATGATATATATATGATATATGATGGCTATGGTGGCTATATATATGCTATATATATATATATATATATATAATGATAGCTATATATATGGCTATATAATGGCTATATTTATATATGGCTATATATATGTATATATATATGGCTATATATATAGCTATATGGCTATATGACTTTTTTATGGCTATATGGCTTTTTATGGCTATATATTTTTTATGACTATATATTTTGTATGGCTATATATTTTTATGGCTATATATAGATTATATATACATATGGCTATATATATTTTTATGGCTATATATATATTTAATATAAAAACGCTATATATGGCTTCCTTGTCGTCCTTCCCTAAAAATAGTTTAATTAATTAATAAACATACTCCCGTGTACTCATTTGCCTAAAACGGCGCGTTCAAGATAAGTAATATAATAATAGGTGGTGACGGTGGTTAAGTGGACAACGACACCGACTGACGACTTGGGTGTGCCAAGTTCGAATCCAGTCAATTCCATAATACCACTCTCACTTAAGGGTGTTGATCACGTGGTCCCTCCTGAAAGAATGCCGACAACAGAATCAAAACGGTCACCATGTACCATTCCAAAGTCATACGAATTTACTTTACTGTAACATAAGTTTGAAGTGTGGGGCTGTGTCTTAAGATAACCAGTAAAGATCAACAGTGCATGATGTCTGTGAAACCGCCACACACACCAAGATGTTGTATCTATTGTATTTGTTACAATGGCAGCAGTGCTTCACGAAGAGATCCAACTCTTACAGACGTGTTAGAGGTTTGATTTACTTCGAACCTTCGCTATGAATGGACCCAGGTAAGTATAAGTATTAACAAAACACATTAGCCACATCAGCTTCCTGCACGCTTGTGGAACTCTCTTCCTGCTGACTGTTTTCCTCCTACCTATAACCTTGTTTTTTTTAGACTAAGGCCAATAGGCATCTCCTGTCTTTGCAATAGTCATATTTCATTTTTGCTAGCTCCTTACATCAAGTGGTTTCATGCTTTGTCTAGAGCGATTTCCATAAAAAAGGAAAACACGTCAGTAACTAAATTTGCACTTTATAAAGAAATGACTGTTGACTATGAATTGTATAAAATAAATAAAATCAGTGTTAGTCTTAGTGTATTTACAAATCAAGGGAGGCACGAGACGCTCTATCCCTTAATAGACCTCACGAATGGCCTATGCTGGAAATCTCATTTCTTTGATCAATCATAACTCAAAAACAAATAAACCAAATTAGTTTAAACTTTGCACAAAATTTTTGTTTGATAGGTTCTATAAGTGTGTAGAATTTCAGCATCATTAGTCAAGGCAACCCAGAGATCCAGAAAGTTCAATCATGAAATCATGTTATCTGTGTGCCACCCTGTATCTCATCATCTATTTGATGGATTCAGCTGACTTTTGGCAAAGATAGAGGTTCTAGGGTCTAGTTGATGGCATTTTAATTTCAGTTTACCATATACCTTAGTTTTCCAGAAAATTCCAAAACACCTCATGAGAAGGCATTGTATTGAGGCATAGCCTTTACAGAAGTAGTGACATTCCATGAAAAAGGCCAGTATACTGAAATCATATGCCCTTAATAGGGTTAAGATCGAAAATTCATATACACTAAATGTACAAAAGCAAGGAAATTCCCAAATTTTTACACTTTTATTGTCATTAAGGGTATGACTACATTTCGGTAGTTTTGTTTTACGGCATATCAACCCTTTTTGGGTTATTTAATGCCGAATCTGGTCTTGTTTTCTTCTCTTTTTTGTTTCTTTCCCCTTTTAATATCTGTTTCTATTTAACCCATAGTTGGGACCCTAACAGGTACTACCACTCCGGGTCAGGGTGGACCTGGGAGCAATGGTAATTAAGAGGAGGCTCCACATTCCCCAAAGTCCGTAAGCCGGATCTCACCATCGGATGTAGTTTAAGGTCATATCCAGGACCGGGAGTAGGGTAGGAAAAATAAAAATAAAAAAGGGGAGGGAGAAAGGGAGAGGGGCTGTTGTTTTTGTTTTTGGTTTTGTAGAACATAATTAAGTTTTACAAAAAAAAAAAAAAAAAAAAAAACGTCAATGTAGGTGAATTTCGTCTCAGAGAGCCACAGGGCAGCCTGATCTGGTATCACCAGTGACTACATTTCAACCAAACCATTTCCTTATCATATCACTACAGTATAAATCTCTATGCATGAGTGGATGAAGTGTGTGAGGTGCGCTGAAGAAAAATTCCTACCAGTAAAATACATAGCCCTGTTATATATATATATTTATAACTATATATCATATAAACATTTAAAATGGTTTACATAAATGCAATCACATGTCAGTACTACTTGTACCTTGTTAGGGCCATAGATGGTTATGAAGACAATTCATCCAAAAGAGTCATATCATGTATTTTAGATAATATGATTGTACAATCAGCAACAGCCGCCACAAAGACGACAACTCAGTCACTTGGCTTAAATCCATGATGGGGAGGATGTAAGGTGTCAAAACCTGTCACTTTATTTTCTACCTTCAACTTGCCAATTCAACTTCTCCACTCCCTGTTTTTATTTATTTATTCTACTTCTTTCAAAACTTCCGTTCTACGAGCATACACATAAAAATAATATAACAATTATAAATGTGTATATGTACATATATATATATATATATATATACACATATATATATGTGTGTGTGTGTGTATATATATATATATATATATATATATGGAGAGAGAGAGAGATTAATTTAATGCGTACAATAAAGTAATACATGGACACGTGTTTTAGCTCATAGCTGTTGTCAGCATGGCTAACTTAGACAATGGATCGAACCTTCAATCTTGATGTGTATAGCTCAGCGTCTTACCAATGTACTACGACGTCCTGCTAAAGAATAGGTACGATTTTTATCAACTAAATATTTAATGTATTTTTATTTAATAGTTTTATTGGTTATTGCAGCGTTCGTTGTTTTTGCTTACTACTACAATTTCGATTTTTTCACTCCCTGAGTGATTAAGATTCAGAAAATTGCATTATTAGTCACCCTTAACTTTATAGGACATATTTTTCGTTAATATATATATTTCTATTAATTTCATACGAACACGTGTTTCTGGCTCACAGCCGTCATCACACACACACACGCACACACACACACACATATATATATATATATATATATATATATACATATATCCCTATTTATATTCCCACATACATGCCGTATATTTGACACTATTCTCTATAAATGTAAGAACCTTTCGAAAATACTTGCATATAAATACATACACATACTTCCAAATAACAGCACAGACCCCAACAGCATGCACATTCATATGTGCTAAAAGAACATGTGCACACCCGTACACAGATTTAAATACATTGTTGTTAACATTTAGTTCACCTGAAACAAGGCATATTGCCACTGTAGACGTAAGGGGCTACTTAGAATTACGGTGAAAGTTTTCGGGCTCATCCTAAATGGGAAGCTGTGCAGCCATATTTACACATATATACATTTTAACTAGATAAAATATTATAAGGTATTTCAGTAGTAAAAGTTACAGTTTACAAAATCTAGACAGACTTTTGCGTCTTTACTTAGGATTTCTAGTGTATATTATAATGAAATTAAATCAAAAGTATTAATGAATCATTAGAAAAATTAATGAATCATTAGAAAAATAATGATTCCAATAACACACGATGGAAATAAATTCAACTATTCACTAGACACATTAACAAAAGGAATGCAACGCACCATTAAAAAATGTCAAGCACAGCAATTCCGAGACTCTGTTTGAGAGAAGCTCAGCCATAGACTAATGAAAACATTAGCCGGTGGGAGATAAATAGCAAAGAATTTGATTGATTAGTTTACTAGACTACACACAACGTATATATGTATATATATATATATATATATATATATATATATATATATAAATAGTGTGTAGATTTCAATTTTGTGTTGAGAATCCGAATAACAGAGCTGAATGTAATTTAAACAGAACAAAACAGAATTATAAAAAAGAAAAAACTATACACACATTAAGGTTGTAAACATTCTCCTCAGATGTATAAACAACCACGTCAAAAAACGAAACGTGGTTGTTTATACATCTGAGGAGACCTAATTAAGGGGTCGAAATAAGTTATAATGTATACAACCTTAATGTGCGTATAGTATTTTTTTCTTTTATATATATATATATTCTTTCCAAATATGATCTAAAGTTAAGATCGGATTCTAACTCTTCCTAATGAGATCTTAGTTTATAATAACTGTTGATCGATAACATCGACATGTCAGTGTAAATAAAAATAATCATATATTAAAGCTCTATTTGATATTGAGCACTTTTATAAACCCGGTTTGAAATTCTATGGATTACTACCTTGTGGATGTTTTACCTGGATTATATATATATATATATATATATATATATATGTAAGTAAATTTCGTGTACAACAGAATGGTAGGATTAATTTTAGAGGAAGCATTGTTAAAATCAATGAAACAGACGAGTGAGGGGAAAAAAAAAAGGAAAATTGTTAAAATTACCTTAAGGCCTTGTCGTCTGACCCTCTGAGAGGAAACGTCAGAATGGTAAATTAAAAACTAAAAGTCGAATGAGAAATGAAGGGAAAAAAAAAAAAAAAAAAAAAACTTATTTCAGTTGGAGGAAACGATTGAGAAGGGGAAAAAAAAAAAAAAAAAAAACTTATTTCAGTTGGAGGAAACGATTGAGAAGGGGGAAAAAAAAAAGAAAAAAAAAAGTTAATCTCTCAACGTTATGGTGGCTTTGAATCATTAAAGATCTCCAACTGATGTTTCAAAATCTTTTGTCTACACAGGCTAGGTCGATAATTGTTAATGACTAACGCCTCAAGAATATTGAGATGGTAGTTCTGAGGTGTAGGATAAATTTTCTCAAATCTTGCCGCTTAAATCATGTAGCTCCCGGTTATATCTGTCACCGAATTTCTAAAATTAAATGTAGAAATTCGTTGGCAGTTCAACGTGTATTTTTACAAGACGAAATCCTATTTAACTCCGATTCTTATAATTCGTTACAAAGTAAATATCTTATACTTTGGGCTATGGTTTGGAAGGAATTTTCTTTCTTTGACAAACTTCGCTTTTCAAAGTTTCTGTCTAATGGCGATATTTTCACCCTCAACAAAAGCAATTCTTCATATAATAAATATTTGCAGAATTTGATTACCAAGAAGTTCGGCACTAGAGCATATTCGGATAAACATATATTTAATTATTCGTCATATGCTGAAAAATTTGTCTTGTCTGCCGGCTTAGAATTTTGCATTCCTCCCCTCCGCGTTGATAAAATCAACATATTTAGTGAGATTGAACTATTATATTCTCAACTAAAAAGACATTCGCCTATTTCCACTGATGAATTAACTAGCGTTAAAATCCAGTTGGGTGAATTAGGTCGGAGGTTTTCTGCTATACGTACTAAATCTAGCGATTGTATTTGGCAGAAAAATCATTTTGAAACTGCGAAATTACTTAAGTCGAACTCTGATATTTATATCACTCGTCCAGACAAAGGTTCAGGCGTTGTAATCCTGAACCAAGTAGATTATATCTCCAAAATGTGTAACATTTTGGATGATAAAAATAAATTTTTCAAGATGGGTGGTTTAAGCCACGATGACACTTTTCGTATGGAAATAAAAATCCAGAAAAGGCTTCTTCAACTTTATAAAAGCAAGTTTATTTCTAAAGAGATATATGAAGGAATACGACCTATCGGCTCTCAAAGGCCTAGAATGTACGGCTTACCCAAGGTTCATAAACCTAACGTTCCTTTACGGCCTATTCTATCAATGTTGGGTTCTGCACAACATGCACTTGGTAAATGGTTAGTTGATATTCTTAAGCCCGTACTTACTTTTTATTCTGACTATTGTATCTCTGATTCCTTTCAATTTGTGTCTTCTATACACAAATTATCTCTCTCAAAGGACACCGAGTTCTTGGCTTCCTTTGACATTAGTAGTCTGTTTACCAATGTACCTTTGGATGAAACCATTGGTATATGTGCAGATTATCTTTACCGCGGCTCCTTAAAGTCTCCACAATTTCCTGAACGAATTTTTGTTGAACTGATGGAACTTGTTACTAAATCAGTTTCCTTCAGTTTCAATAATATTATGTATCGGCAAATTGATGGTATATCCATGGGCAGCCCTCTTGGTCCATCGTTAGCCAACATTTTCGTTGGATTTTTGGAAAACCAATTATTTTCCAAAGTGACCAAGCCGGCTTTCTACACACGTTACGTTGATGACACTTTTGCTCGTTTTCCCTCTCGGAGTGATGCTGAACAGTTTCTTCTTCTTCTTTGTGACTTGCAATTCACTATGGAGGTCGAGGATTGTGGTTCCTTACCATTCCTCGATGTTTTAGTGTCTAAATCTGGTTTATCGTTTGATACCTCTGTGTATAGAAAACCAACATTTACAGGCCTTTATCTAAATTGGTTTTCCTTCGCCCCAAGAGCAAGAAAAATAAATCTTATTGGTACTCTCACTCATCGAGCTCTTATGATTTGTTCACCAACACGACTCGATGCAGAACTTGGTGAGATTACTAATATTTTTCTTGCCAATGGATATCTCATCAATACTATAAAAGGCACCATTGCACGTAAAGTTGCTTTATTTAATGGTGGTAAATTTATTGGCCCGTCACGTTGCCCTATTTATTTGAAACTCCCTTGGTTGGGTTCTGACGGCCTTGACATTGTTAAAAGGATTTCTTCTTCTACTCAACGTTGTTTTCCGGCAACCATGTTGAGGGTAGTTTACACGACTCGAACCTTTTTCTCTTCTTTTCGTAAGGATGTTTTACCAGCCATTCAAAAGAATTCTGTAGTTTATAAATTCATGTGTCAGTGTGGAGCTTACTACGTTGGCAAGACATCCCAAAGATTAGAATTTAGAATATCCCAACACATACCACGTGATATTCGCCTACACAAGGTTTCGAGATCATCCGGGAACTTCCAGGCACAGGAATCAGCCATCGGTAATCACCTCGTTAGTACAAATAGTTGTTCTGACAGGTATTCCGATGGGTGGTTTTCTGTTTTACACAGTGCCAGGTCGAACTACAATCTCAATATTCTTGAGGCGTTAGTCATTAACAATTATCGACCTAGCCTGTGTAGACAAAAGATTTTGAAACATCAGTTGGAGATCTTTAATGATTCAAAGCCACCATAACGTTGAGAGATTTACTTTTTTTTTTCTTTTTTTTTTTTCCCCTTCTCAATCGTTTCCTCCAACTGAAATAAGTTTTTTTTTTTTTTTTCCCTTCATTTCTCATTCGACTTTTAGTTTTTAATTTACCATTCTGACGTTTCCTCTCAGAGGGTCAGACGACAAGGCCTTAAGGTAATATATATATATATATATATATATTAAAAATAACCAGTAATACAAAATGCGTATACTTAGCCTGACGATTCTTTGCGAGTATGAAACGCGGACGCATCTGTGTTGTTAAATTGACATAAATATATTTTCGTACTTTACTATATATATATATATATATATATATATATTATATATATATATATATATATTAAATTCTGATGATAAAGTATATCTTCGAAAATTTAATTGAAAAAAAATAATTGGAAAAAAAAATTGATAAATTCAAAATGCATAGTATGGCGTCCTTATTTTTATTAATTCATATTACTATAAAAACAATGCTTTCTAACCAAGAAACCCATTTCTTATATATATATATATATATATATATATATATATATATATATATATATATATATATATATATATATATTATAAGCTCCTTTAAGAAATTCAAAGTCGAGCACTCTCGAGGATGTTAGAAATAAGACTGCCATCTGAAGCGAAGTTCCGAATACGTTCGTCGAATACTCTCGACTAGTCTTCTATCTGTACTCGCTTCTAGGTACATATAGATCTTAATTACACTTAATCGCGTGACAGTTTTTGGTGGCCGAGTGAATATGGTGACTGCTTGCAGATTCTTGGCTGACACTGTAAACCGGTTCGCGCTGCCATACCGTCTGCAATTGTTACTTTACTGCACTGATTAGAGCAATAACCTTGAAACGCTAGCGTCTGTATGTAATTATTTAATATGTATGTATATATATATATATATATATATATATATTTTTAATAATTGTTAGAGTGTCCGCTCATGCGTCGAGAGATAGGGGTCACGGCTCGGATGAGTCATACCAAAAACTTACAAAATAGTACTGGATAACCCTTGCTAAGTGGATTAATTATGCGCCTTTACTTACAACTTTCTATACTATCCAATGGAAAGGGAGCCTTCAGGTTGCTCTCGACTACGATCAACAACTTTAATTTACTTTTATTTTATATATATATATATATATATATATATATATAAATTATATTTTATGACAATATTAGATTTTACTGGCGAAAAAAAAAGATAACTCTATCGAACGTAGTCGAGACTTTCTCAGTATTCTTACAATCTTCAGTAAAAAAAATTATCTAAACAAAAAGTTCGACTTAATCAAATTTTCCGCATCTTCCCCATGGATGCTTGTAATATACTTGGTGCCATTGCTATAAATATTGATTCCTTGAAATTCGGTCGCTTCTAACATTGTTTCTGACAGCATCTCTGGCGTTATGAAAGAGGATGGAGAAAACTCCTCACATCCAATACGATTGTCGTCAGTATAATCTCTGTTACAAGGTTATTGTAAAGTATAAAGCAAATATTACTATCTCAGTCTCAATTACATCAGGAAGGTCATTTATGAAAATCAGGAACAGTAGAGGTCTTAGGATGGATCCTTATATATAATACAATGTTGTAAAAGTAAATAGGATGCTGTATAAGTAAAAGGGATGTCGCATAAGTAAACACGAGACTACATAGGCAAAACGATTTCATATAAGTAAAAAGATGCAGTTTAAAGTAAACATGATAAGTAAAAAGATGCGGTATAAGTAAAATGATGCTGAATAACAAACAGAATTCTATACAAGTAACAGGGAGTTGTATAAGTAACAGGATGCTGTATAAGAAAAAATAATGCGGTATAAATGACAAGGATACTATGAGTATAGGATGCTGTATAAGAAAAAATAATGCGGTATAAATGACAAGGATACTATGAGTATAGGATGCTGTATAAGAAAAAATAATGCGGTATAAATGACAAGGATACTATGAGTATAGGATGCTGCATAAGAAAAATAATGCGGTATACGGTAATTGATGCAGTATAAGTAAAAGTGATACAGTATAAGTAGCAGGATGCTGTATAAGTTCAGATGATGCTGTATCAATATAAGTGTTTCGTATAAATATCTAGATGCTGGAAATTCAAGATGATGTCTTATAAGTAAAAATAAAATTATATAAGGAAAAGGATGGTGTATAAGTAAAAATTGATGTATTAGTAAATAAAGGATGATGCATAAGTTAGAAAGTGTTGTAGTAAGTCTAAAGAATGTTGCATCAATGAAAGAGGAACGAAACCAGCGAATTAAGATATACATTTTTTTCATTTTAATACGTTGTAAATATTCACATAAACTCACGAGTTAAACTCGTTAATAAAACAAAAATCCGTTTTTAGAGGTTCTCATTGACTCTAACGATGACGCATTCATCACCTGTCCCTATTAAAACCTACCTCTATTAATACATACATTTTAAGTTATAGAAGCGAATCCCCATATCGATATCAAATTGCAATGATTAAAAATCTACTAAACCGTGCAAAGCTGATCTCTTCAACCAAAAAATTCCCTAAAGAATTAAACAAACATTAAGCAAGTTCTAATTAACAATCAATTTCCCAATTATATTGTAGACGAACAAATAAAATTAATGCTTAGAAACTTAGACAGAACTAATAATAATCAGCCAAATAATTCCAACAATATAAATCTATTCTACTGTAACCAAATGCATCAGAACTTTAAATTGGATGAAAAACCTCTTTAAAATATAATACATCGCTACTCTCATAATAAAATAAGATTCTTCATTTACTAAGAAAAAAATGAAAACGTCGAAGCATGTAGTTATAAATAATACTTCTCAGACCCAACATACATTAGGAAGAACCAATGTAATATATCAGTTTCAATGCCCTATGGGAGAATGTATCTCCGACAATAATAATAAAACTAATTGTTACATCGGTTTGACTACCACAACACTTTCTTGAAGACTCACCTTACATCTCTCTGACACTAGCTTCATTTGGAAATACGTAAAAAACATGACTGGCCCCTTCTGAATATAGACACATCCGAATTTACAATACTAAAATAATACGTTACGATACCAACATCAAACTATTCAAAATACTTGAAGCCTTTTACATAAAAACTAAAATCCAACAATCAATAATGTGAATTACGAAACTATTCACAACATTTTAAACTATCTAGTTGAGTAATTAACGTTACCAAATTTTTAGCGGTTAAGCAATCAAACCTTTGAATCTTGCACGCTTTTAGAACGTAATCACGCTCGCAGGTAACATCTCAATATTATAGACGCTCTTTTTAAAAGTTGTAAATTACCGGCCGTTATAATAAGAAATCTCAACAGTAAAGACATATTTGTAAAGACATCAAAGCAAACGCCATCTGAAGATGATTTGACGAATCAAATCGAAAGTACTCGCGACAAATAAAAGAAAATGGAACAAGAAACCGACGGAACTTACATACACCAATTTGATCGAAATACTAAATGGACTATTCGAAACATTGAAAAAGTAAAAAAAAAAGTATTATCAAGCAAAAACACTTCATGTTATTTAATAATATCTGCCACTATGGCGTGAAGACAGGATGTATCAAAAAGACAAAAGGATAAAAATTAACTACGGGAATAACTGATCAAAATACATGAGATTTAGCGGTTTCGTTCGAATTAACGAACGTCTTCAGAAAAAGTGATGATTTTAAATTCATTGAATTAGAAGAATGCACAACGGGATGTTTTTGACACGTGTTTAAATATTGGGGAAAAAAACAATTATGCAGCGTGCGCGACAAAGACTTTTAAATGGAAAAGGGGAAAGGGGGGGGCGGAGAATATATTATATATATTATATTTATAATACGTATTTATAACAGGGATTTGTTTTCAATAAAATCTTGCTAGGAATTCACATACATAGTAACAACAATATTACTATTAATTGAAGGCAATAGTATTTGAGAAAGGTGATGTACTTTCTGTATGGATCAGAAAATATTAAGTGTAGTATTAAAACATATACTACACTTTGTTCTTAACCAAAAAGCTAAAGAAAAAAAAACGAATGATGATTTGGAGTTTGTTTCAATTTAAAGGTAGATTTAGAAATGTTATTCGTTTGCCCCTCTTGCTGTTCATGTTGACTTTATTATGTTAGCATTGGTCTTACGAGGGCCAACAATTTGGCGCCATCTTGAAACGTATAGACCTTAAATAGACTCCTTTCTATTCCTGGATAGCATGAAACTGTTTACGGAAAAAGAGGAACAAATCAATTCACGACGTGTTCAGATTCTCCATCTTCTGCTATGAATATATTGGCATGGAGTTCATAATAGAACAATATGCTTCACTTAGCATGCGACTTTGGAAGATTTGGGCCGGGAATAGAACTACGCCTCGTTGAAAACTATTACGAACACTGCTGCGGCGGCGGGCTATTAGTGTCTCAGAGTGCTTGAATTAGAAGAGATTCTAGACAGAAACATAGCAGCTAAAATTAAAGATACTTATTTGAGCAGGTGGGGGCTTTTTTTTTGCTGAAGTCAGAACTAAGAGAGCGTAACCTGTGTACATCCGTTAACATCTCGAAAGTAGCAGTGGTAGATAGAGTGCTTCCTTAGCGGCGGGACGAGGTAAAGGTGATGCTGGGGGTGGAAGTACTTGTTGTATTCACAAGAAAATCAATGTATAAGTTCGCGTGCTTCAAATAAAAAAGAAGAAGGTAAACATAACCAGTTTATATGCGCCTTGTAAACTGGATAAAATAGGTCTTGTCCGCATTGGGAAGTGTGTTGGGAGCGAACGCAGATTTATAGAAATATATCTGGAAAATAGTAAACAAATACTTGACTACGTGCCAGATTAAAATAACAAAACGAAGAATATATCGATCTAGAATTTTAAAAAAAACAACAGATATAAAAATCGATTATTAAAAAAGAAAATATCGTTTAAAGAAGAAACGTAACTTTCATGAGCTAAATAACAGAGTTTAAGACAATCTAAGTATAATTATTTATTCAATCACAAATAATAAAAAAGGAAGAAACAAATATATTACACTGATCTATTCGGTGAAAAAGTAAACTATAAGATTAATAATTCAATAAATAATTAATAAATCCTTTATTCGTCACTTGGACATTGTTTAGTTCAATATCAATAAATCCTGATTCCTTATATATAATTGTATCACAGTCAATGTCCGGCTAGCTTGGTAGGCCGAGAGCAGACTCAAGTCGTTTCTACGAATAATGGCGATAGAGAAGCGCTCGTAAAGCCAATACAATTCGTGATTGTCTCCGGTGTTTCTATGAATGCGTATTTATTTACCTCCTCTCCAGGGGGTTAGGCACAAGACCAGTTTTATCTTACTCCCACAAGGTAAGATGTGACCCACGGTCGAGTCGGGACAGAGGGGCTTGAAAAGCCAGCGCCCGAGAAGGTGAGCACTCTGGCCATTAAAAATTGCCTGGGCAGCTCCGTAAATCAAGCCCCGAAGGCCAAAGCAATACCATTCTATGGGGTGCAGTATCCATCGGTACAGATACTACACTTTTATCTCGACCAAAAGGCCAAGGCGACTATCAAAATAGACGACATATAAATCAATATCTAAGTATTGGTTTGGCTAAAATAGATTTAAAACAGAAAACTAGATCATTATGTTGTGCAGCCATTCATCAGGCCCGAACATTAACTCATCTTATATATTAGGCGGCCATAGGTAGATCCTGGATAGGACATAACTGTCAAGGGTCTAAAAGATTAAATTTGATCCATGAGAATAGTTTTCGCGGACGACAGAAACAGACATTAGGGCATCACGAAACGATTTACAGGTGAAAGCTTTTGGGGATAGTAGTCAATTAAAAGCGAATCGATGTGGATCAATAACAATGAGTTCGTAAAACATTAAACAAAACAGTAACATAAATCATTCGTGAAACTGAATACCTCTGACTTACAACATAACGATATGCAAAATAATTACCTCGGTTTTACTCATCAATATTTTATGAAGTATTCCCGAATTTATACCATCGAAACGCTGATAACTTTCAAACTATTTATCCGATCAGGCTGAGATTTTGTATGGTGTTTACTGCTATCAAAGCGTATCAAATCCATATATGAAATTTGGAACAATCGGAAGTTGAAATTTTGTAAAAATTTCAACTGTGACCGAATTTTTCAAAATCAATGTAAAAGTAATATAAGATGCGGGACTTCATTGGCTATAATATGGATCAAGTAGCGTGTCTCTACGATTAACAGAACCATGCTTATCGCCAAAAGTGTGACTTTCGCCTTTTTTCTGATCTTGAACTTTATTTTGACCTAGATATCCTCATATCAGTCTTAACTTAGACCAGGGGCGGGCAACCTTTCCAGAGTGAGGGGCAGATGAGACTTTTGGAAGGAGATCGCGGCCGGAGTGAAAAACGAAATCTCAGAATTACTATATTTTGTTTACATGAATAAATTGTAGAAAAATTGCATTGAACACTCTACAAATCTGATATTTTTTCTCAAGAGATTTCTGTATGTGATGTTATAAAAAGCGCCGACGAAGAGTCATTTTGGAATCATAAAAAATAATGACGGAGGAAGTAGCAAGTTGATCCAGCATTCGTTTTGACACACCTCACATAAGTTCTAAGTTTCATGCCCTTTCCTCGTCTCTCGTTTCCTCTTTGCCTCTCTCTTTCTCTTTTTTTAATTTTTATCTCAGGCCAAGGATTTGAAATTAATAGTTAAAGAAAAATGAAATATACATCCATCATCGCTCGCTGATATTCATACATTTTTATCCCACTGTAAATCTTAATTGAAACCTACTTTTACGTCTATGTCACAAAACGATATGAGTTTTACTGGGAGGTCCGCGGGCCAGATTGCAATAATTAAGCATAGCAGGGTGGCGGGCCGGACGCTAAGCCTTCGCGGGCCGGATGTGGCCCGCAGGCCGGAGGTTACACGCCCTTGACTTAGACTATGACTGATATTTTGACAACGTTTGGTGACGATTGGTCAAGCGATGTAGACGCTAGGCTGTAAACACTCGACCAAAAACATGACCACCTTTCTTAAGATAATATGTCTGGTTATGTCTGTTTGGCTTTTTTTCTCTCATTGTGCTCGGGCGGAAAAGCTAATAAATACGTGATGAATTATATAAAATCGTGTTCGAATTAGACAAGAACAAGGATGCCAAAACTGTATATATTAGAGACTAATTCAAAAGAGTTATCCGAAACTTCAGTTTGTTCCAGCTATATTAGGGAGAGAAATGGTGGACAGTAAAAATAAGAAAGTAATTTGATGACGTACGCATAGTGAAAAAGAAGATAGTGATCTTAATTAAAACAGGGGAAACGTCGGGTTTTCCAGTTCGTATATCAAAATAATCAAATAGCTAATAAAATCGAGTATATTTTAATAAATGTATATCCAACTATGTATTCAACTAATATTCATCAGAGGAGTATCGTCAAAATCTAAATGCAATTAAAATATTTATATTTATTTACTAGTAATGACGGATCTATCTATGATTAAATGGGTCTGTAATGTGAAATCTGACGAAGCCCAACACATCAGGTCAGAGGATTTGATGAAAGCACTACATTTGCACAGCCTAAAAGTTATCCTAAGGATAAATTATTTATGCTAGTATCGTCATATGGGGCGTTCATCTTCATGGATAAACTGTTGCAGAAGCATGGATGTCTTTAATCGACGAAAGTTTGACCAGCCAAGGAAAACTTGGAAGCAAGTTATTAGACAAGTCTGCACAGAGTGAAATTTGAAGAGAGCTGACGTGCTGAACCGTGAAAACTGGAGAGTGAGCTTGTGGTATATCAGAAAATATCTGACCCTGAAGGGAAAAGTGACATTAAATGAATAGAAGACAAAAAAGAATTTGTTTTTAAAACTGCGTTATTTGTTTTTCTATCTAAGCGAATCTAAATCTAAATTTTTCTGCTAATATATAAAATTAAGTCCGTCGGATTCTTGAAGTTGGTCCGTCTGTCCCAAGTGCATAATAGCATGTTATCTTTTTATTCTTACCTTTTTTTACAAAGAAAGACTCTACACACTTTTCTGCCAGTGTTCGTACTAATTCATCTTCACATAAAATATCATCTTAATTGAACATTACTCGATATTTGTTGGAATCGCACCAGAATTAGATAACTAGGCGGATCAAAATGCAAGATTGAAATAACGACTATCAAAATAGACGTCCTATAAACGGTGGCCTATTTCAAACGTGCAAACCAAACGGCAAATAAACAAAACACGAGCAATGTTTACAGCAAAAATCCGATATAAAATTTGGAACAAAATATATAAATACAACTAAATAAAGGGTCGTTGATGTTAATGACTACCTGAAGCACTTACTTACGTCGTGTAATAAATTATAACATTCAAATAATAATTATATATATATAAATATATATATATATATAGAGAGAGAGAGATAGATAGATAGATAGAGAGAGAGAGAGAGAGAGAGAGAGAGATTTGGATTTTTCACTTACAAAAAAGATTATTCCGTGAAGACCGGGATTAGACCAATGAAAACAAGCTCGATGATACTCGATTACAGAGGACAGAGCATTTACATGTGATTTCTCGAAGGCTTACCAAAGCATTCCGTTCAGGAGCCCACTCAACACCACAATATTGCCAGTTGTTGTAATTTCTTATTCAAGATACTTAATTTCCCTGATGATCGGCCAAGCAAGGACCTGCTTGATAGTGAAACACGTGTAGGTAAAAAAACTCTTTAATTTGAAAAAAATGTTAAATAAATAATTTTTGAATGAAAAAATCTTTTGTGGTGTTGAATGGGTTCCTGAACGGAATGCTTTGGTAGACCTTAAAAAATCACACACACACACACACGCACACACACACACACACACAAGATTAATTTATTATTAGGTTTTTTACTTGAATCTTATTAATTTTGGAATAATATTCCGAAATTAAAAAGATTAAAGTAAAAAAAAATGATAATTATGAATTAATATTGCATTGATAAAGGCTTCTATTTTAAATTTTAATAATAATAATAATAATAATAATAATAATAATAATAATAATAATAATAATAATAATATATATATATATATATATATATATATATATATATATATATATATATATATATATATATATATATATATATATATAGTCTCGGAAGTTTCTCAACCATTAAAACTATATAAGAAAAAAAACAAAAAATACTTAAGTCCCAAGTCGTTCAGTGGAAAATCACTCATGCAAGTCAATTTAATTTTTACAGTTATTATATTAGTTTGCTTCTAACATTATTTAAGGGATCATCAGTTGTTTACCATGAAAAACTGTTTCGGGAATTTAAAAACAAGACAGTATTTAATTTCATGGCTTCCCAGCAGAGTTGATCAGACCCCACTTCCCTTAAAAGACAAAAACATAAACGTTTCGTATACTAAATCTAAGTTTTGTTCCGTATAAATGTTTTGCTAACTTGTATTAGTTATTAAAAGAAAAAGACCTCCTTACCTGTGTTGTTCGTCTGTCTAATAAAATGTATCCGTTACTTACAAAATTGTTGCTGCATTTTAAAGTGTTTAGACGAATCCATTACACTACTTTTTAGGTGATTAATGTATTTTTAGTTTTAGTTTTATATTAAAAATATAAAACATATCAACATATCAAAATATTTTTAAAAAATTAAATTATATATATATTCATATATATACTTTTAGTCCTTTTTTCTCACCCTCCTCCTTCTCCGCTTCCTCCTCCTTTGTTGTTTAATTCCTTGTCATCAATTTTAAATAAATACTAATCTTCCACTGACAGCGTTAATAAGCTTAACTTCCGATGTTTTCTCTCTTTCTTCTTCTTTTTCTTATTTAACTCACAGCGTTTCCAATCGGCGTTCATAAGCTAATATATATATATAAGTCAATGTTTATTTTTTTGTGTGTGTTATAAACATCGATATGCTAACAGTTATAATATTTAAAATAAGTTTCAATTAATATTACGATTTTCTAAGAAATCCATCGACACTATTGATATTTTCCTTCTGGGTCACTAGAGAAAATTATCGTTAAGGTCCATAAAATAACGAAAATATATTAGAACATAAAGAAACGCTAATCACTTATTAAAATAGGTTGTCTTCGTTTAATAAAACAAAAAATCAAATTAAAATAGAATGTCTCAGTAAAGAATGTAATAAACATGTTTAAACATGAAAATAATTATGTTTATTTTAGGACTTGAATAATAGTTTTTTAAACACCACGGCGCTGACATTGTTTTTTCATTTGTTTACCTTATAATAAAATATTATTTTTAACATTCAAGCCCAAAGTTGGAAATATGATGATATTTGAATGTTTTATTCCTAAGAAACCTTCGAACTAACAATATATCTCCACACGAGTGAATACCACTAGTATCTAATAGAAGTTAGTATATTTCAATAAAAGTGTATCAAAATCATATACTCCTTTCATTAGAAGAAAATAATAAAAATTTAAATTAATTTTTAATATTATAGATATATATATATGAAAACAAACATTATTTTATTCATTGTTTAACCTATAGGAAAAAATACCATTTCGTGTTTTTTAAATTCTTTAAATAACATTTAAAAATGTTTTCTAAAAGATGTACTACTCATTATATTTAAGTATTTATATTTATTTACTTGTATCATGATTCGGTTTTTTCACCTGGGGTCAGTAGAGGAAATTATCGGTTAGGTTTATAAAATAACGAAACTATATTAGAACATGAAGAAACGACATTCACCTCTTAAAAATAGATTTTATTCGTTTAATAAAACAAAAATTAAATTGAACAACAATATATCAGCGAAGAATGTATTAAAAATGTTTAAACATGAAAATAATTATTTCATAGTGATTTTTTAGGATTTAAATAATATTTTTTTTAAAAACAGCACAGCGCTGACATTGTTCAGCCACTTGTTGACTTCATAATAAAATGTTATTTTTAACTTTTCTTTCATTTATTAACTTATTAAAAATAGATTTTCTTCGTTTAATAAAAACAAAAATCAATTTAAAGTATAATTTGAAGAATTTATTAAAAATGTTTAAACAGGAAAATAATTATTTTTATTTAATTTTTAGGATTTGAATTATAGTTTTTGAAACACCGCTGCGCTGACATTGTTTTTTTTTTCATTTGTTGACCTTATAATAAAATGTTATTTTTAACTTTCAAGCCCAAAGTTGGAAATATGATATTTGAATGTTTTATTCATAAGAAACCTTCGAACCAACAATATATCTCCACAGGAGAAATGCCGGGTAAATACCGTTTGTATCTAATAGAAGCGAATATATTTCAATAAAAGTGTATCCAAATCATCTATACCTTTCATTAGAAGAAAATCATCAGAATTTAAATGAAATTTAAATATTTATATTTATTTACCAGTAGGATTATTCGACGTTACCCGGGATTGAATAAGGAAAAACTATGTCTTCCTGTCCCGAGTGCATAACACCATATTATATTTGTTATTCTTTTTTTATAATTCATAATATAATTTTGAATGTATACTCGGCCCTCAAGGCTGTACTCAGCATTACTGTGATTAGACTGTCTGTAAATACAAGTTAATCTAACCCTCCATCTTACATTTGACATTTCCTGCAAATGAACGTCGACTCTATTTCTATCATTCCATGCCAGTATACTGAAATCATATGCCCTTAATAGGGTTAAGATGAAAATTCATATACACTAAATGTACAAAAGCAAGGAAATTCCCAAATGTTTACACTTTTATTGTCATTAAGGGTATGTGAGCACAACAGGGCTATGTATTTTACTGGTAGGAATTTTTCTTCAGCGCACCTCACACACTTCATCCACTCATGCATAGAGATTTATACTGTAGTGATGTGATAATGAAATGGTTTGGTTGATATGTAGTCATACCCTTAATGACAATAAAAGAGTAAAAATTTGGGAATTTCCTTGCTTTTGTACATTTAGTGTATATGAATTTGTATCTTAACCCTATTAAGGGAATATGATTTCAGTATACTGGCATTTATCATGGAATGTCACTACTTTTGTAAAGGCTATACCTCAATACAATGGTCATTTTTAAGGTTTTTTGGAATTTTCTGGAAAACTAAGGTATATGGTAAACTGAAATTAAAATGCCATCAACTAGACCCTAGAACCTCTATCTCTGCCAAAAATCAGCTGAATCCATCAAATAGTTGATGAGATACATGGTGGCACACACGTACGTACGTACACACGGATAACACAAAGTCACTCCTGACCTTTCTGGATCTCTGGGTTACCTTGACTAATGATGCTGAAATTCTACACAATTATAGAACCTATCAAATAACAATTTTGTGCAAAGTTTTAACTAATTTGGTTTATTGGTTTTTGAGTTATGATTGATCAAAGAAATGAGATTTCTAGCATAGGCCGTTTTTAAGTCTATTAAGGGATAGAGCGCTCTCGCGCCTCCCTTGATTAGTATTTAAGTCAAAGATAAAATAAAGAAAAACATTTCCTTTTTATGAATGTCCAGCGCGAAAGAAATACCGACGATCATGCTGTAACACTGCGATCAAAATGAAATATACTCATCCGAGTACCTCGGTTATGTAGTTTCGAGATCTATCTTACCAAACCTAGGAGGAATCTTTAAGCAAGTAAACACATAAACAAACATAATTACAGCCTTATGTCTTGTATTCTGATAACCTTCGTCGTGGGTATCTGGGTTTATTATTCTTGTTCAGTGTGCCTCGGGCTTCTCGTCACTGCCTTTTTTAATCAGTTTATTTGGTTCTTTATTTTTCTTTTTTTGGGGTGTTTTAAAAATTGTATCCCAGTCCCACGATAATGCATTTTTACAACGATGATTTTAGGGGATATTTTAAGTAGGGATCCACCCACAGAGTGAATGCGGCACTTTGGTGCAAGGATCTAGTTTAGAGTAAGCAAATGTTTTCTGTTTTTTGTCATTTTATTCTCAATAAAAAATTTCTTTATTTTTTTAATTTTATTTTTTTTAAAACTTGTTGAAAATAAAAAATGTTTAAAGCTTGTCTCAGTTATCCCGACCCCCTCTTCCATAGCTGGCGTCATGCCTAAGGTAAATACAATCCAAAAGATGTAATTTTTATTTAGATAATATTTCCCCAGAAATGTATTTGCCTAAATACATTCTCGTCACTACCGCTTGTCATTCGACCGTGATACACAACACATGGACTCTGAGTCTAGTTTTAGAAGTTTATTCAGCATAAACAGATGACACAGAGTGTGTGTTTTTTGCACGGGAGACAAAGAGAGAGAGAGAAGGAGAGAGAGAGAGAGAAAGTGAAATAGAGAGTGAAGTACTAAAGAAAGATATCGTCAAGCGATTTGAGGCTAATGCTCACCCCGTCCCCCGCTTACTGGTAACGGACCGGGCGACTTTTCACGTCCGTCTTCTTTGGTCGTTAGGAACTAAAAGACATAAAAAGCCTCCCACCGACGTAACGTCATTTCCGACTTCCGTTACTACTCCTACCCTTTTCAGGGAGTCCTCACGCTCTCTGCGCCCCCTACTATCTAACATATGTATATACATTCATTCATATAAACTTAAGTATGTGTATATGTTTATATAATATTATGTACAAGATTCATTCTTAAAATAATTAACTGATCATTATGAATTTTGGCACACAGTTGTTAGGCGTAAGGGTTGGTAAAATTGGCTTTATTAAATTTAGTTTAGTTTAAGGCCCCCTAAAAAATCAATAATAAAAAGTGTATGTTTCAAAATGTGATATATAGTTTATGACTAAAAAGAATTAAAAGTAAATCAGTCACTAATATTCACAACTACCCGAATCACCTATCTATGTCGTGCAATTTGTTGTAGCACTTTACTAATGAACTATAATATACAGAGTATTGATTTACTCCTCTCCAGGAGTTAGGCACAAGGCCAGTTTTTATCTTACTCCCACAAGTAAGATGTGACCCAAGGTCGGGTCGGGAAAGTGGGGTTTAAAAATTGCCTGGGCAGCCCCGTCGGCATTCCCCGGTAGGGGCGCCTCAGGCAGTAAGCAATAAACTTACTCCTCCCCAAAAAGGAAAGGCGAAGCCTGGGAGGGTGGACCTCCTAGAACTGCACAGGACAGACCAATAGACCGGCATAAATCAAGCCCCGAAGGCCAAGACAATACCAGTCTATGGAGTGCAGTATCCATCGGAACAGATACTACACTTTGATCTTAGCCAAAAGGCCAAGAATATAATATACAGAGTAAGGTCAATCTTTTTTATCGTTTCTTTATCATCGATAGCATTCTTCTTAATAAATCAATATTTGTTTCTGATTCGTCAGTTTTATTGCGGATCGTTGCAGTATATTATTAAGAAGAGTGATGTTGTCATATTTGGGATGGTGAATCCCTGCCACATTTAAGGGTTCTTGATAAGGTGCAAAAACGTATTTGTAATTTTATTAGCCATACCCTTCATTCTTCTTTGCAGCTCCTCTCTCACATATGTAATGCTGCTAGTCTCAGTCTTTTTCTGAAAATACTATTATGTTCTTCAGGTTTGTGTGATCTATTTCCCGCTTCTTTTGTTCCAGCTCGTTTGAATTGTTGGTCTAGTGGTCTCCATCAATTCGCTACTTTGCTACCTCATGTTAATATAGCTTCTTATTCCAATAGCTTCTTTCAGAGAACTGCAGGTTTCTGGAACTCTCTTCCTGTTGACTGTTTTCTTTCTACCTATAGCGTTGATTTTTTAAGACTTAGACCAATAGGCATCCTCTGTCATTACGATAATCATATTTCGTTCTTGTAAGCTCCTTACATTAAGTGAAATTATGCCTTGTCTGGTGCGATTTCCATTAAAAAATGTAATTCGATCTAATTTCTCAAGAAAATACTTTGCCCGGGACGGAATTATTTTCAATTGGCCTCCATTTTGAAAACAAGTTCGTAATTATGTATACACTCATACAGTTACTGCCTTCTGATTGAAACAGTTATTTCCCTCTGATTAAAACAAAAAATACTATTCTTGAAAGAAAAACGACATAGTTAAAAAAGAAAAAGAAATTAGAAAAAGTATATTTTTAGTAAATTGATCTCCAAAAATATTTTTCTCCCAACTAACATTCGCCAGAAAGGCATCGTAACTTTCGCTTTAAGCGTAACCATGGTTACATGATAAGGCCATGGACATTATACTATTAGGATCAAATGACATCACAATCTTCACCTTAATTACCAATTACTCAATAACCTCGACCTCATACATTTACCCAAATATAACAATATCCTTACACGTAAACCTAACTCTAGTTTGACTTCTAATGGAAAAATCCCATCGTCTTGCCTAACTAACATTACGTGATATTTTCAATTTTTAGTCATATATTTACACATCCGCATGCACGCTAGACATTCTTTTTAACTTCATCATTTTATGACATTCAATTGTAAGGTTTCCCGCCAGTCAGCACTTCATATAGAATTCGTCTGTGCAAACGGGATTTCACCATGCTGATAACGTGACCACTCTAATGTAAGCAGAGATAATCATTGCTACAATGTTCGTATCTATCAGTTTGTCTTGCCAGTGAATACACATAAAAATGAGATCGTTGCGTGGAAGTCACTCAGTGTTATAGTATGTGTGACACGGCACTAAACATCGTGTTTCGAGTCACGGGATAATTGTGAACAAGTCGTGCGGCGTTGTGATAATCCGAGAAATTTTCCAGGTTTGAGCAGTGTGGACTATTATGTTGTTATAAAAGCTTGATTTAGATCTGAGGGTATGTTTTTTTGTTTTTACAGATCTTGCAGAGATGGCAAAATGCTACTATGGCTTTTCCTATCCTGCACTGCCAAATCGTGATCCATATTGCCTTCCTTGTTTAAGTATCTTCCTAAATAGTTGAAGTTGCCAACTATAGCTATTTTGTTGGTCGATAAAGACGTTTGTAGGTGGCTGGTGTGCTCCAGAGAGCATGTTCTGAGTTTTCCTAGCACTGATATAGCACTGATATAGCACTGATATAGCACTGATATAGCACTGATATAGCACTGATATAACACTGATATAGCACTGATATAACACTGATATAGCACTGATGTAGCACTGATATAGCACTGATATAACACTGATATAGCACTGATATAACACTGATATAGCACTGATATAACACTGATATAGCACTGATATAACACTGATATAACCACTAATGCTTATTGCTTCAGCTTTGGTTTTGTTGACAGTGTCTTATCGGTTAATCGTAGTCATTGCTAATATAGCAATATCGTCTGCAAAGTCTAGATCAGAAGGTTCACAATCTTTTATCCACACTATACCCTAATCCTGGGTTGCCTTTTTCAATACCCAATCAATGTCTATGGCAAAGAGTATTGATTTACGCCTCTCCAGGAGTTAGGCACAAGGTCAGTTTTTATCTTACTCCCACAAATAAGATGTGGCCCAAGGTCGGGTCGGGAAAGTGGGGTTTAAAAATTGCCTGGGCAGTGCCGTCGGCATTCCCCGGTAAGGGTGCCTCAGGCAGTAAGCAATAAACTTACTCCTCCCCAAAGAGGGGAAGCGAAGTCTGGGAGGGTGGACCTCCTAGAACTGCACGGGGCCGACCCTTAGACCGGCGTAAATCAAGCCCCGAAGGCCAAGACAATACCAGTCTATGGGGTGCAGTATCCATCGGAACAGATACTACACTTTGATCTTAGCCAAAAGGCCAAGAACCAAAGAGTAATGGCGAAAGCAAACATACTTGGCAGACTCCAGTGATCACCACAAACCAGTCACTAAAACCACTTTCTGATTGTATGCAATATTTTGAGTCTGCATAAATTTGCTTTATTGCAGTGATGATTTTTTTCCCGACAGGCCATACTCGTGCAAGATGTTCAAGAGTGATGGCCGCTGAACGCTGTCGAATGCCTTGGAAAAAAATCTATAAAACTTATAGCAAGCCACTTTATAACTTTGATACCAGGGATAATAACGCAAAAAGAGCAGTTAAAGGAAGACTATAATATTGAACGCATTTACAGCTTAAATTCTCTAAGTAAGTAAAAACAAAATAAATATGTTTTTACAAAGGAATAACTTGTGTTTTTCTTTTCTGTTTACAAAAGCTGAATAACAAGTAATATATCATCGACTCGGCCTGTAAGGTAAAAGCTTTTGTTGTTTTGTTTTACGGCATATCAACCTTTTTCGGATCATTTAATGCCGAGTCCGGTAATTTTGGCAAAGGTTTTTATGCTTGAAGTTTTTATATGTTCAAGTATTTATTCATGGTGATTGGTCGAGATAACGGGGAGATATGGAGTAAAATGCGGAGGGAGAGGGAAAGGGGGAGGGAAGAGAGAGGGGGGAAAGAAGGAAATGAGGAGGGGAGAAAAATTGTTATTTTTTAAAAGAACTTGCATGCTATTTATACATGATAAAAGACACATTAGAATTAATAACGAAAGCATTGATCTGTTAGGTGATTAACAATCCGAATCAAAAGTTCAAACTTAATAGATTCGTAAGGGAAATCTTCAGTTACGACACAGCCGGCGCCGTGAATTTCAAATCAAAGAATCAGTAAATAACTAGGCTGCATGTTCTACAGTTTGTCTAGGTTGTAAATACTGCACTTTGATTTTAATCTTTTGATGTTCAGAATTCTTAAATATACTAAGTATGTTACAGAATTGGACTCTGTACACATCGTATTGTGCTATGGCCATAATATCGAACTTATCACTCTTAATGCAGTACAGATTTGGTAATGTGTATATGTATTGCTCGAAATTCATTATTTATGGATCCTAGACTTTTCTCCATATTAAACTAGCGTGACAACTACTAGACGTGATATAGAACTATGTTTCGGAGTTTTTGTGATAAGGATTTATAATTTGTATTTTTTAGATTATTCGGACTACTGTTCTCATCTTAGATGTTATTCTCAAAATGTTTTCGTCGACGTAACCTCCAATCTTCTTCAGGTTTTTCTTGTCGAACTCGGAAACCTATCTGTTGAACTCGGAATTTTGGGCAGGCCGATTTATTTAATCCTCTTGCTCTCATTCCGTCAGCTATTACCAAGGAGTAAGTAATTCGTAATCATATTTTTAGTATCGACCGCACTGAGGATTGAATCTTCAACTACCAGAAAACTGTCACTTAGAACTGATTATTACTAAGAACTTATATCTGTTAGGCCACAGGAGCTAATACATGATATTGTATTATACTATCGACTGCCACCCCCACAGCCAAGACCCTAGAGCATGTTAAGGAATAATTCACAAAATGTTAAATGATGAGAAAATAAGATAAGTGTCCGACAATGGAACGACTGTAGTTCTATTGAACCCTATCGACGTGATAGCGCCTTGATATCTGTTTGATTGTTTTTAGATAGTCATCTTAGAGTAGCTGTGAAAACGTGCATATGTAGTCGGTTCCGCTGATCTGCTGGGTTGACTAAGAGAAAGACTGGACATCTAGTATTTCTGGTTGAAAGTAGATATATTAGGAGACCCGAGGAGTAAGGTGAGGTAGAAGGTTCGAGAAGCAGTAAACAAGCAGACCAGTTCGAAGAGCCGTACGACGTAGTTAGTCTTAAACTGAGATTCTGAATTTGATAGACTGGCAGTTAACTAATGTGTGGACGCTAGCGGCGGGGCCTCAATGGCACACACATACACACGCGTTGCCAACAAGTCAAATACACAAGATGTATCTATGTTTGTGCTTTCATTATGTGCGTCTACGTTGCTTTTGCTTTTAACACAACTTGTAAACCAATGCACACGCTCTCGACGATCGCCAAGATAAGGAGAAGGAACTCGTTGGGTGCGGAATGGTTGTACAATAGAATATTCACTTTTTCTCTTTATTAACAGGCTAGCTTGTTGAGCGAAATGTGTCAGGCAATAAGCCTCATACGATTGGGCAGGAACTTATTCTGCTTACAATAACAGAAAGGTTCTGTACACACTTGTATATAAGTCACCTGACTAAATTATAAATGCTATTCCTCTAAGTGATAACTCGTAAAATGAAATGGTTGAAGAGATTGAAGAAATATTGTGTAACAGAATTTAGCTTTTTGTTAGATGAATCTACTCTTGCCAGGAAATTGCCTTTTGGCTAAGATCAAAGTGTAGTATATGTTCCGATGGATATTAAACCCCATAAACTGGTATTGTCTTGGCCTTCGGTCCTTGATTTACGCCGGTCTATGGGTCGGTCCTGTGCAGTTCTAGGAGGTCCAACCTCCCAGGCTTTGCCTCCCCGCTTTGGGGAGGACTAAGTTTATTGCTTATTGCCTGAGGCGCCCCTACCGGGGAATGCCGACGGGGCTGCCCAGGCAATTTTTAATGGCCAGAGTGCTCACTTTCTCGGGCGCTGGCTTTTCAAACCCCACTTTCCTGACCCGACCTTGGATCACATTTTACCTTGTGGGAGTAAGAAAAAACTGGCCTTGTGCCTTACCTCCTGGAGAGGAGGTAAATAAATACTCTTGCCAGGAAATTGATATTTGCTTCTTGCTTATGTTCGTTGTATCAACGACGAAAAGTTGGTTAAGAGCTGTAATTAGCAAGACAACTTTTAAAAAGACACTAAAGGGGAATCAGTATTTAATGTTGTTCAGAAATGTTTTCAAAGAGAAAACATTACACTTTCTAACATGCTTTCGTATGCAACAGATGGTGAACCATTTATCATAGGTCGGCATTGTGGCTGCACCAGTTTCTTAAAAAAAAGAATTGTAAAAGAGGGCAAATGAAAGAAAGAACGGGAAAGGCGCGTTGTATAACCCACAGCCAGCATCTGGTAGTAAAATCCTAATCAATGAATCACAGCCGTATATAACATCAAGACAAATTCAATCGATTCTTGACTCTTTCGACAATTGTAAGTGATAACAACGAACATTTTGAACGTTTATTGCTTCACACAGACGTTTGACTGCTGTCAGAGGGAAACGTTCTGAGGCGTTTCTAATCACCGTTTGAATCAGGCGTAGTATTTTTCAAAGACACTAACTCTGGACTATGTGATAATCTTAAAAAAACATCAAGGATTATATTACTTATTTCTCAGATATATTCACAAAGTTCAATACGGTGGCATGGAAACGATGCCAACCTTAGCAAAGTCAAATCAACTACCCCCTTTTTCTATCTAAGTGTAAGTGATTCAAAGGAAACTTAGCTCATCACGAACTTTACCATTTCCAAAGATTCTCTGAATTGGATAACCCGTCACGAACTCTACCATTTTCCAAGCCTCTCTAGATTACATAAAGGGATTGGCATATCAAATGATAACCTTCAAATGAAGAGTAGCAAAAAGACGTTTTTGAAAGGTTTCATAATCTTTTATGGCTTAAAATACCAGATTGTGCAATCAACCCATTCTTAGATCTCAACACTGACGAAACAAGAGAGACAGAAAACGATTAGTTTTAATCCATAACGACATTGAGCTATGCTCAAAGTTCAAGAAATCATAGCCTGCTTTTTGATTGCAAAAAATATCCCTGACTTATATCCAATATTATAGAATAAAATAGATTATATATTTTATTTCCGTTCCAAAATATTTGCTGAAATTTCAGCAGCTGTTTTCATAAGTGTATGCTTCAATTCTTTTTTATGATTCCAATGTTTCATAGTCTTTTTTCTAGATTTTTCGTAACAATTCCTAGTACTCTTACAATTATTGGTATTACCGTACTTTTCTTCATGTTCAATATTGCTTCCAACCTTTTGGCAAACTCTATGTATTTGCATAGTGTTTCTGCCCTCTTGATCTTAACCCCGTGACATGTTGTGACGACGAAATTAATAATGCAGCAGGTTTTTTTCCTCTTTGTTGATTATAACGACGCCCGGTCTCATTGCTTGGATGAATTTGTCCATCTGTACTTCCATGTCTCATAGGATTTTATGATTCTAATTTTCCACTACTGTCTGTACCATGTGTTAGCATATTTAAAGTGCGAAGTTTTATATAGTTCCCAGTGGAATATATTTTTCACGCAGTCGTGTCTGTTTGTGCATTCTTTTTGTGGCTAGTTTGCTGCATTCACTTATGATGTGATTTACTGTTTCATGGATTTTGTCTATTTTAACTCTTGTGTAGTGCGTTCTTGTTGTGTGTTCTGTGCGGCTGTCTGTAACAATTTCGTTTATTTCTTCATGTGTCATTTGGTCGGTCATATACATTGTCTGTAACAATTTCGTTTATTTCTTCATGTGTCATTTGGTCAGTCATATACATTGTCCATGTAATTGCATCTTTTCTGATTTTGCTTTTCTCGCTGATTTTATTCCCTTGCTTGTGTTTGCGGCGGCTGTAATCAGCCTATCTGTATTTTGCCTGGTATATTGCTCCATTCTTTAATTGCATCGTTCATGCAATGTTCAATACCAACCAGACCGCTTGCCCCGTTCCTTGTTACAAAGAATCGATAAGTATTATCCTTCGTGTGTGATCTTCACTGGCAATAATAAGTGGTGTTCCCTGGAGTCTGAGTGACAGTGACGTTATTATTATTATTATTATTATTATTATTATTGTTATTATTATTATTATTATTATTATCATTATTATTGTAATTATTATTATCATTATTATTGTAATTATTATTATTATTGTTGTAATTATTATTATTATTATTATTATTATTATTATTATTATTTTATTTATTATTATTTTATTTGCTCTTTACATCGTTCTCCTTGTTTGTGTTTATTTTATTTACTCACTAGGGGTTCTCACACAGGTCGTCATACGTGGTTGCTCATCGACAATAGCCAGTGGCGTTTCCCTAGAGTTTGAGTGATGACCAGTTACCTAAGATTTCGAACACTTTCCTCCCTTTTTATAATCGTTGATAATCGTTGCAACAATTGATTCTTCCGTTGAAATGACCGTAGGTCTTCTCTTGAATCTGAGTGACAATAAGCCTCCCCAAAGTTCGAGTACACTCGCACCCTTCCAGTGAAGGTCTGGTTAGTGCTCCCCTCGTCAGCCTTTCCACCATCCTCATACGGCATAATCACGTTGACACATTGGTTCCCGGTAGATCACCGAGGGTAAGCAACGTTGAGCCTGTCCAGTACACGATGGGTGACCAATTGGGGAATACCAGGCGCTGTATGTAGGACGACATCGACACCTCCCTGCAAGATCCTTACGTCACCATCTCTCCTAGCCGGGATATAAATGCGACTGGGGTTCGCTTGTGAATTTGATACTCCCATGAAACTCCCTCCTTCGGAAAAAGTCGGTTCAACCCGCCCGGGGTTAATGCCGCACCAGGTGCAGGTAGGTACCCTTCACCACCATTTTATGTGGTAGCAGGTGAGTCTGCTGCCACCGCATGTGTGTATGTTTTTCTCCTCTCCCTACCCAAGAGATATGTCAGTTTATTGAATTTCTTGCAGTTTCAGTTCATTTGGATTCGTGTGATGTTCCCCTTCTATTTATCTGTAGCTGGTAAGTATTGAGTTACGTGTGTCCGTTTCTGCATTCGAGGATTTTCCTTAATATTGCGGCTGCCTTCATCATTGTCGCGAATTGTACTGTCTCAATCTTCCTTTTTATTCCGATTTCTCTTATTATCTGTTTGTATTTGGAACTGTTCCTAGTACTCATACAAGTATTGGCATCACAGTGATTTTCTTCATGTTCCATATGGCTTTTTGTTTTCTGGCTAGTTCCCTTGCATTTGGTGTTGTTTCTGTTACCTTGATGTTTATACGTTTCGGTCCAATTACAACCCAGAAAAATGAAGGAAGTACGAAGTAGAACTTTTAACATATGTATTTAAAAAACACACTGATTAATTAAAGGTAGGAAAACCGCTGAACGCGAGATGCCTGTTTGATTGTGAGACCGTTCTGTTTACATTTCATTGTCCAGCAGACGACCGCTTCAAATTCCAGGGGCAATAACTCTTACTTTACTCGATTTTGATTTGTTAGGTTGACCTAACAGTTTCGCTTCCTCTTTTGTCTTCACTTTGTGAAAGCTACGATTTGGTATTTTTTTTTAAAATATTATCATTGACTATTTCCACGTCGGGTCTCTTTGCCTACATTGATTTGTCTTTTTGTTCCTCCATCCCCCACAGGATTTTGTGATTTTGATTTCCAATACAGTCTCCGTTTTGTGTCTGTACAATTTGTCTGCATGTTAAAAGTGCAGCAATTTGCATAATTCCAAGTCGACTCCCTTTTTATTATTATGTACTCACTAGGAGTTCTTGCACAAGTCATTATCAGTGATTGCTTACTGATAATAACTAGTGGTGTTCCCTGGGGTCTGAGTGACATCAAGTCTCTCAAGCTTTTCAGTACTGTTTAATTCCTTTGATTATGATTGCAAATTACTTTGCGTTATCGCAAACGCCGCTTACCATAATTTTATCACTGGCAGCAATCATTGGTCTTCTCTGGGATGTTGGTGGCAATACGCCTCCCCAAGGTTCCAGTAATCTCCGCAGTCTTCCGATGGATGTCTAGTTAGTGCTCGTCCTCCTTTATTATTATTATTATTATTATTATTATTATTATTATTAATAGTAGTAGTAGTAGTAGTAGTAGTAGTAGTAGTATCATTATTATTATTATTATTATTATTATTTAATAGTAGTTTCAACTTTTGGATGTTTTTAGTTGGATTTTTCTTTGTTGACTTTCGACATTCAAGCTGTACCTTAACACTTTCGACATCCCTAACAGGCAAGTCTTTTGCAGAATTAGGAAACAAATTGTCTCGTCAATCTTTTAAAGCCATTTATGGTGGCTTTTCGTTATGGTTCCAAGTGTTCCAATTACACCGGGAATCACCTTTACTTCTTTACATTTCTATAGTCTAACTAATTCTCATTTTAAATCTTGATTTTTTTTTCGTGTTCTTTCTCCTGCACTCTGGTATCGAAGGAGCAGGCTATGTAGATGATTAAACAAGCTCTCTTGCTTTTTTTTTAGAAAGATTAAGTCGGGTTTAGAATGTTCAAGAATCTTATCAGTTTGTATGCGCATGTCTCAAAGAAGTTTGACATTGTCGTTGTCAATGTTACCACTTCTCATTTGTGGTCCAATTCATAAAGTATTATTATTATATTTGTTTCCATACTAAGGGCAAAATTGACGCTGATTTCCCTTAGAGAATTGAAACAAATGGATGGACATTAACACTTATACAAGTATTGAAATAGTATTGATTTGATTTGATTTGATTTGACTTCAACTTTGTATTCTGATTCTATTAACTGGGTCTCCCACGCCATCGTTCATCTAAACACGAGGAGGTGTGGTACAGATCAAAAGAAAACAATGGAGAGGAGAGAAGGCAAAGGCAGGGAGAACACAAAACCGAGACCGCGTGAAGTAGTTGTTGAAAGGCGGCGGCGGCGGCGACGGCGGCGGTTAACTGACGGAGGCGGCGGCTACTGGTTCTTTTACTTTTCGTTTTAATTTCGCAATGTGCCGATTCACAATTGGGCGTTTTTTATTAATTCTTTTGTGTGTGGAATGTTTTTTTTGTTGTTTTTTTTGCTAAGTTTTGGTTTATGCGTTTCTATTTGCTCTTAAATACGTCATTTTATCTCCACGAGAAGGCTTTGTATGTCGGACCGATTTACTTGTCTCCCCACGAGAAAAAAAGTTAGACACAAAATCGGTTTTTAATGTGGAAAAAAACAGCTTCCCTAAAGGGGCCACACTTGATTGAGGCAAAAATAAAAACTGCCTTAGTTTCGAAAGATTTCTCATTCACTGACCAAGGACAGAGAAGATTAATTGTACTATTATAACATATACTACACCTTAAAGTATTTGTTCTCCATATAATAAAATACAACATGATTAATCAGGCACAAGGCCATCAAAAGTGTGTGGAAAATGAGGATTGTTAATCACCTTTGGTTTACTATAACTTATTTGACTATCTTACTCTTAGCTTGAATTATTGCAGTCGCCACAATACCACATTCACTCTAGGAGTCATCCTACTATAAATATCTCCATAGCGTTTGATTTTAGCCAAAAGCCTGTCGCTCGACAAATCTGCTTACGGTTGAAATTACATTTTATCGCTTAGCGTGCAGAGTCAATGGACGCATCTAAAATCCGACGCGTCCAAGTATACCGAAACGAAGCTTTGTCTGTTGGTTATTTGCTACACTTACGTTTTGACATTATATATATATATATATATATATATATATATATATATATATATATATATATATATATATATATATATATATATATAATGACCACTCTATAAAATTTCCTCTCAATTACTTAAACCGCTACTTCCCACGTTCTGACCAAGTCATTATATTAAACGCTCTATTCCACGAAATACTAAATAGCTGATTTGTAGAATTTGGTATGTTCGGACTACTGTTCTCATCTTGGGTGTTTTTATCACAACGTTTCGGCCGATGTAACTTCCGACATTCTTCAGGTGTACCTTGTCGAACTCGGCAATCTTTCTGTCCGTAAGATATAATACTAAGTATAATTCATTTCTAAGTGACAGTCATCTGAAGGTTGGAGGTTCAATCTTCAATGCCGGCGATACGAAGAATTGCGAATTACTGAAGACTTCTTCCCAGTCATGGCAGATGGAACGAGAGCATGCCACTCTTGTGGATTTAATAAAGGGTTCTCTTGGAAATTCCGTCCAGATTCCCGAGTTCGACAGAAAGATTCCCGAGTTCGACAAGGTTCACCCGAAGAAGGTCGGATGTTATATCGGCCGAAACGTTGTGATAAAAACACCCAAGATGAGAACAGTAGTCCGAACATACCAAATTCTACAAATCAGCTATTTAGTATTTCGTGGAATAGAGCGTTTAATCTAATGACTTGGTCAGAACGTCTGGCATGTGCTGGGAAGGTGGGGAGTATCGGTTTAAGTAATTGAGAGGAAATTGTGGTCATCATGTATATATATATATATATAATAATGGTAATAATCCAGGTGAAAAATATCCACAGGGTGGTAATCCAGAGAATTTTAACCGGGTTTATAAAAAATGCTCAATATCAAAATAGAGCTTTATATATAACAATTTTATTTACACAGACATGTACAAAATCTGCGACACTGGCATGTCGATGTTATCGATCAACAGTTACTATAAACTGAGATCTCATCAGAGTAAGAATCCGATCTTAACCTCAGATCATATTTGGAGAGAATATATATATATATATATATATATATATATATATATATTATTTTTTCTCTATCCAGTATATTGAGCTTTCCTCATCTCACAATAGGTCTGATTCTCTAAAAGTTATCTTTTAGTTATAAACCTTCATATATATATATATATATATATATATATATATATATATATATATATATACTGTCCTCGAAAAGGGACAATTAAGTGAATTTACCGAGAAACGTTACAGTGATGTTTAAACCCAATACTTCGACTTATTCTTATTTCGTTAGTCGCTGATTATTTGAATAAGATCTAACGGCCGTTTTAACAACAATAAAATGGTCAGTCTATTTGAATGAAACCATTATACGTCTCTCAAGTATGTAACGTATAGTTTTTAAATAAATAATTGTATATTAGCTATTATATTTTTGCGATCGAGCACTTTATTGATTTCCTTTCTACTTACCTTGAAACACTATATATATATATATATATATATATATATATATATATATATATATATATATACATATATACATAAATACATAAGGCATAAAAGTAAAAGTAGGATGTATACTTTTAGAGAATTGAACCTATAGTGAAATGATTAAAACTCAGTATTCGGGATAGAGCAATTGTATAGATAAACGAAAACAGAAAAAGAAAAAAAGTAAGAATGACAAATCTATTTCATTTTCAGTTGTTCAATGCAAGGGGTATTCATCAAAAGCATGTTTATTTTTTCTTTCCTTAAACCAGGCTTTTCAAAGATTGGAAACTTATCATAAGACGAGTTACATAAATAGATAGGTTGGCACGGAAATAGCCAGCATTACAAAATTTAAGAAATATGAGAAGATAATAGAAAGTAGATGTTAATGTCTGAGAAAGTTGTCAAAATGCAAAATATGTCCTGTTAGAAAACGTATCTATACATGTTACTCCTCGGATGATAAGATTCTAATCTTTGAAAAGCCTGGCTTAAGGAAAGAAAAAATAAACATGATTTTTTAAAAACTTAAGGTGAAATAGATTTGTCATTCTTACATTTTTTATTTCTCTGTGTTATCTATCTATCTATCTATATATCTGTCTATCTCTCTCTCTCTCTCTATATATATATATATATATATATATATATATATATATATATTAGTATTTCATGTATCATCATGAAATTTTATAAGGAGATATAGTTTTTTTATGTATCAATTTTCAGTATTTACTTCAACATTGCTCGATACGTACGTAGAGCTAGGTAGTAAGCTATGAAAATATATTTATGGCAATTAAGCTACACAGAGGCTTCCGCGTTTCATCCCCGGGGGAATATTCAGGCTAAAATGCTTTCTTTCTTCCCCTTTCTGCATTTTAGCCTGAAGATTCCCCCGGGGATGAAACGCGGAAGCCTCTGTGTAGCTTAATTGCCATAAATATATTTTCATAGGTTACTATATATATATATATATATATATATATATATATGTATGTATATATATATATATATATATGTGTGTGTGTGTGTCAGTACACGCATATGATGGATGAATAACGATGAAAAAGTGATAAGGAGAGGCTGAAAGAAAAACAATAAGATAAATAGAGTTGAGGAAATAAAAGAAAGAGAAGACAGGACATTAGCAAAAGAGAAAAATACCGTAGGTAGATGTGATGATAAGAAGATAGCTGTAAGAAAGAGAGAGATAAAGAAATACAGAGATAAAGAGAGAGAGAGTGAGAGAGGAAGAAAGAAAGCGTATTGAGAGATCTGGTAAGACTAAGCTTGATATATAGAAATACAAAACAAATAAAAAGCAAATGAAAACCAAGTAAAAAATAGCGAGAATAAAATCAATTTAAGCAAATAATTCCGAAATCAATAAATGGACTGACACATAGATCAGAACACCTGATAAATAAATCAATATTTCACAGCGAAACACAGACATGAAAAATTATGGACCGATTAACAGGTAGACAGAAATTAAGGACGTGTGACAGGGCAATAGAGATATCTAAGATATAAAGTTATCGTGTTGGATTTTTAAAGTCACACCAAAATAGCATGTAAGCTGATAAATCAAACTTGACTTTTCACTATATTTAAGACTTTATTACATTTATGTTCACTCTATTTCTATATATCCCATGTTACAATAAGAGTACCAACCCTAACCACGAACCCCTTACCACCAACCCCTAACCACCAACCCCTTACAACCAACCTTTAACCACCAACCCCTTACCACCAACCCCTCACCACCAACCCCTTACCACAAACCCCTTTACCACCAACCCCTAACCACCAACCCCTTTACTACCAACCCCTTGCCACCAACCCCTAACCACCAACCTTTAGCCAACAACCTTTAACCACCAACCCCTAACCACCAACCACTTACCACCAACCCCTCACCACCAACCCCTAACTACAACCCCTTACCACCAACCCTTACCACAAACCCCTTACCACCAACCCCTAAAACCCCATCCCTAACCAACAACCCCTAACCACCAACCCCTTACACCCAACTGCTAACAACAAACCTCTAACCACCAACCTCTTACAACCAACCCCTTACCACCAACCCCTAACCACCAACCCCTTACCACCAACCCCTAAAACCCCATCCCTAACCACCAACCCCTAACCACCAACCACCAACCACTTACCACCAACCCCTCACCACCAACCCCTAACCACAACCCCTTACCACCAACCCTTACCACAAACCCCTTTACCACCAACCCCTAAAACCCCATCCCTAACCACCAACCCCTAACCACCAACCCCTTACACCCAACTGCTAACAACAAACCCCTAACCACCAACCTCTTACAACCAACCCCTTACCACCAACCCCTAACCACAACCCCTTACCACCAACCCTTACCACAAACCCCTTACCACCAACCCCTAAAACCCCATCCCTAACCACCAACCCCTAACCACCAACCCCTTACACCCAACTGCTAACAACAAACCCCTAACCACCAACCTCTTACACCCAACCTTTTACCACCAACCCCTAACCACACCCCCTTACTACCAACCCTTACCACAAACCCCTTACCACCAACCCCTAAAACCCCATCCCTAACCACCAACCCCTAAACACCAACCCCTTACACCCAACTGCTAACAACAAACCCCTAACCACCAACCTCTTACAACCAACCCTTACCACCAACCCCTAACCACAACCCCTTACCACCAACCCTTACCACAAACCCCTTACCACCAACCCCTAAAACCCCATCCCTAACCACCAACCTCTAACCACCAACCCCTAAACACCAACCCCTTACACCCAACTGCTAACAACAAACCCCTAACCACCAACCTCTTACAACCAACCCTTACCACCAACCCCTAACCACCAACCCCTTAGCCCAACCTTTAACCACTAACCCTTACAGTGAGAAAACGCCTGTTTCATCTTACTCCTATTATCCCATCACAATAATTCCCCCATTCCCTAAATTAATGAATTAATAACCTAGCCCCACATCTAGATATATTAAAAATATGATAAACATAACACGTGATATTTCATTTATTTGAATTTCAACTGAAATTAAAGATTTGAAATCAAATACCAAAAAATCTGATATGTTAATATTTTAAATAAGTCCCATCAGAGTTATCCCCCCTGTACCCTTCATTGTTTTATGTTTGAGATTTAAATTCTTAATTAAAGTCAGTTTAATATTAATTTTAATTCTAATTCAAATTAGTTTCATCCACTTCGGTGAAATTTGATATAGGCCATAAATGTATTTTAATTAGAATCAGAATTCCTTAATTCAATAATTAAATTTAAGATTGCCTACAAACAATAATCTTACTTGAATATACGATAATAAAAAAGTAATAAATAAATAAATGAATGAAACTAAATTATTGCGAACAAACAGTTTATATACTTCCCACTTAATTAATTTAAAATTACAAACTTATTATCTATGTGTAGGATGGAATATTGTAATTTATTGATTTATTATTTACTGCGGCACTTCCCGTTAACATCTGCGGGACTAATCCTGGTTTTACAATTACCACTCTCAGGCATCCATCTTGCCAAATTCCTGACAGTCGAACTTTTTTTTGTGTGCATTTTTGACAAGGGGAAGCATCTCCCAAAATTTCAAATGATTTCCAACATTACAGACAGGTTTAGTATGTAAGATTGAAAATCCAAATAAATGGATAATTTTAAGATCTCACATTCGATTGTTTATTTTTGTTCTTTCATTTATTTCCCCAGTAAATTTGACGTAAGAATACGCTTTTAGATGTTATGAAGGTTATTCTGCCTTTCTTTCTATAGGGAACACAAAAGCACACACACATACACACAAACACGCAAACATTATCGCCTTTACCCCTTCCGCCTACCGTCGCCCCTATACTACCTCGGTAGGTGGGAAAATGAAAAAGAAAAAGAAAATAAATAAAAATATAAAAAAAAGAATAAGTAAAAAGAAATGAAGACGTATATGTCACCTACATGTCAAATCATATTTCAATGTCGCTAAAAGTCTTCTTATATGGTCCATTCGGATAATCTTTCCCTTCTCCCATGTGTGTGCCTTCAAAATAAAATTGTTTCCAAATCTTCACTTAGTCTGTAGACGTTCGTTAATATGAATGAAACCGGTCAAATCTCTTGTTTTCGTTTTTCTCCTGCATTTTAACCTGTTTTCCGTTTGTCTTTTCTTTAACACATTTTGTCTACCATGGCATTTCCGTTTCATGACTTATCGTGTACATTACCACATATCTATTAATAATGGAGTCTGTCTGTCTGTCTGTCTGAAGCCGAAACTCCAGTATGACTATTTAACTGAAACTAATCTTTTTGAAATTCTTTATATACTGTCATCAAAAGGTGTTCAGACACCAGATGGGTGTTGACATTAACATAAGTCATTCCTTTAAACCTTCAATTAAATTCATATTTACAAATATACACTTATAACTGCTATTATCCAATTTACATATGTATTTACAATATTTTCCGATAAGGTTATATTAATAAACATTATTCATACAATTAATTAAAGCCATTTTAATCATAACCGGCGTGTTACTAAGCCATTTCAACGCGAGTACTGTTAAAATTGCAAAGTCATTAGCTGTTTAATAAATGGCGTCCTCCCTCCCTCCCTCCCTCCCTCCGGTAATTAAATATGGCGATCTGATTAAGCAGCCGATTAGTTGTTTAATCAGTGGTGTCATCCCTCCCTCCGGTAATTAAATATTGCGATCTGATTAAGCAGCCGATGTTAAATATGTAAACAACAACGCTGGTATCCACCGTGCTCAGTTTTCCATTTTTAAAACCGTCCTAAGTTTGTTTATTCTTAGCCATTATGTTTTAAAACACAAATTTATTAAATCAAATTGTTTAATTAAAATAATAATTGATTTAAAAATTACTATATGAAAACGCGCGCACGCGCGCACGCACGCACACACGCACACGCACACGCACACGCACACGCACACGCACACGCACACACACACACACACAGTTCAGGTAAACTTTTTCTTTCCGAGAATTAAAAAACTTTTCGTGTTTACTGTATTTGATTTCTTAATACTTTCATATCCAATATTATCATTTTTCACGACCTCAACAGAATTTATGATTCCATGTTTTATTTATTTTAAAAAAAGATGTGATTTTTTTTTCTTTAATGTCAACAAAATAAACTAACACATTGTACTGGAAAACTATACAACTGATTGTAGAATCAAATTGTTTAATTAAAAAAAGGTCATTAAACACACACACACACACACTGTGTTCACTGTATTTGATTTTTTGGTGCTTTTTCATTTTAGGACCCACGCTAACTTTGACCCTATCGTTACAGTTAGGGTTAGGTTTTTTTTTTCCTTTTTAATTAAAAATATTTACATGTATAGGGGGGGAGGATAAAAAATTGGGGGAAGGCGGTCAAAAAATTTTTTTTTTTTTCTTAACTAAAAAATATTTCTATGACTGGTAATATAAAAAAATTGAGGGGGGTACAAAAAATTTTTTCTTTCTTTTTAAACTACAAGTCTTTCTATTTATGGGCGAGGGTACAACAAAAATCGGGGTAGGATCGAATTTTTTTCCTTTATTTTCAACTAAAAATAATCTTGGTCATAAACACAGAAAATCAATGTCTAACCAGCACAGAAATATGACTTAATCGTGAGCCTTCATTTCTGATGCGGCACCCTGGCAAGGGAGCATATATTTGCTAGTATATATAATATACATATATACTATAAATATATCCGTACAATTAATATATATATATATTTACATATATATATAGATATATATATATATATTTATATATTTACATATATATATATATATATATACAATAATATTTCTTTTATAAATAAATATTAATTATTTTTAAAATACCTAGAGACATCGATGTTTCATGCTAACGCAATCTTCAGTCTAGGAACTAATTCTCGACGGTCGGTAGGCGCGAACCCCGATCACAAATCGCCTTTGATTTGCAGTCGAGGATCTTATCCATCAGGCCATCGCCAATTAGTTAGTAAATATATAGGAACTTTAACTGTAAACAGCTCAATCAGCGACTGTTTACCAGACCGTTAGAGTGATCTTACGAAGCGGTGCTTCGGATCGTGCATATAGCTGTTTGTACTGATTGTTATTAAAGCTACTATAGAGTGCCCAGCTATATATATATATATATATATATATATATATATATATATATATATATATATATATTAGTATTTCATGTATCTACATAAAATTTTATAAGGAGATATCATTTTTTATGTATTATTTTTCAGTATTTACTTCAACAGTGCTCGATACGTAAGTAGAGCTAGGTAGTAAGCTATGGAAATATATTTATGGTAATTAAGCTACACAGAGGCTCCCGCGTTTCATCCCCGGGGGAATCTTCAGGCTAAAATGCATAGAGTTATTTTTGCCGGGTGTTTTTATATACACGGCTGGCTAGTTAACCAATCAGATTCTTTGTTGTTCTTTCAGCCAATCGTTGGGCTTCGCGCAAATAAAGGTGTAGTTATTTTTACTTTCTTCCTGTTCTATTGTTCTTTTTCTATAGGTTGGCCTATATCCTGTTTCCTTTGTTCTGTCAATATAATGGGTGAATTTATTATATTTTATTTTAACACGTGGTTCCTTGTATTTATATTTTATGTTTTTATTTTTTAAATTGTTAAGTTTTGGTTTAGTTTTTGTTTATTTATTTATTTATTTATTTATCGTTAGCCTAAGGTAAATTTATTTCTGTGTAGGCAGCTGTTTGCTATCTCACTTCTACAGTTTATATATATATATGTATATATCCACATATATATGTATATATATACATATATATACATATACATATATATATATATATATATATATGTATATATATATACATTATTTATATGTATATATATATATTATTTATATGTATATATATATATATATATATATATATATATATATATATATATATATATATATATATATATATATATGCATGTATCTTACTTATTTACCTCCCTAAATGTTAAAATTTATTAAAAAAATATTTGTGTCATGTTTCTCACTGTGTTGCATAGAATAGATATTTATAAAGAATGGTTCATTAGTTTAGCAGATAATCCTGTACATTGAAATATATATATATATATATATATATATATATATATATATACATAATAGATTGTTGTCATGAGACTATCCTCCGAGGCATTACCTCTTTCCTGGGAGAATAATGAAGTATATGTTCGTTCATCACAATACCATTCTTTCAGACATTACCTTCTATTAAAGGGGGCGGCTGTGTAGCATATGTTTGTTCGTCGTGCCACAGTCTCCCCAGGCTAACAAGAATATGCGACCGGAGGGAGCATACATTTGGGCGTAAGGATATTTATTTGGAACCCAACCCGTATAATTCATGAAAGAAACACTGATTCTTTAGACATCGGCCTTGGCTGGGATCAAAGTGTAGTATCTGTTCCGATGGATACTGCACCCCATAGACCGGTATTGTCTTGGCCTTCGGGTCTTGATTTACGCCGGTCTATGGGTCTGTCCTATGCAGTTCTATGAGGTTCACCCTCCCAGGTTTTGCCTTCTCACCAGAAGGGGTTAGTTTATTGCTAATCGCCTGAGGCGACCCTAATTTATCGGCTGCCAGTCTTCAATTTAGCGTTTGGCAGTTTTCGCCTCGTCAACTCTCGGGTGCTTCTGTAATCTGGCCGAACGTTGACGACGCGAAGTCACAGAAATATGGTGCGTCAGCTATAAGAGTACCGTCTTTTGTATATAAAAGTGAACAATTAAAGGTTCTTCTAACGGAGTTCCATGTCGGCCGGAATGCTTCCGATTGCGATTTACGGACCAAACTGGAAATGGTTATAGGAGTTTACGATCTGAAAACCGCGAAAAAAGTGCAGACGATACTAAAGCATACCTGTAACCCTAACCCTAATCCTGTAACCCTGTAACCCTGTAACCCTAACCCTAAACCTAACCCTGTAACCCTAACCCTTAACCTAACCCTTAACCTAACCCTGTAACCCTAACCCTTAACCTAACCCTGTAACCCTAACGCCTGTAACCCTGTAACCATAACCCTAATCTAACCCTTAACCTAACCCTGTAACCCTAACGCCTGTAACCCTGTAACCCTAACCCAGCCCTAACCCTAACCCTGTAACTCTAACCATAACCCTGTAACCCTAACCCTGTAACCCTAACCCTGTAACCCTAACCCTGTAACCCTCACACTAACCCTGTAACGCTACCCCTGTAACCCTAACCCTGTAACACTGTAACCCTAACCCTTACCCTGTAACCCTAACCCTGTAACCCTAACCCTAACCTTTATCCTATACCTAACCCTGTAACCCTAACCCTAAACGTAACCCTAACCCTAACCCTAACGCCTGTAACCCTGTAAACATAACCCTAACCTTTACCCTATACCTAACCCTGTAACCCTTACCCTAACCCTAACCCTAACTCTAACGCCTGTAAAACTAAAATTAATTTTCTGACAGCATCTGTTTAGTCTCCCGGAAAACTCGTCGCACTCTATCCTAAAATGTCTCTGCAAGGCGACGAATGTTCTGTGGGTCAGTGTCACTTTGATAATGTCAAATTAACACTGAAGGAACGAGTAAAGCAGAAAGGGTAAAGGACAGAAAAGAGAGCGAAAGAGGTTGAGAGTGAGAGATGGTTCAGAAGAAGATATACGCGTTACAGTGGTTTGTCTCGCCACAGAAGAAGCTGACTATAATCTCATTTCTATATTTCGCCTCTCGTGAATGCCCAAATCTCTTTATTACTTCTGGAATGAACATCAATCAAATATCTCGGTCAGTTCTTGCCCGCCATTCCTCTTAACAAGTCGTACAGGCACTTGAAAGACTTGTTAGACGACACTCCAGGCGATCTTATCAATCTCTATTTATATAAGATGTTATATATATATATATATATATATATATATATATATATATATATATATATATATATATATATAGGAGGAGGAGGGGGAGAAAAAAGGACTAAACGTATATATATGTATATATATATATATATATAATTTAAACATTTTTTTTAATGGATTCGTCTACACACTTTAAAATGCAGCAACATTGTTGTAAGTAACGGATAAATTTTATTAGACAGACGAACACAGGTAGGGAGGACTTTTTTCATTTTTTTTTAATAACTAATATAAGTTAGCAAAACATTTATACGGAACAAAACTTAGGTTTAGTATACGGAACGTTTATGTGTTTGTCTTTTAAGGGAAGTGGGGTCTGATCAACTCTGGTGGGAAACCATGAAATTAAACACTGTCTTGTTTTCAAATTCCCGAAACAGTTTTTCATGGTAAACAACTGATGATCCCTTAAATAATGTTAGAAGCAAACTAATATAATAACTGAAAAAGTTAAATTTACTTACATGAGTGATTTTCCACTGAATGACTTGGGACTTAAGTTTGTTTGTTTTTTTATTTTTTTAAAATATAGTTTTAATGGTTGAGAAACTTCCAAGACTAATATATATATATATATATATATATATATATATATATATATATATATATATATATATATATATATATGGTATAATTTTTTATTTATGATAAACATTATTGGTCACATATGTGCATACATATTTCAACTGCAATCTTTCTCGAGAATCAGCTTCCTCAGACCTAAAAATGTTTACTAAAAAACAGCTCTACTTGTTATTGAGCACTTTTTTATAAATATTGGAGTTTGTTTGGATTAACATCTAGGAAACAAAAATAATACATGTACTCTATATTTTCATGTATAGGATTCACTCCGAAACTAATTAACCAATCATTATAAATTTCGAAACACAGCTACTAGACGTAAGTGTGAGTAATGTGGGCTATATTTAGTTTCATTTTTTTAGATAAAAAGAGGACAATGCCCTTCGTAAATATTCAGGTACTTCTGACTTTTATAAAATCTTAACAGTATATATTAAACACCATTAATACCGATTCTCCAATTCTTAGTCCCTTAAAGGGTTTTAGGAGGCATAGTATGGTCACAACCTCCCTTTTGAAAATTCAAATATTTCAGATTTGCATTAAATTTGATCCATTGTCATACGACTCCAATTAAACCAGATTCCCTGAATTTAAATTTTTTTAAATACCTTAATTCTTTAATATGAGACATTTTCAAGAATTTAATTCATGTAATGAATGTTGATCAAACTTAGAATAAGGATTCTACACATAAGGTTTAATAGCATAATATCTTGATTTTGATATCTGAAAGTGTACATAAAAGTAGTGTTCGGGGAATTTTACCCGCCCTGGGACGCGTATTTTTCTAGTATATATATATATATATATATATATATATATATATATATATATATATATATAATAAACAAAGCAAATATTTAGAAAACCCCTTAGATGGGCACTGTAAGTGTAGTATTAACAAAGCATTATGTCACTAGCTATAAATACACCGTTCCTTAAGTTGAACGCTCTTATGACGTCAAGCTGCCGAATAAGTGTTAAAATTATCATTGTTTATCTAGCTATTGAGCGGTGACCGTGGGGATCTAGATGTTGGGATTTGAGTTGTAACATACTCGGAGCCCGGGGTTTCGAATCACGCGACCGGTAGTAAATAGTTATATCTCTATGCTGACGAGTCCTGATTAAAGGACGAAACGTATATGTACATAGATAATAAACAAAACAATTATTTATTATATATATATATATATATATATATATATATATATATATATATATATATATATATATATATATATATATCCGTCTCTGTCACACAAACTTTATCGAGTAAAAACTATCGGGCACCACCATTTCAAGTATTTAAGGAAAGGGAGAAAGCAAATACAAGTCTGACACCGCACACGCTGTCTAAAATGAATTCAGAAAAAATGCTTCACTCTATTCCTATAATGAGACTTTTTCTTTCTCATTTCTTAACTGATTTATATGATGTTTACTTTCTTTTTAAATTTTTCCAGTTTTAGACGTTTTCTTTCTGTCTTAATTATTTCTTATTTTAACTTTAACGATTGAGACGTTTTTTATATGAATATGAATATTAGCGCGAATATTAGGGAGGTATAATTATTTTCAGTCACTGTAAAGTGAAGAATAGCACGAATTTAGGATTACAAAAATAAACCGATTATTTTTTTATTGGCTCTTTTAACCTCTATATTCGTTCATTTATAGAGTGAGAGAATAACTGAAACTCTATATTACGGATATCATTTACAGGATGACCAAATTTTCCACACACCAATGAAATCATTAATAAAATTCGCAATTTTTCTGCACGCTAAACAAATTTGGTACAAATATACTTCAGTATATTCCTGACTTGTTCACCATGTTTTAAACAATGAATGTCCAACAGTCTTTGGTTTACCGCGGTTCGATAATATACCCCAAATGTAAACCCTGTACCACAACTTAAAACGTAAATCCCTACGATCATGTCCCATTTCAAACATTCGTAGTATAGGTTCCAACCATTCCTGAGGTTAAGATCAATTTACAGGAGACCTAACATGACCTGTTGTTTCTATGTGGAACTGGCATAGCTTTATTAGTGCCTATAGATTACTTAATGATCACAGGTTACCCGAACATGACCTCAAAATCTAACCGCCAATACCACTAAAGTCATGGCATCTGCGCTTACATTAGGAACAGTTTTTCATGTGGTGGGGACACTTCCTATGAATATCCTAATTTGTTTCACTTTCATATTTTATCTCTATCGTCCCATTTCCGACGGAGTCACCATTATTGAGCAAATCTCTGACAAAATTGACAAGATTTTGTCTGTTCACCCTTTTGCTAGCATCCATGTCTGTGGTGGCCTTAATGTTCACAATGTTGAGTGGGTAGTCCATTCAAACAAGTCTGATGTCGAAGGGAGGTTTTGTCACGACTTCTCTTTTGAATACGAGCTTACTCAAATTGCTGGCAAGCCAAAACGCGTACCCGATGCTAATAGACATTTCGCAATATTTTTTTCTTGACGAATTGCCCCGAACAGTGCACATCTACTGTCCTGTCTTCTCCGGGATACTCCGACTACTCAGTTATCGCAATTCAGATCAAAACGACGTCCAACAAGTCTTCTTATGTCTATTTCCATCGCAGAGTTTATCGATATTCAAGAGTTGATTTGGGACAGCTGAAGAGCCTTCACCTCTGAAATACCTCTTGAATCCATTTAAATAAGAATATGTTCTGTATCGCATCTGAAATATCTAAGTGGTTTAACGTTGGTGTTGACAAGTTTATACCCTCATACCATTCTAATAGAGAACCAACAACCACCATTGTATACCCCTACATGCGCTGCCGCTATTGCTCGCAGAAACAATGGTGTAATTGCTTTCAACGAAATAGGGTCTTTGAAAGAAAGGACGTCCTTAAAAAGCCAGAACCCATTTCAAAATGGTTATTTAAAACGCTAAAGAGGCATATTACCACTAGTTAAATCTAGAGCGGCCGATTAGAGGCTTTTGAAGTTTTCGTTTTGGAGAATTAAGAACAATGTCCTGAACAGATGTAAGGCCTCTATGCCAACAATCGTTAATAGACCAAAGTTAGTATTGTCAGCATATGATAAAGCATAAATTTTCGCAAAGAACTTTGCAGCAAATTCCACCCTTTGCGATCAGAGCCACCTACCCCAAGAATTCTTCCCATGACAGAAAATACCCTAAACGACATCCGAATAACTGCCTGTGGTGTCGCCAAATTCCTAGAAAAAATAAACGAAACCCCATAAGTAAATAATGACTCATTTGTTTTTTGTTTTTTTAATTACCACATTGTTATAACTACTAGAAAGAAAAAAACTCGAGAGACAACATATCCACAGAGCAATTTGCGACGTATCGACAGAAAAATCCTCCAGACAGGAGTCGCTTGTGTAAATATATATATATATATATATATATATATATATATATATATATATATATATATATATTAACATATTTCACCGCAAACAAGGCAAGCCGCCACTGTAGACGTAAGGGGTTACTGAGAATTTGGGTATGGGTTTTGGGTAGCACCCCAAGTTAGTGTAGTGAGATGTCTGTTTACATTAGTTTTAAACCTATGCATGTCGGTACTGTCGGGGAAACAGGGAGCAGGGAGGTAGTTCCAGAGACCAGCAGCACGAGGAAAGAAGCTATTGTGTAGAAGGCTCTCCGGCACCTGGGGTCCTCCACAGTGTATGGAATGGATTAAGCTGATTGTCGAGTTTGTCTAGTGAATTTACGGCGAGGGGGCACCAGAGTAGCCAGTTCATCGGAGCACAATCCACTGAAGTATTTGTAAAACAAGTACAAGGATGCTACTTTGCGGACATGGGACAGGGGCTGGAGCCTGGTTAACAGTGAGGGACCTATTAAGTTGGCGACTCTTTTTTGGACCTTGTCTAGAAGGGAGAGACTAGTGAATGATGCACCAGCCTAGATGTGGCAACAATACATCATGCATGGGCGGATGGTGGCTTTGGAGAGATACAGGCTGATGTCAGGTGTGAGGAGTTTACTAGCACGGTAGAGAGAGCTCATCTTTTTTGCTACAGCCTTGACAATGTCTTCAATGTATTTGTTCCAATTCATGTTACCTGTGAAGGTTAGGCCGATGAGTTTGAATGTTGAACTCTCAGGTAGGGTGTTATTTGCCATGACAATCGGTGGTTGAAGAGGTTTCTTGTAGTTATTGAAGGAAATGAGTTTTGTCTTTGCGGCATTAAAAATTACTAACTATTTATGACCCCAATCCACTACAGTATGGAGGTCATTTTCTAAGGATTCAGCAATTGCCTCGGATATGTACGCGTCCGTTTTGCCCACATGATGAGAGTAGAGCGTGGTATCGTCAGCAAATATACCACAATTTTAACACATTATTTTTCCACACAAGGCTAGAAAATATGCATTATATTAGACGAGTGGAAAATTCAATGAGATATTGATAGACTAGAGTTATGATTACGTTGCCGGATATTACGTCATAGAAGAAAGTACGTGGCAGAGAAAGGAGATCAAATCTGCCTTTTTGTTTTTAAATTCCTCTCATTATTACAACTACCAGAACGAAATAGGGAAAAGAAGCTGAGAGACGAAATATCCACAGAGCAATTTGCGACATGTCGCCAGAACAGGACTTTAGCAATCTGGGATAGAAAAGCACTTCACAGACTGTTACAATAGAGACATGTTCCATTGAGTGTTTGTTTTTGAATTGAAAAGAGCACCCGAGTAAAGGACAGCGAAACTAAAGCGACAATTTCCTGTGTCTCTTTAGAAGACAATTGAGCGCGTTTTTCATTCTGTGCGCCAATTATGAAAACTAATAGATGGGTGTGCGGTTTTTTGTCTTCAACATAATACAGATGATTACAACTGTTGAGAATATCTATTATTAAGGTTAGAGGCAATGATTCCCGTCACCATCAGTTATTCTTGGTATGTAATAACGGTCCGCTCGACGTAATTGTTCAACTATAGCAATGTACAGAGTCTAATAACCACGCACACTCATTGCGGGAAAGGAGAAGATTTAAAATCTTGCGAAATGTTGTTTGATTTGATTTCAGATACTTACAGGCATTTTAAAAGGAGTTGCTGTTGTGATAGAAAATTAGCAAATAAATAGGGAAAGAAAACGTACGTTTGTCTGTCTGTGTGTGCTTTCAAGGAAAGTAGTGTATTTGACATTTTTATACTAAGCACTTACGTTCGAAAATTTTCAAGGCAATTACACTAAATTAAAAAGCAGATGTAGTAATTATAAATTGTGAACAAGAAATAAAAGGTATACATTTTTAATTTATAGTTTAAATATAGATAAAGAAAAGATGAATTACAGAAACCTTTCTAAAAATATTCTGTTCACTAACTTATAAATTTTCAGGCAATTAAAAGAAATTCAAAAATCATATCGAATAATTATAAGTTGTTAACAAGAAATAAAAGCTATGCAGTTTTAATTTATTGTTTGAATATAGAATGAAATAAAAAAAGCTTAATTACAAAACCATTTCTAAAAATATTATGTGCATTTACTTTTAAATTTTAATGGCAATAAAAAATGTTTGTTAAAGTATATGGAGTAAATATAATTTGTAAAATAGAAATAAATGGTATACCTTTTTATTTATCGTTTAAATATAGATTTAAATTTAATGAAAAAAGATTAATTAAACATCATGTTCATTAACTTTCAAGGGAGATAATTTATACATTATGTTCATAAATTTTCAAGGAAGATAATTTATACATTATGTTCATTAACTTTCAAGGGAGATAATTTATACATTATGTTCATTAACTTTCAAGTAAGATAATTTATACATTATGTTCATTAACTTTCAAGGGAGATAATTTATACAGTATGTTCATTAACTTTCAAGGAAGATAATTTATACATTATGTTCATTAACTTTCAAGGGAGATAATTTATACATTATGTTCATTAACTTTCAAGGAAGATAATTTATACATTATGTTCATTAACTTTCAAAGAAGGTAATTTATACATTATGTTCATTAACTTTCAAGGGAGATAATTTATACATTATGTTCATTAACTTTCAAGGAAGATAATTTATACAATATGTTTATTAACTTTCAAGGAAGATAATTTATACATTATGTTCATTAACTTTCAAGGGAGATGATTTATACATTATGTTCATAAATTTTCAAGGAAGATAATTTATACATTATGTTCATTAACTTTCAAGGGAGATAATTTATACATTATGTTCATTAACTTTCAAGGAAGATAATTTATACATTATGTTCATTAACTTTCAAGGAAGATAATTTATACATTATGTTCATTAACTTTCAAGGGAGATAATTTATACATTATGTTCATTAACTTTCAAGGAAGATAATTTATACATTATGTTCATTAACTTTCAAGGGAGATAATTTATACAGTATGTTCATTAACTTTCAAGGGAGATAATTTATACAATCTGTTCATTAACTTTCAAGGAAGATAATTTATACATTATGTTCATAAATTTTCAAGGAAGATAATTCATACATTATGTTCATTAACTTTCAAGGGAGATAATTTATACATTATGTTCATTAACTTTCAATGAAGATAATTTATACATTATGTTCATTAACTTTCAAGGGAGATAATTTATACATTATGTTCATTAACTTTCAAGGAAAATAATTTATACATTATGTTCATTAACTTTCAAGGGAGATAATTTATACATTATGTTCATTAACTTTCAAGGGAGATAATTTATACAATCTGTTCATTAACTTTCAAGGAAGATAATTTATACATTATGTTCATTAACTTTCAAGGAAGATAATTTATACATTATGTTCATTAACTTTAAAGGGAGATAATTTATACATTATGTTCATAAATTTTCAAGGAAGATAATTTAAACATTATGTTCATTAACTTTCAAGGGAGATAATTTATACATTATGTTCATAAATTTTCAAGGAAGATAATTTATACATTATGTTCATTAACTTTCAAGGGAGATAATTCATACATTATGTTCATTAACTTTCAAGTAAGATAATTTATACATTATGTTCATTAACTTTCAAGGGAGATAATTTATACAGTATGTTCATTAACTTTCAAGGAAGATAATTTATACATTATGTTCATTAACTTTCAAGGGAGATAATTTATACATTATGTTCATAAATTTTCAAGGAAGATAATTTATACATTATGTTCATTAACTTTCAAGGGAGATAATTTATGCATTATGTACATTAACTTTCAAGGGAGATAATTTATACATTATGTTCATTAACTTTCAAGGAAGATAATTTATACATTATGTTCATTAACTTTCAAGGGAGATAATTTATACATTATGTTCATTAACTTTCAAGGAAGATAATTTATACATTATGTTCATTAACTTTCAAGGGAGATAATTTATACATTATGTTCATTAACTTTCAAGGGAGATAATTTATACATTATGTTCATTAACTTTCAAGGAAGATAATTTATACATTATGTTCATTAACTTTCAAGGAAGATAATTTATACATTATGTTCATTAACTTTCAAGGGAGATAATTTATACATTATGTTCATAAATTTTCAAGGAAGATAATTTATACATTATGTTCATTAACTTTCAAGGGAGATAATTTATACATTACGTTCATTAACTTTCAAGGAAGATAATTTATACATTATGTTCATTAACTTTCAAGGGAGATAATTTATACATTATGTTCATTAACTTTCAAGGAAGATAATTTATACATTATGTTCATTAACTTTCAAGGGAGATAATTTATACATTATGTTCATTAACTTTCAAGGGAGATAATTCATACAATCTGTTCATTAACTTTCAAGGAAGATTATTTATACATTATGTTCATTAACTTTCAAGGAAGATAATTTATACATTATGTTCATTAACTTTCAAGGGAGATAATTTATACATTATGTTCATAAATTTTCAAGGAAGAAAATTTAAACATTATGTTCATTAACTTTCAAGGGAGATAATTTATACATCATGTTCATTAACTTTCAAGGAAGATAATTTATACATTATGTTCATTAACTTTCAAGGGAGATAATTTATAAATTATGTTCATTAACTTTCAAGGGAGATAATTTATACATTATGTTCATTAACTTTCAAGGAAGATAATTCATACATTATGTTCATTATTTTTCAAGGGAGATAATTTATACATTATGTTCATTAACTTTCAAGGGAGATAATTTATACATTATGTTCATTAACTTTCAAGGGAGATAATTTATACATTATGTTCATTAACTTTCAAGGGAGATAATTTATACATTATGTTCAATAACTTTCAAGGGAGACAATTTATACATTATGTTCATTAACTTTCAAGGGAGATAATTTATACATTATGTTTATTAACTTTCAAGGGATATAATTTATACATTATGTTCATTAACTTTCAAGGGAGATAATTTAAATGAAAACTTTTAGCTTTTAAGATTTCCGTTTTACATGTAAGATACGCAAACCATAAACTTTAACCCTACATCTTACTATAAAATAATTGTAGTTTTAAAATTAAAGATGTCGTTTACCTCATGGTAAGAGGGGAGAAGAAGTGTCGGAGATAATTTATGTCAGCAGAGAAAATAAGTTAAAGCTACATGCCAACGTAAGTATCGTTTGATATGTTATTTTTATCCCCCACCCCATCTATCTTGACCAATGAGAAGTATTGTCTTAGAAATAAAAGGCCGTGATTGTTTTTATTAAAAGTCAGTTCGATCTTTATTTTAGAAGATAAAAATGTAAGTGAGTGGAAAGTTGGAGTGTTTAAGATAATTTGATTTTTGGACTAACTGTTGGCATATTATTTAACTGACTCCATGGCCAATACAATCAGAATAAGGCATGGTCAATATAAAAAAAAAACTATAAAATCCGCTGACTTTCCACTAAATGAAATATTGGCGAGGTTTTTACACCCAACGTGTTTATCTTATGGGGAAAAAGCATTTTTTTTTTATTATTCTAAAACCAACTTTTGATTATTCTAAATCAAAAGTTGGTTTGCATTTACGAACTCTTTCGAAAAGAAAGTATAGAAACTTCAAAAGTACGTAATTATCTAGGGACAAATTTTTCTAGGGATGCAAATGACCTGTGACACAATGTCCGATACGCAATTTGTCCGGAAGGCGAATTACCGTGCACTTATAGGTGGGTGTCTGTCAGTATATTTCTGTGTCTCTCCTCGCATCTATATAAACACAATGTGTAACAATCAGATTGTTTCGATAACTTAACACGTTGCATCATCCTGTTTAGCCGGAATTAGTTTTCCTAGGTACAAACAAGTACTAATAACAGGGACCACGTGATGGTTGACAACATCACAACTATAATACGGTTAGTCCAGGTTATCGAAAAAGCAGGATAGTGAATATAAATGAGTATTATATACTAGATGGTCGTAATGTAGGTCAGGGGTATTGTTAGACGTCGCGTTTGGAATGCGACTGCGATTGTCTTGTAAATTTTGAGGTTAAGACTAAAATATAAATTGTAAAGATCGTTTTGTGTACATTTTAAAGTATGCTTACTAAGGAATGTATCAAAAATAATTGCAGGCGTATGTAACCGATCGATAAAAGATTGGATTAACATCAGACAAGACTTGAGGTTAGGAGTGTTGATTGTGACAATAAGCAGAGTATGCTAAAAGGAATGTCGACATTCTACATGTATAAAAATGTAAGCTATATAAAAAACATGTTTTTGTATTTCTTCATTGATGTAGATAAGTGGTGAGAGTAGACATCGCGTTTGGGAGTCGACTGTGGTTGTTTTAATAATTGCAAGTTTGAAACTAAAACTACAATTGTAAATATTGTATTGTTTTTATTGTAAAGTATGTCTATTGAGCAATGTATTAAAAACAATTGCAGTTTTACGTTACCGATCGTGAGAGAACAGGAAAAACATCAGAACAGACTCGAAGATCGAAGTGAGCAGACGTTCCGTCTTTTGCTCCTCCAAAGCTGGAGTTGGGGAGTTGGCTGTGACTATAAAGCTGCGAGTGCAAAAAAGAATGTCGACATTCTACTTGCAATAAATCCTAAGTTATATAAAATAAAACTTTTATATTTCTTCATTTTTTCCGCAACACCTTTTCGAGTTGGGAACCACCAAAAGAAGAGAATTATGTTACGAACTAACAAAAATTCGAACACGCACACCGCATCGTCAGTCCACGCGGTTTTCACTTAACAGACTGTATGTGTCCTCAAGGGAATTAGGCATAATTGCACGAAACTTAGCACGAAGAGCACTTGGATGTAAAGCGTACCATAGCGAGTATAAATAAATATAGATTACTATTATTATTATTGTTATTATTATTATTATTATTAATAATAATAATAATTATAATAATAATAATAATAATAATAATAATAATAATAATAATAATAATAAACAGGTATAACCTCTAAAACCAGTTGTTAAGAGTCTACTATATTTGGTGTAAAGTGCCGTAGGAATACTGGATGTAATGTAATTATATTTAAATGCCGGTGTGTAAAGATTTGGTTAGCATAGTAAATTTTCACGTAATGTTTAACATTGAGTAAAGTGGAATTTTCCAAGCAAAAGTCGTAAGAGCTAGACGTCCCGGCAATGACGTTACAGAGACAGGAAGCTGCTAGTATAACGTGGCGAATGAGAAGGAATATCTTTATCTTTTAGCTGAATCGTCAGTGAGAGTGTTCGGCTATTTTTATATCTACATCCTCCACCTAAGGGGGTGCAGGAAGGTGGAATTATTTTACGTATACTCTAAAGGAAAGTCCCAAAGAGATTCTGAACACCAAATGCACTTGTGATGTGTCTTTATTGATAACGTTTATGAATCAGTTATTGTTAAAATGAAGATATCTATAACGTCGGAGGGAAGAAGATGGAAAATCCGGCTGCCACATCACCACTGCGACTACAGAAATTCGGCCAGCTGATTCTTCCGAAGAAGTGAATGCACCAGTGGGATTGAAGAACACCCAAACTACGCTATAGTAATACATAGATTAATATATTGGCATTTTTCTTTTACTGCAGATCAGCCCCTTTTGTTTAAAGTAATGCAGAAAACAGAACTTTTTGTAAATGATACATTGTATACGATTAATTGGACATAAGTTTATTTTTTACTTGTAGCTGGAAATACATTGCGAGTTCATCCTTTTCCCAACAACATTAGTGCGTAAATGACCGCAATATATAAATGAAGATATCTATAACGTCGGAGAGAAGAAGATGGAAAATCCGGCTGCCACATCACCACTGCGACTACAGAAATTAGTGCGTAAATGACCATAATATATCCGTACAGGCTTTGGACTATGCAAATCCGAATCCATAAGTAGCGACGTTTGGCCAATCACACATGCATTCTGAAGCATGACTTTGCACAATAAAATATGTCTTTCGCAAAAACTATTATGTATTTGGGTGCACATTTTACCATGTATATGTAATTGTCCAATAAATATGCAGTTGTAATATTTCCAGCAAATACATCGAATAGCATTTCCCGTGATAATTCACGAAACGTCACAACTAAATTGTATGCATCGATCGTTTCTTTATGTCAGTCTATATTGAAAAGAATTGCACTTATATATTGCTCGTTTTAATGAGAAAAGTCAATTAGAAATAAGTATTCTTTGTTTTATTTTTGGATAGGCATTTTAAGCGATTTCGGGTACAACTGCTAAAGCCGTTCCTTTCAGCTGTCCTGATTAGAAGGTGTCGAATTTTTACATTGTTCAACAATGTTACAAAAATTATTAAAAGCAATTATTGTTGCAAAATGTCTCACCATCAAGCTAGAATTAAGTTTTCCAGTGTGGTCACACTTTCAAAATTTATGACTTAGCGTTAATACAGTTTATTGATGGGTTGTTAATAGCTTGGAGTATCCTAAGTTTCTCAGTAGTGCATAGCAAGCATCTCTTAGATACAGTGCTGTAGGGTTTTTGCTGTTCGATGATTTTCCTTTTAATAGTGTATGAGGTGTTTGAGTTTTTAAGCTCTCATATAGTGGCTGCCAAAGAGGTATACCCTGTTTGTGTAGGTGTTTAAAGGTGTTACACACGCATTGTTAAGAATGGCTTTACATTCATTCATTCATTTCATATGAATCAGATGATTCTATTGTTGGACTTGGTTTCCCCGATATTTTTCTTGTTAGAATTCTATCTAGAAATACATCGGGTACTTACAAGATGGACCACATGAATGTTACCAACATCCTAAATGAAAGCGTTTTTGTGGAACGTACTGGATTCGAACTCGGCACTCCTTATTGTTTACTTATTAGCCACTATCAGCTTCTACGACATTACATAACAATAATATATATCATCCGCAAGAACTGTTAAACATTTGAGCGTATTTGCTTGGCTATATATAATTTATATCATGAACGGTGGCCATATTTCCCCAAAATTAAGTAGCTTGAATATTATGCCGTAATAATTGATAAATCAGTCAATATTAAAAAACAGGTTGAACTTATATATTGGTTGTTATTATCAGAGCAAGTCAAATAAAAAAGTTATTCTTGGTTTTTATGCTTGGAAATGTCTGGCGTTTGAGCGATTTCATTCTATTCAGTTGTCCTGATAAGCGGGTGTCACATGGCTCCGGAATTTTACAAAAATGATTAAAAAAACTGAATGATCAATTATTGTTGTGAATTGTATTTTTTACAACAATTCATTCATAAAATGTTGACATGGGTCAAATCAGAAGAAATCAAGTGTAACGAAATACGAATCAATATTTCATGTTAATTCTCAATGATTCATTTCAGAAATTCAAGACAAATTAATGTTATTAATGCAAATCAGGAATTCAGGAAAATAAAGTCTTAGAAATGCGAATCAAATTTTCATATCAATTTCCATGGCTTCCGGTAAGGATTGCAGACAATTTCATAATATTAATAAAATGGCAAAATTTACAAGACATCATGTAAAAAGACACTACTCAAAATGAATTGTCAATACTTAACGCTAAAAAAATCGAGACAGATGTTTCTATTATTAAAACTATTATTCGAGAGGTTACCAGGTAATTACTGTTCTATATTTTATTTTTACAAATTGTAAAACATTTTAAACAATAAAACTATTACAAGTTTTAAAAGCAGAAGGAATAAAGCGAAATAAATATGAACCAAAACTTTATATAATTGAATGATAATTTGTGTAAGAAAACCAAGAAAATGTAACGCTATTTACACATTCGGGAATTGTTAGATATTAAAGGTGTAATCAGATTTACTAAAGGCTCTGATTGGTCAAATACGATTACGTGTTAGTGAATAGCGGCAATGGCCTGTGGGCTCGCTTCTGTGGCTTCGGTATCCCCATAACCGCATTGAGGAGGAGATCGTAATCAAAGACTGAAGGAATTTATTATACAACACACAAGCTGGCCGGTTATCTCATTGGATTTAATAAATGTATATTAGAATGATTCAACGATGTTTTAGTCATTAATTCATTTTATTCGTCAAGTCAGCTTCCAGCTAGGAAGAATGAAACCAACTATGAATGGCTTATAATAAGTTCTTAATATTCTTGATATATACGTTGTGTCGAAATCTCTTCGTCTCGTAGAACTCTTCGTCTGTTTATCCGAAACGGACGGCATCGCCACCAATGGGCCGATATGTCGTTTCTCTCTGCTTCGTTTTGCCTCGCCGTGTGTCGCGACTGTTTGTACTAACCTTACATCGTTGTCACCTGCAGTTTGCTGTCGGGCTGCTATCATCTGTCTGTCGCTGCCATCACTGTCACCGCAGACGCCCGTTGTTGTCGCATTTTCGGTCGGCGGTTTCTTCCGTGACTGAAAGCAATCTTTCTACTTCAATAAATTCAACAAAGTCTTTTGCTGTTTAAATTCGAGCCATTTGTATTTACTAGCTAATTATTCAACAATTGAGCAGTTCACTAATTAAATTTCCTAAGTTATTCACGTAACGCAAGGGAGGAAGAGGGGGATATCGTTTGGCCCTACTTGCTTATTTTGGGGGATTCGAAATCCCTTCTTTATAATAGCTACATGATTGTGCGTTTTTCTCTCGTCGCTTCCAAGTGAGAAACTGATTAAATCTCAATTTAACTTTACCACAGCGGAAAACTGACGTCACGAAATCTCATGATCAACACACAGCTGTGACCCGAACTCTGAATTTGAGGTTACGTCCTGTCTCTGCAAATCGTGGGAACACATCCACGAAGTTGCACGAGGTGACACTGCCACAAATCGCGCAATTCAAACCCGACTTCCACAGATGCGTCCATCTCTCACAAGGCCATTATCTAACATGAAGATTTAAACGATTTCATAAGAAATAAGACGATCAGGAATTACATATGACACAAAATAAAGTAAAAGAAATACTAATTATAATATTTGCAATCTTGTTTATATTACAAACAATTATAATACGTCATTCAGTTGCTGCTGCTACAAGCATTCGTTTAAATATATACTAAACAAGAAGAATACCCGTCCCAGGGCGGAGAAAACGAATTGCCTAAACAGAACAGTTTTGCACCAATTTATGTATCTTTACAAATATTAAATTTCAGATATAGTGATACTAAACCTTATGTCTAGAATGCTTCAATCACTTAAGATCAAAATCCATTACGTGGTTTTGATTCAAGAAAATGTCTAGAAGTTAAGGCTTAATCTTAAGGGGTCATCAGAAGAAATTCGATGCAAATCTGAAATATTTGAATTTTAAAATGGGAATTTGTGTACATATTATACCCCCATAAAACCCCTTTCCGTACTCCAAAGAAACTAACATTTAGAATATATTAAGTTATAGATCATGTATTTCACAAAACTCGATGTCTAAATTTTTCGCAAAGGGCTTCTACCGTTACTTTGCCGCCTTTATCATAAAACTAAATTAAACAAAATATAGCCCACATTTGGACCACTTACGTCTAGCAGCTGTGTTCGAAAATTCAATATGATCGGTGAATTAGTTTAGGGGTTAATCCTGTACATACAAATATGTAAACATGTAAACATACTGAATTTTATAACGATAGATATTACTTCCCTTAGTGTTACACGCAAAAGAATAACAATTCATATATAGATATATTGAAACAGATACACTATATGTAATATTCTTATATTGGAGATTATAACATGATATGAATGCACAGAATATGAATTAAATGCAAGTTAAAACAGCTTCAGATTATTAAGGAGAAAAGGAAGAGAGATTAGCTGGAAGGAATGGTAGTTAAATATTAATAATAATTGATAATGATTGAGTTAAAGAATTGAAATTAAGGTTTTCATTCGAAAATTTGGAAAGATGACAGAAATACAAATTAAATCTATTAATAATTGCAAACGATTTTTTTAAAGAATTAAAGAAAAAGATTAATTAATAAAAAGTAAAAAGAATCAACGTACTTATATCGATCTGGACCCAGTTTTCGCGACTTTCTGCTCGGAAGCGTTCGGCTATCCTACGCAAACGCCCGAGAGATGACGAGCCGATTTGTACCAGACGATAATTTTGATACGGTGCTGCGTCCTATGATTTTAATGTTTTGCTTGTTTTGTTTTTCTTTGATTTTAGGGTTAGGGTTTAGGTTAAGGGTTAGGGTTCGGGTTAGGGTTAGTGTTATGGTTTAGGATTAGGGTTAGGGTTAGGGTTAGGGTTTAGGGTTAGGGTTTAAGGTTTGGGTTAGGGTCAAAAATATTTATTTGACAACAGTAATTTCTCTCTTTTTTGCTTGTTTTATTTGTTTTGTTGTTTAAAAATCTCTTGCAACTATAACTAAAAATTATAGGACGCAGCAACGTATCAAAATAATAAAAAATCTTTATTTGATAACAGTAACTGCGCTATGTTTTCCTTGTTTTTTTTTTTGTTGTTTCTTTTACAATCATAGGACGCAGCACCGTATCAAAATTGTCGTCTGGTACAAATCGGCTCGTCATCTCTCAGGCGTTTGGGTAGCACAACCGAACGCTTCCGTCCAGAAACTCGCGAAAACTGGGTCAAGATCCATATAAGTACCAGAATCAAAAATATAGAAATGGGAGTAAAACATGAATAATTACAAAAAAAAATCATGTCTAAAACATTTATCGTGATTCATACAATTCGAAAGGCAAAAGCAACAACGAATTATTAAATAAAATTAAATATTAATTTATATCGCTTCATGTAAAAATGCCAGAAGACCTTCTACTGTTATTATTACAACGTGTACAAACTACAAAATATATAGTAATGGGTACTGTTCCAGATGACGCGCCTAATTTCCGTGACTTCGCGTCGACAACAATCGGGCATGTCACGGAAGCGCCCGAGCGCTGACGGAATAATTTTTTTATTTCTTTTATCTCATAAAAACATTTACAAAACTTTACCCCCCCCCCAAAAAAAAAAACACACTATTTTTACAAAAAAAAACATGATTTTAATCCATGTATTTTTTCTTTGAATTTATTCGTCTTATATTAGCGTCTGCCAGTCTTCCAGTTAGAGCTTGGCAGTTTGAATGCAGAGCTTGGCTATCGCTAAGAACGGAAACCCTAACCCTAACGGGAGCCCTACCCCTAACTGGGGTCCTAACCATCAACCATAACCCTAAAAAGGAAAACAGCGAAACAAATAAAAAAGAAAACATTGACAAAATCCCCTCCCCCCTCGCAAAAAAAAAGAAAATTTTCTTTCTACACATTTGATTGAAAATGGTTCATTTGACCCCCACCCTACCCCTGTCCTACAGTTTGTTCGGTTTTTATCTTTTTATCTATGTATTTTTTCTTTGAATTTATTCGTCTTATATTATCGCCTGCAAGTCTTCCATTAACACTTGGCGTTTTCGTCTCGGCAGCTCTCGGGTGCTTCCGCGACCTGCCCGATTGTTGTCGACGCGAAGTCACGGAAATTAGGCGCGTCATCTGGAACAGTACTTAGTAATGTACGAATCAGAATTAAACCTCATTTGCTATTTATTCAGGTTTCACTTTCAAAAGTCGTCATTTTATGTAGAAAAAGTAGGGGAAAATGAAGTGAACGAAGCAATGTAACAATGGGCTCTATAGATGGGGCCATGAAAAATACAAGAAAGAACAAGCCGCGCGTGCGTGGTCTCACTCTGTATGTTACTCGATGTGGCGAATGTAAAATGCAATAAATTTGGGCAATTTGGGGCATTCTTTAACCCCCTTTGACCCCCTGGGGGCGTGAACCAGATTTTTTCTGAGGTCAAGGATGCTTATTTTATATTTAGAACAATTGCCTCTACATTTTGGCCAAGTTTCAGAAAAATTGAATGGATGGATCAAACGTTATGGGAGAAAAAACTCATTTTTTCAATTTGGGGGCTTTTGACCCCCTGGGGGCGCGAACCAGATTTTTTCCAAGGTCTGCGATACTTATTTTCTATTAGGAACAATGGCTTCCACATTTTGGCCAAGTTTCAGAGAAATTGAATGGATGGATGAAAAGTTATGGGGCAAAAAATGTCATTTTTTTTTACATTTCGGGGCCTTTTGACCCCCCTGGGGGGCTAACCAGATATTCTTTTCAAAAATCGGAGAATGTCAATTTCTAACCTGATCAAAGTTACAACTTCATGCAAAATTTCAGAGAAATTCAATGGATGGTTGCGGAGAAAAATCCGGACGGACGAACATGCCTCAAAACATAAGTCCCCCGATTTATAAAATCGGAGGACCAAATAGAACAAAGATATATACAGATATTGAAGCAAAATTAGACGCTTGACAATAAAAACAACGAAATAGACAATAAAAACAACAAGTCGTATATGCAGAGACCCGACAGTTTATTAAGCAAGAGGTTTAGTTACATACTACATTATTTTTCAATGTAACAGCCGCCGGTGAAAACGACCACCTCAAGGCGCGAAATGAGTTACACGTATTGGTAGACACGTCCTTGTCTATAGCAGTGAACGCCCCACGATAGCAGCCTTCAGAGCATGGACCGTCTTGTGGGCGTCATGTTAGTCTTGGCCTCGATCATGTCTCAAAAGAAATAGTCAGAGGGGTTTCAGAGGTGAGGAACATTGTTGCAAAACCACGTCTGGGTCGTCTTGGTCTTATGTGCAAGAACGGAGTCCTGCTGGAAGACATAGGTGCCTCCAGCGGCGACCTCGTCCATTCAAGGCTTCACGACGTTCCCGAGCACCCTCTTCGTATTTTGTTTACTTTTTGTGAAGTGTCGGATTTTGATGCAACACCAAGTATAACTCGTAGTCAGAAGTTTGCAGTAACAAATATCAGACGAGTTTGATGTAAGTGGATAGCGTATTATGGAGACCTTCTAGCATTATTATGAGGTGTAAAAGTAGATACATATAGACGAAAAATACATGATTGCATGATATTAATATATCAAATAATCGATAAGCATGTCAACAGACTAGTTAAAATAAAGATACAAACACACCACTAAAGCAGAACCAAAATATTTCGGTCAATACATGCAACCATAATCATTTGGTGTTAATATTTTGGTCATGCTTTTATGATGTGTTTATATTACCAGTTTTTTTATAAATACCCACTTAGTTACTGATTCATGAATATTAATAAGTAACTGTTGCTGATCGGATAAATTCTGGTATATATATATATATATATATATATATATATATATATATATATATATATATATATATATATATATATATATATAGTAAGTTATGAAAATATATTTATGGCAATTAAGTTACAAAGAGGCTGCGGCGTTTCATCCCCGCAGGGAATCTTCAGGCTAAAATTCCTCCGGGGATGAAACGCGGGAGCCTCTGTGTAGCCTCATTGCCATAAAAATATGTTCATAACTTACTACCTAGCTCTACTTACGTATCGAGCACTGTTGAAGTAAATACTGAAAATTGATACATAAAATATTATATCTCCTTATAAAGTTTTATGTGGATTCATGAAATAGTAATATATATATATATATATATATATATATATATATATATATATATATATATATATATATATATATATAGTATTATTTCTCAATATGTACACCTGAGTAAAAGATGAGACTTTTTTCCGGTTGATAAGATATTAGTTTCTAATTATTGATCGATAACATCGACATGCCAGTGTGGCGGCTTCTTGTACATGTCTGTATGAATAAAAATAATTAAATAATTATATAAATAGCTCTATTTATTATTAAGCACTAATTTATAAGCCAAGTTTAAATTCCGTATATTTTTATTCTGTGGATGTCTATTTACCTAGATTACTATATGTATATATATATATATATATATATATATATATATATATATATATATATATATATATATATATATATATATATATTGAGAGAGAGAGAGATACAGACAGAGAGAGAGAGAGAGAAAGAGAGAGAGAGAGGTGGGGGCAAGAAAGCGACAGCAAGAGAAAACAATGAACAACTACTCGTAACGGTTAGATTTAATCGACTTTTTTTTAGAAATCTAACAATCGAAATTCATAATAAATGTGTCCATTCTGCCAAACTTCCGAGTCGGCAAAAAGACCATCAGAGTATAAAAGAACATATTATAGACAAACTATAACGCTTTGAAAGATGAAATATTTTTAGCTTTTCAAATACAGAAAATTAATACGAAAATGACGAACTTACAATATCGGTTCTAGTTACTTACGTCATTGATTAAAGCAATAACGTACATTTGTTTACACAAACACACTCATATAAAGTTTACATAAGGTACGAGGTTTAAGCCCACACATGTTTCATTTTTTGTCAATCGAAGCGGAAATATCATAAATTAATTTGGATTCAAACGTCTATCCATGCATAAGCTAACTATATACATAGAATAATCTAAATATTTTCATATATATATATATATATATATATATATACATATAAAATATTGACATACGCCATATATATATATATATATATATATATATATATATATATATATACATATAAAATATTGACATACGCCATATATATATATATATATATATATATATATATACATATAAAATATTGACATACGCCATATATATATATATATATATATATATATATATATATATATTCACATACAAATACCTATACGCAAATAGCGTATATGCAGCTATTTTTGGATAACATCCAAGAATTTGAAATAATGTTTTTACCAATCTGTAAAATCAACGAGATGAGTACTTTGTATATTTCACTGTTCACACACACACACACATATATATATGGGAAATGAAAAAGGAAAAACCAAAAAGGGATGTTTTTTTATATATTTATCAACGTTTCGTCTTTATTTGTAAGACTTCCTCAGGATGATAATTTTAAGAAAAATGTCATGCAAGTACGTGAAAATATTGGGTTGACATGATGGGTTGATCAGAAGAAGTAGTAGCCATTACTGGGTGCGCAGGCCCGGGCTTAGTGAAGTCAGTAGCATGGAATATATATATATATATATATATATATATATATATATAGCCATGAATTTTATAACTGTTCTTGTTCTAAATCTCTGAAACAGTTACATGGGAAAGATCTGATGGGTCCTGTTTAATATTTTACAATTTAAGTAAGGTCCCCTGTTTTTGTTTCACTGTCATATACGTAAATACTCTTTTGTATTCGTAAATTTCCGACAGTAAGTCGGCGTATGCAAGTGCAAAGCTTTTGATATTTAAGATTTAGTTAGTACCCCTGGAATTTTAAACTGCATTATTTTTCTTTGTTGAAAATGACTCGAAGTTTCTTTAGACTATATATATATATATATATATATATATATATATATATATATATATATATATATATATGATGGACTCTCCCGTCGATTTCGACGTATGAGTGCCCCACCAGGGGCTGCCCGTGCGTGAATTTTGTAATTGCAACAACCGCTCTCCTGAGTCGGCATTGCTTGATTCCAATGGCAAGTAGTAATACAAGACGACTGGAAACAATGCCGAGATAAGCAGATAGCACATACAGCACCTGGTATTCCCAAATGGTCACCCATTTAGTACTGGGCAGGCTCGACGCCGCTTAACTTCGGTGATCTAACGGGAATCGGTGTGTCAACGTGATTGAATATGTTACTAAAATTAACATAAACCAATTATTTCAAAAGTGCTCAATACAAAGTACAGCATTTATGAAATTACATAAACAATATTATAGCCTTACGTCAATCAACAAACGTTTCGATGCTACAGCATCGAAACGTTTGTTGATTGACGTAAGGCTATAATATTGTTTATGTAATTTTATATATATAATCCGGGGTTTCGAATCGCATGACCGGTAGTGAATAGTTATATCTCTATGCTGATGAGTCCCGATTTAAGGACAAAACGTATACGTACATAGATAATAAACAATAACAAATATTTATTATTATTTATCGCTCCTCGAAAAAGTAGAGCACTGTAAGTGTAGTATTAACACAGCATGACGTCACTAGCTTTAAATTTTCTTACTCCACAATGTCCAATATAGCACAAACCATCATCACATCTAACAACAAAAAAATTAAATCTGCCCAACAAACAACACCTACCATACACCCCACTAATAACTGCAACTGCCAAAAATCTAGAGAATGCCCATTAAACGGTGATTGCATACAAAGTAACGTTATATATTCCTGTACTGTTAAACAATACACCATTACACAAATTAACACCAATATGCAAAATAATACCAACATACAATCTCCCCCCTTTCCACTCAACCATCCCCATCAGCAACCCCCTCCACTAAATAACACCCTTCACACTGACCAACTCATACCACTAACTAATAATGGATCCGACCTTATCCCCCAAGATACCCCATTTTCCCCAACCAATAACCCTAACTTAAACCTCGACCAGTAAGCATCTCCAATAATATAAACAAAACAAATAATATAACAACAACCCCCCACAAAATTTATACTTATATTGGTGCCAGTGCTTTCCCCATTAAGACTAGAATCTCTAACCATATCTACTCTTTTAAACACAACAATAATAGTGCCACTAGCACTTCTCTGTCCAACCTAATAAAAAGTTTTAACATCAAAAAGATGTCGCTACTCCCTAAGTTGGTCTATATTAAAAAAGTCAAACTCATATACTCCTGGTTCTTCCTTCTGCCAACTATGTACCTTCGAAACTTATATGATAGCCACTGCAGCCAAGCACTTAAATGTTATTAACTCCAAAAATGAACTTATTTCAAATTGCAGACACAAGCGAAAATTTAAATACATTAATTTCATTACCCCCTCTGACACTCCTCCTCCCAGCCAATAACCCCCCCCCCCATTTTTTAGCATCTGACAAATCTCTAAACTATATCCCAGGGTAAGTTTGTAACTTCTATTCTTAACGCCCCTAATCTCACCAATTAACCCTCCCAATAAATGTTTCCTCCCCATTGCACCTAACAACTATATCTACCCGTAACACCTATAGTAGATTGAACTAACATTACTCCTCCTACTTCCCACCGATCATTAACATATCTAATATCTAGACTTTTACCTCATCTGCAATATAGCTCCTATTATCCTTTCATTTCTGCTCCACTCCCAACCTCTTATATTTATCACCTTTCTCCTATTCGTAAACCTACCCACAAACTCCTTCATGGCCTCTTATTCTTACTTTCTTATTATCTCCCACACATCCACTATATCCTCCTTATATTGTACTCCCCCTAATAGCAACATCTTCCTCTATAACTTTTTCGTCCTCTTTTTAACTACGATCTTCGAATTCCCCCCCCCCCCAATTGGGTCCATTTATATCCCCCTATAATTCTTATTAGATCTCTAACACACAAGCATCAAAATGTAAGTTTGCTTAATTTTTCAATCCAACCCTGGCCCATAACACTTATATAAATTCAATTGTTACTAGCATTTCCATCCTATCTCTTAATAGCCTCCATACCCCCCTTGAGAAAATTTTTTTAACTAATCGATTGATTCAGGCTAGTTGCATAACTACCTATTTTGACCTATTCTAAATAATCCTAATCCCTCTAACTAATCGCGAGCTATTTTCTATCGGTCTATTCTCTTCTGCTCACCTTACCTTATCTTTGACCAATTCCACCCCCATCCCCTCAAATCATATTTCCAATCTAATTGGAAACCCCCTGCAAGCTTCCCTTATATATCTAATTTAATTTTAAACTGTAATTGTTAATTGTCACCCTGTTACGACTCACTCACCATTTAAACTATAGATTATAACACTGACACTGCACTCAAGTTTAAATTGAACCAACCTAATCCCACCCCATTACTTGTAATCGAAACAAACTGCTTCAAACAATCTATCCTTATCCCTTACACTGTTCCCCTCTCCTAAATTTCAATTTATCTGAGTAGGATAGACCTGATCTTTAATTTAACTAACTCTTTTCCCATTAATTTATTTCCCCCTCTTTTCTCCTTGGTCATTTAATGTCCCTTCTAATTATTCATATAACCCTTAATTTGGTTTTAAAATAAATTAAAAAAAATTTTTTAAATTACTACTCCCTAGCTCCTTTTAAATTTTAAATTTTAATTTTTAATTTTTTAAATCTTTTTAATTTTTTAAATTTTAATCATTCACTCTCTCTCATACCTCTATTTATTTTACCATGCTTTTAACTAATTATATTTTAACCCTTTTTAAACCCCGAGCAACCCTTACCGGTAACTATATTAAATTCGTTTTAGCTGCTTCACTTGTCACCTCTGAAATGTTAGAAGCTCACTCATTTGATTTCTATTTTTAGAATACAATCTCGACACTCCTATCCCGCTTCAGATTAATCCCACCCTCCAAAACATATATCCTACCGCCCGCCCACACCCTCAACCACCCTGTCACTTTAACTTCATCCCCATACCAGCCTTCCTCCTGTTCCTCTGCCTTCTTTTTTTATTTCCTCCCAACTCTCAAAGCGGCTATTTAAACAATCCCGTACCTCATAAACCCTCCCCCATAACCCCAAATCTTTAAACATTTTGCCTTTTTGTTTCATTTGGATTTAAACCTGGAACGAGATATCATCTGCCTTATTTGGTCCTGGAAGTATATTAAAATAACCAATTTCTCCCTTTTCAATCCCCTTTAAGTGCGTCTGGACTCACCTATATTTTGAGCACTTTCTCCACACTGCTCCCACGCAAAGAGTTTTCTTCACATTCTACAATTCATTTGACTTCTTTTCAACGGAAATTTACCATCCGGACAATCTGCATATATTTTTCACGTAATTTTTCTTTTCATTCACTGCGTTTTTTTAACAAAAATTCCTTTAATAATAATTTTCATATTTTTCAAATATTTGAACTTTGGTTTTTTCGAAAGCCAACTTATCCATCTGTATTTCTCCTCTGATGATAAGATTTCGATCTTTGAAAAGCCTTGGCTTAAGAAAAGAATAATAAACACTAGTTTATTACTGAATACACCTTGCATTGAACAATTGAAATTTGAAATAAATTTGGACAATCGTCGCATATTTATCACTCTTTTTTCTTCTATCTCTACAATTGCTCTAGCTCGTATATTGAGCTAATCCTCTTCACAATAGGTTCCATCTACTAAAAGTGTTTACTTTGGTTTATATATATATATATATATATATATATATATATATATATATATATATATATATATATATATATATAGTTTGTCTGGTATTATGTACGTCCCCCGTAAACCTAAATTTGCTTCCAAAGTTTGTCAAATCTTAAACGATTAATTTAGATGTCAAAACAAATTTTGGCTCCAGTTGATTGAATTTAATATAAAAAATGTCGTTTTTATGCAAAATTCAAAAATCAATTTTTACTTTAATAAAAAGACGATAAAATCATTAACAATTAATCCCAACCTATAATAGAACAAACATCACACGCACATAAGTCTTTGAAGCATTTGCATATTAATAGAGTTACCCTTGTTCCTGTCAACAACCAGCAATCAATTATCCATTGATTCTATTTATTGTTTTTATTTCAGCAAGCTTAATTTCCGATATTGTGCTTTAAAGTGCTCCCCATAGGCCTTGTTTGATGTCATATCGTTTACCACTAACGTATAATTTAAACTCTACAATTGACCATAGATTTTCGATCGGATTCACGGAGATACAAAATGGCGGACATTCCATCACCTTCTCTAAGTGACCCTTTTACGCTATAAAATGTAGGGCCAAACATAAAGATCCATGAGAATGAGAATTCTTAGACGTAAATGCACACATTACTTTTAAAGTGCACTTCTTATATTTGTTCCATTCAAAGAATACACAGACTGTTCCAGAAGTCGTGAACACATTTGGAGATTGAATATCTCCAAAACTATTAAGGATATAAAAACGCGCCTGAAATATATAATCATTCGCATTACAAAAAAAATTAATGAATTTAGCTTTGCAGTGATACCAGTTATATCTTAATACCATTCATAGTTCAGCACATATCAGGACTTGAGATGTGTCCAAGACTTCTGGAACATCCAGTATTTAGATTAAATAACAATAATTTTCACTGTTCAGTTTAATTATTTCACCAATTCTGAATGATCCAATAACGGTTATGTTGTATTTTACATCTAATAGAATATATACACTTGAACACGGGTTTAGAAAAAAGCATATATCTTTTTAATCTCACATGTTATATAAATAGAGATTCTGAACGTCCTTCTGAAGGTCACATGTTTTTTAAACGTAATAAATACATTTTCAATAAACCAGAAGTCGTGAATATCTCCAAAACTATTAAGGATATAAAAACGCGCCTGAAATATATAATCATTCGAATTACAAAAAAAAAAAATTAATGAATTTAGTTGATACCAGTTTCATCTTACTACCATTTATAGTTCAGCACATATCAGGACTTGAAATGTGTCCAAGACTTCTGGAACATCCTGTATTTAGATTAAATAACAATAATTTTCACCGTTCAGTTTAATTATTTCACCAATTCTGAATGATCCAATAACGGTTATGTTGTATTTTACATCTAATAGAATATATACACTTGAACACGGGTTTAGAAAAAAGCATATATCTTTTTAATCTCACATGTTATATAAATAGAGATTCTGAACGTCCTTCTGAAGGTCACATGTTTTTTGAACGTAATAAATACATTTTCAATAAACCAGAAATCGTGAACACATTTTGACGTTGAATATCTTAAAAACTATTTTTAAATATAAAAACGCGCCTGAAATATATAATCATTCTCATTACAAAAGAAAAAAACTTAATGAATTTAGCTTTGAAGTGATACCAGTTTCATCTAACTACCCTTCATAGTTCAGCACATATCAGGATTTGAGATGTGCCTAAAACTTTTGAGACAGAGTTTAGGTTAAATCGCAATAATTCCCACCGTTCAGCTTAATTATTTAACCAATTCTTAATGATCCAATTACGGTTATATTGTATTTTACACCAGTATCTGATAGAATATATACACTCGAACACGAGGTTAGAAAAAACTATATATCTCTTTATATTCACATGTTATATAAATAGTGATTTTTTACGTCCGTCTGTTAGTCACGTGTTTTTTAAATATATATCTATATTAAAAAATCAGAGATCTTAACTACTTTTAGAAATCGGGAATAGTGCACGAATAGTAAATTATAAATTCATTCATAACAAATAAAGCGGGCGCCATGACCGCAAATCGATACCAAAACCATGAGATCATTAGTCTAAGGTTCTACAAACTGACCTAGTTGGAATTTTTTTATGAACAGAGCTTAAAACATTGCCTTAACAAAATAAGTATAGTTATTGCGTGACGTCACGTTTCAAAAAAATTAATTCAAACAGATGCGTTCATGACTCAAGAGACTCTCATCCTAAATTCGTTTTAACATCGCACGGATTGATAACACACCAAAAAACGAAATGAAGAAAAAAAGAGAAAAAAAGATGTTTTAATATATCTTTATTGACATTCTGACGAAGAAGTATATCTTCGAAAATTAAATTAAACAAGAAAGTAATAAAAATAAAATGCATTGTATGGCGTTCTAATTACTAATTATTATTTTTACTAATTCATATTACCATATAAACAATGCTTTCTAAACAAGAACAATATTTCTTATTACATAAACGATAATAACAAAATAAATAAATGAATAGGTAAACATTATCAATAGCGTTGGAAATTATGATAATAGTCCAAAACAATTTATTTTGCTTTAACTACGTATTGTATGTACTTCTTTCACGATTATATAATCCTCTCACCATAACAAAAATATGTGACCGGGTGGGAAGCATACATTTGCTAGTAACATTAATAACAAATATACTACACATATTGATAGTCTATTCCGGACACAATTTTAAATCATTCCGGGTGCATTTTGGTTGTGACGGGTGGTATTACTCTACAACAGGTTAGTTCGACATTTCCGTATCACCTTCTTCTTGTTTTATTTTAACAACAATGACGTCTGCGTCGTGTAAGATTGGTCCACCCATCAGGTCAGTCGAGCTTCAAACGAGACTCATCCATGAGAATTACTCTTAAAAGTCATTTCTCATCTATTTCCTTGTGACGTTGAGCGGCCGGTAATAATTTAGATTTAATTTGCTAGTAACATTAATAACAAATATACTACACATATTGATAGTCTATTCCGGACACAATTTTAAATCATTCCGGGTGCATTTTGGTTGTGACGGGTGGTATTACTCTACAACAGGTTAGTTCGACATTTCCGTATCACCTTCTTCTTGTTTTATTTTAACAACAATGACGTCTGCGTCGTGTAAGATTGGTCCACCCATCAGGTCAGTCGAGCTTCAAACGAGACTCATCCATGAGAATTACTCTTAAAAGTCATTTCTCATCTATTTCCTTGTGACGTTGAGCGGCCGGTAATAATTTAGATTTAATTTGATTGTTTTGTTTAGCGGCATGTCAACCATTGTAAGGTTATTTTATGCCAGTAAGCCTCGATTAAGATGCCTTCATAAAGTTCAGTTAGATATTTTATTCAAATTTTACTTGTTTAAACCTATATCTTAGAGTATATCTCACATTCTTTAAGAAATGGTATTAGTGTATTATAATTAAGACAACACGTTCGTATATTTACCAGAGTGTATTTACAGAAGTACAGAAAGCCTGCGTCCGATACTGTGGTTATGACTGCCAAGACACTTAGTCATAACTCTATTCGTATCGTCTGAAAATGTCAATCTTTCCCCGAAATAGGATAGATCAATATCACACCATAAAACCCCTTTTTTAGCCTTTCTCCGTATAGAGTAGATACCTTTTCCTCTTCGGGTTGACTTCAATAACTGATTGTCAGGATCGAATCCTCGACTGGTATGTATACCGACACAAAACGGCAACTTTGATTTTGGTTTCTGATGAACAGCGAGTGAATGCATTTAATGACTGAATTTTACTCGTTGAGAAACAATTGTAAAACCATCAGCAATTATGCCATGCAATGATTAAATAAAAATAAAAACATGGCTTCATAAAAGACTGAATTATTTGGTCATTTGGAGATAAACCATCACTATATATATATATATATATATATATATATATATATATATATATATATATATATATATATATATATAAGTATACATTTTTATTTATACAAACATTATTGGTTACATATGTGCATACATGTTTCGGTTGCACTTTTCCCAGAAAGTCAACCTCATCAGACCAAGACTTTTCTCGAAAATTCTTGGTCTGATGAGGTTGACTTTCTGGGAAAAGTGCAACCGAAACATGTATGCACATATGTAACCAATAATGTTTGTATAAATAAAAATTTATACTTATAAACAGCTCTACTTGTTATTGAGCACTTTTTATAAACACTTGAGTTTCTACGGATTTACATTTACAGAAACTAATACCATACATGTACGATATATATATATATATATATATATTTGTGTTATAGTGGAATAATTCCAGGAGGAAATCCGGGTATGAGAGCTCAATGTAGTAAACAGAGCAATAATAAAATATAATAACACGAAATCACATAATTGTCGATGCAATAATTTATTTCAACCGTTCGGTTTTTTCAAGCATCACTCAGACAATTACATTTTTGAGACTGATAGAAAATTGAATTTCCCTACCACAGTTCCAATACAATCATAGATGGTAGTAGTAGCAACCAATTTGATACATCTTTTATAGAGAGGGGGAAAATTTAAAACTTATATTTAACTATGGCGGGCGAAGGGGAGGGATCTTTAAGTTAATCAACTAAAAACTGCCATGTCAAAATTATGACACATACGACTTGGCGATATCAACCATATAGGCAATTTTACTCACGCGCATACACAAAACTAAAATACGCACACATCATATGCGCACTCACATACATAATCTCACTCGCACATTATCATAACTAAGCATAATCACATACGCAACTTTTATTCATCTCCAGCCAGAATGCGTCCGGCGAAACTCGTGTTCTCAAATTCGGTTAGAGAAAAGAAAGAAAGAAACAATTAACAGGCACAGAGAAGATATAGACATATATATATATATATATATATATATATATATATATATATATATATATAACCTTATATAAATAGAGATTTATATTGTATATCACGGAACGTTTTGTTGAAGAGGACATGTAATTGTTTATAGACATATTCTCAGCCGCATGTGCCTTTGGTCTCACAATAAACTTGAAGAAAACTGTTATGACCTTGACAGGCCGGTTATTATTAAGACAACACGGTAGAGTGTATTTAAAAGAGTGTTTTTACAAGAGAGTATTTACAAGAGTGTATTTCCAGAAGTACAGAAATAGTATGTACAGAAAGTCTGCGTTCGATACTGTGGCCATGACTGTCACGACACTTAGTTGAAACTCTATTCATAGTATCTGGAAGAGTCCATATATTCCCTAGATAGGGTAGATCAACATAACGCAATAAGATTCATGAACAAAGTGTGAAACTTTACTGGGTGGAGTTTACCTGTGAGTTTCTGTGACAGATCCGAACTTGCAAATTTTTGTACACCTTTCCCTTCTTCTTGAAACTTATCTCTCCAGCCTCTCACATATCTGCTCACTAGTCTAGATTGTTAAACTACACTTTAGTTCATGTCCATTATGACTTCGTAAATGCTTGAATAATCTAGATTTTCAAAAAGCTATCTTCATCATTTAATGATTTTTGTGAATCTCTTTTTGCTATATGCAAGATGAACATTCCTTCAATCAATTCAGTATCGCTAGATTATTTACATTACACAAGTTTTAAGATATAAGAATTATATAGTCATACGAAAAGAATACCCGTCTCAGGGTAGGTAAAACGAATTCTCTCAACAGAACAGTTTTTCACCACTTTTATGTCCTTATACGAAGATTAAAATCAAGATATAATAATATTAAACCTTATGTCTAAAATCCTTATTCCGATTTTGATCACAATCTATTACATGATTTTGATTTCAGAGAATGTCTTAAGTGTTGGTTCAAGGCTCAAGGGGTCTTAAAAAGGAACTGAAATTCAGGAAATCTTACATAATTGGTTCCTAATGACTGTGGATCAAATTCAAGGCAAATTTAAAATATTTCAATTTTAAAATGAGAGGTTGTGTTTATATTATGCCCTTTAAAACCCTTAAAAATGCTTCAAAGAAACGCAAATTAAGGTAATTTTTTTATTGATGTCTGATACATAATCTTAAAATTTCACAAAAATCGAAGGTATCTAAATTTTTACGAATGCCTGTGACTCCATTTTACCGCTTTACCTCAAACTAATTTAAACTAAATATAGCAAACATTACGACGTCTTACGCATAGTATTGATTTACTCCTCTCCAGGAGTTAGGCACAAGCCCAGTTTTTATCTTACTCCCACAAGTAAGATGTAACCCAAGGTCGGGTCGGGAAAGTGGGGTTTAAAAATTGCCTGGGAAGCCCCGTCGGCATTCCCCGGTAGGGGCGCCTCAGGCAGTAAGCAATAAACTTACTCCTCCTCAAAGAGGGGAGGCGAAGCCTGGGAGGGTGGACCTCCTAGAACTGCACAGGACAGACCCATAGACCGGCATAAATCAAGCCCCGAAGGCCAAGACAATACCAGTCTATGGGGGGGGGGCAGTATCCATCGGAACAGATACTACACTTTGATCTTAGCCAAAAGGCCAAGAGTAGCTGCGTTCACAAATTCATAATGACCGATTAATTAGTTTTGAAGTTTATACTTACATGCAAATATATAAATCTATACACATACATAACTTTATATAACGATATAGATATAAGTGTGTGTGTGTGTATGTGTGTGTGTGTGTGTGTGTGTGTGTGTGTGGACAGCAAATATACATTAAGTTTGTTTCACTTGACTTAGCAATGCCGACATCACTCGATTTTCGGGTAGCACAAGGAAAAGGCTTTGCCCACGTGAAAGGAACAGACGCACCGATGGATAAAAGACGGACTACAAAGTGGATTCTCCCAAATAAGAAGTGGTTCTTAGTATTCGACCGGATGGCAGCTACGGCGAGTAAAACAAAACATTAGACGCTGAAAAGTTTTGCTTAGACACGCGCTGAATAATTTGCAAAATGCGAATGAACGCCAAGACCTTTGCCTTTTGAAGAGCCTCAGTAGTGCGTACTTATTTATCATCGCCAATTTACAGTGGTACATATATAATGTGTATACCCACGATGCTCAACTAAATGTATATTTCAGCCAAAGTAATGTACATATGAATTACGTTGCATGTTTAGTTGGTTGTATGTTTGCGGTGCATACGAAAAACCGACTTGCTGCATGTGAGAGATATTTGACTAACACAAAAGAGGTCACACAAGTAAGATATCTCTGGTTGTTGATTTGGCCACCCCGAATTTGATTTCTGTTTTTTAAAAGAAACGCGTCTCTTTAAACGGGATTCATTCTAAGAAGTGAAGCGTCTGGAAAAAATTATATTTTTACAGGTTAGAGGTTCTTTTCTGTGGTTATCACTAATTCAGGGACTTCATCATTTAATGGCTGTCCAGATATAGAACCCCTGAGCAGTAGATTTGTCTGTGGTCATAGATAAGACTGGCAAATATGAGTGGTCAGTTTCTATGCAGTCGAATGGGGATGGGCTGAGAGGAGAGACGAATGTGGTCAGTTCCGGTGTCCGGCTTAGAGTGACTGAGAGAAAGAGCAGACATCTAGGATGTCCGGTCAAAAGTACATATATTCAGCGGGTAGGTACGGAAAGTCAGTGAGAGTTGGCCCTGTGGGCGTCACACAGTCAGTTTGGTATGTGCACCTTCCAAGTAATATGGGGCATTGGACTTGTGTTTTGATTTGGTGGGAGAAAAATTTCTCATTTCTAAGTTTGTTGTTCAAAAGCGAGTGCGATTGTAACGTCAAACACATAAACCTCTATAACTTGCTTTAAACTGGAGTTGTTGTTATATTTGTAGATAGAATTCTTCTGTTGAAACACTGATTGAGACAATACGGCTGACACTGACACCGGCGTCAGAATCGAGCAACAAGTTGGGCCGGTACAGCGAGCAGACGATCACAGCCTGAACAAAATATAAAAAAGCGTGCTAGTACTTTTAAATATAGAAAACCCCTATGTTGTTCTTTGACTGGCGGCTTCTTCTATATAGGTGAAACGAAGGCTTTGATAGATTGAACAACTATAAACAAGGGGAAAATGCGAGATTATGTGTGATTGGGTAGTCAATCAGAATAGTTATCTCAAGTGTAAATTCTAACTTAACGGAGGTTCTTTAGATAGAAGAAGTATGGAAATATGTTGGAGGAGAAATCGGAATAGATCATCGGAAATGGAGAAAATAAAGAAGATAAAAGTATCTCCAAATCAGCTTCATTGGGAAACTAAAATAGAAAGAAAACTAAACTTCCTCAATCCAGAATTAGCACAAGTCAGATTCCTTAAGGCGTCTATTCTCTCTATTCTGTATATATTGTATATTATGCAATAGTGTTCCAATACATATTTGGTATTGCTAATTCTATAAATATTAGCTTTAGTTGAATCAGTTTCCAATCTGCTGGGATAATTTTAGAATCGATGACAATTTAAATCAAGGAATATTTGTTTAGATCAGATGTGTCTTTAAAAGGACGACTACGTGGCAAAATGAATTTACACTATTAACCTACAATTCAATGAAGAATCTGCGGTCATCTGCTTTTGAAATTAAAACCAAACCAAATACATGTGTATGTGCAATCTGCATGTTTAGTGATAGAAGTAGAATTTCCAGTCTTGGTATAGCAGACAACCACATACGCAGAATCGCTTATAGATATGAGTGAACTCATGTAAAATGCTATTTCACACTTAAGCGTAACAAGCCAAATCAAATGTTATTTCAAACTTAAGTGTGACAGACCAAATAAAATGCTATGTCGAACTTAGTGTGACAAACGAAATCAAATGTTATTTGAAATTTAAGTGTGACAATAGACCTCTTCAAAATTGACCTTTTTCTTCAAACATATGAAAACTGATATTATTCCCATTCTCCAAGGTCTAAATTAGCTAAATATACCAGTTATTGTGATCTTGGACCTTGGCTATGCCTGCCTCAAGAGCCATGTAATTTTATTGTTGACGTTTTTCAAAAACGCTGCAAAATTTGGGATATTATGTCCTTATTTTCATTGTAGCTTTCCAGAGGTTGATGCTATAGCATTGAAAGTGGTACCAAATGAAAGCTAATAAAATTTTCTTGCATATGGTAGTAATCACATGAACACCTGTGTTAATTTTAATTAATTTTAATGCACAAACATATATATTTTTTATGCTTGGAAAGGATGCCATCATATAATACATAACTTTATCTCAAAAATGTTACTCTTAATGCATGTATATAATTTATTATCACTAAGTATGTTTTATCTCTTCATTTCAGATTGTAAGTTAAAGCTGATTTGTTAAGATTTGTGAACTGCTGACAACATGGCATCTGGAAGACAACTATGCTGTGGGAAAGTGGTCAGCGATACAAGTGAACGGGATAAACCAACTGAAAAGAGAAGAAAGGTGGCAACTCCTGCCACAAGGTCATTCAGTGATGTGTATCTCATTGGGCAACCCAGCTCCAGCATCAGGGGCTCTCAACTTCCTACTAATCGCCAGGTGTTCCAGTATTTCCTGCATTTGAGGAATGATAATCCCAACAGTGACAATAGGTCTTTAGACCATGATACAGTGGATGTCGTTTTGCCATTCTGGAATATGGCAAGGATTAAAACACTAACTAGACCAAATGCAGTCAACCGTTTCATGATCCTCCAAGAAAAGTACAGGAAAATTGTTAAAAACAAGGGAAGAAATAACAAACCAGAGGAAGAGAAACAAGCTAACTTTCTGAAGGACTTAGACAAGTTATTTGATATTGGAGCAAAGGATGTTGTGGAGGAGATAAGAAGCAACAGGCTGCTCACAAAGGAGACCAAGGAAGAGGACGTCAATTTCTACTTGGACCAACAGACAACTCGCCTGGCACACATGTCAGGTCATGATAAGGTGTTTGAGAAGAAGTCTAGAGAGAAAAGCTTCCGAGAAGAAAGAGAAGAGAGAATGTTATCATCAGTGACTGCTGCAGCAGCAGAAGTTGGGAAAATTTCAAGTGATGAAGACCCAGAGAACAGTCAAGGCTCTGGTACTAGTGAGGGTTCAGAATACACTGAGACAACACCAAGCTGTTCATCAAAACCAAGTACGATAACCTTACACTTTCCACACTCAGTTATGACCAGTGAAGAGATTTGTAGCACTGTAGATCGGTTGTCACTCTCTGACAACCAGACTACAGCCATGGTGTCTGCAGTGTTGAAGGCAGGAGGCGCAGATCTTGATGACTTTGTTATATCAGCCTCTACTACAAGACGAAATAGGATAAACACTCGTCATAACTTGTGCCAAAGTTACATGAATAACTTCAAGGAAAGTCCGCCAGATTACTGCACACTACACTGGGATGGAAAACTTCTACGGGATGTTCTTGGTGAAAGATACCCAGTGGAAAGTCTTGCAGTGCTCGTCTCTGGTACTCCACAGTATGAAGAAGGGAAGCTGCTTGGTGTGCCCTTCATAGAAAGTTCCACAGGAATCCAACAGTGTAATGCTACATTGGAACTGATAGAAGCATGGGGTCTCACAGACAACATTGTAGGCTTGGTATTTGATACCACAGCAAGCAACAGTGGCATCAACAAGGGTGCAGCGAAGCTTATTGAAGAAAAACTAGGCAAAAAGGTATTCTACTTCGCTTGTCGCCATCACATATCAGAGGTAATAATTGGAAGTGTATGGGAGGCTGTGTTCAGCAAGGTCAAGAGTCCTGACAACCCAATGTTCAGCAATGTGAAAGAGAAGTGGGGCAAGTTGGTTAAGGACTGCCCAAGAGTTCTGGGCCTAGTTGAACAAGACTTGAAACAGAAGACAAGCACAATTGCAGTCTTAAGCAATTTCCTTGAGGAAGCAAGTCCGAGGGCAGATTACAGAGAGGTGGCAGAGCTGTGCCTGATCCTGCTTGGTGAGGAACCTCCTCGAGGTATCCACTGGGCCAAGCCAGGTGCCATTCACCAAGCCCGCTGGATGGCCAGGAACATTTACTGTATGAAGATGCTCATGTTTTCCAAGGAACTAAAATACAACACGGACACTATCTTCAAGCTGGAGAGGATGAACAAGTTCCTGACCTTATTCTACACCAGCCACTGGGTGACCACCACATCTGCAGCTGATGCACCTATCCATGACCTCCAGCTTATGAAGAACATGCTGCAATACAAGCAGTATGACTATGAACTGGCAACCTCTGTTCTCAAGAAAATGAACAACCACCGCTGGTATCTGACCCAGGAACTAGTGCCATTCACCTTGTTCAGTTCACATGCAAGCATGACCAAGTCTGCAAAAGTAAAGCTCGCAGTCAAGCTGTCAGAAACAGAGAAACCTGAGAGTTACAGGAAAGGCAAGCCAGTGTTTCCTGTCATCAATGCAGCTACAGTTCTCACAGACCTGGTAGGGCCAGAGTCTCACTTTCTGTTTGATGCTCTTCGAGTGAAATGTGACTGGCTCACTACTCCTGCTGACACCTGGGAAGACAATGACAGCTACAGGAATGCACAGACGTTTGTGAGGTCAGTGAAAGTGACCAATGATGTGGCTGAGAGAGGTGTGAAACTAATGAGTGACTTTGCAACTCAGATCACAAGTGACCCAGAGCAAAGAAGCTGCTTACTACAAGTTGTGGAGTACCACAGGAAAAAATTTGACAGTTTCAAAAAAGCCACATTGAACAAGTGATAATACATGTATTAGTAACATCCTATCTGACAGTTTCTTATGCAATATATGTGTCAGTGCAGTGCTATCATACTACCAAACTGATTTTTTGTAGTGTCCCAGCTGTTTATGCATTAAAATTAGTTAAAATTTACACAGGTGTTCATGTGTTTTATTGTGCTTGCTACCATATGCAAGAAAATTTTATTAGCTTTCATGTGGTACCACTTTCAATGCTATAGCATCAACCTCTGGAAAGCTACAATGAAAATAAGGACATAATATCCCATATTTTGCAGCGTTTTTGAAAAACGTCAACAATAAAATTTCATGGCTCTTGCGGCAGGCATAGCCAAGGTCCAAGATCACAATAACTGGTATATTTAGCTAATTTAGACCTTGGAGAATGGGAATAATAGCAGTTTTCATATGTTTGAAGAAAAAGGTCAATTTTGAAGAGGTCTAGTGTGACAAACCAAATATAACGTTATTTCTAAACTGATGTGTGACAGACAAAATAACAACGTTATTTGGGTTATGAATAAAGGTGAAATAAGATGTGTATAAAAAGTAAAATGTCGATCAATTTACTTTTCTTTCCCACTCCGTCAAAATAAAAAAAAGTCAACCGCGATTTAAAAATAAGAATCGATGTAAGAAATACTTTGCGTCTTCAGACGGGAATTGAACTCGGAAGCGCGTCTAAGCTGGCATTTTGTCATTGTTAACACGCAGATTATATAAGAAAAACTATGAGACAGTATTATGTATGAAGGTAAAATACCGCCCAATTGAAGAAAATCGCTTATTAAATAGAAAGATGTTAGATATTGGTGGTGAAATGATAAAAAATAATTCTGATTAAGTTTATTTAAGAGTTCTTCACGGTGTCATTGGTGGCAGGAAGTGAACTTGGGATTGCAAATGAATTATCTCTTCTGACCTTCTCTATATGTGTAATCAAAACAAAAACGTTCGATCGGATTAAATATGAAATTTAATGAAATTAGTTGAAATGAATATTTTTGGTTTTGAGAACGCAGAACAATATTTCCCCAAACTTACTGAGCAGTTTTAAGCACGTAACTTTTGTTTACCAAGCTATTATTGTCAAAGAAATGGAGATAAGTTTACTCAATTCATAAATAACATGAATTTTCACATAAAAATTTATTATTAAATCATCGAAAATCATGTATTTTCCTATTCACATTTTCACACACACAAATTATTTTGTAAAATATCTACAAAATGTTTAATTTAATTCTACGATCTCAAATTTCTATTTTGGCTAATTTTTATAGTAAACTTCCTATTTACTTGCCTTTCTAAAATGGAAAAGTTAGACACAAGGTCATTTTTATGTGATGTATAATTTGCACCGCAAAAATGGAGCACTCTGGATGGAAGAAGATAAAAATTGCCCCAGTCAAGAAGGATCTCTCCTCGACTGACAAAAGAACAGAACAGATACTACACCTTGATCTCAGCCCGAAGCTAAGAAAAGTATAAATGAGTAAGTCTAACTTTAAGTATTTCTTTCTGTCTCATAAGCAAGTTCTGTCTCATAATCGAGTTAACTAACTGCTGTCAATCACACCTTATATCCTGCTGCATCTGTCAAAACATATCTACACTTAATGATGCAATACTAGTTTTAATAAATACTCTTGGATTTCTCAAGAAAAATTTGAAAAATGCACTAACAAAATTCGTGGTAATATATTATAAATTATTGGTTATCTCTCCTTAGCTGGGATAAATCCCGACAGGAGTCTAAGAAATATGGGTTATCTTCCCTTAGCTGGGAAAGTTGCCGGTATGTGTCAGAGCAGAAAAGCAGGCTTAAAAAAAAAAAATAAGCGCCAAAGCAGACGCACACGGGACGCAGTACGGCTTTAACCCTGCAGGAAGAAAGGGACGCGGCGCTGACCGCTAAAGAACATACAAGGCAACGACTCTTTCAAAATACTATTTGAACCACCGATCAATTTACTAACCAGCTAAATACAACTCTTTGAAAAGCTAACAACCACTCAATTCTTTGTTTCCGTTTAACCGCTGAACGAAGACGTTATTTAGCAAGCCATTCTACTATATATTCGCTATTTATTCTATTGTGTATAAATCTCTTCTACATTATACATTGTTGTGTGTCAGTTACTTCAACGGCTGATCGGGCGGTCGTATTAAATCTCTGGAGTTATAACAACCGAGAGTTTACCCCTATGCTATTCTAACTATTGATTTAGTGTTGGGACGACTAATTGAAATCGAAACAATTCTCACTATTGATATTGAAGAATTATCGGACTGGGACTCTGTTCGGAAGTTGGGGGTCAAACTAAAGGTAATTTACACCATTTGTAATCGGATTTTGAAATTCACTAGTGTTGAGACGATTAATTGAAATGGGAATCGGAAGAATTGGCACGCTTTGGGATATCGAAATCGGAAAAGTGTATGTCTATTTTCCCATGCAAAGAACGATTTTTTTAATTGTTTGTTCTTTGTTTGTTTTTGTTTAAAACTTAATTTTCCATTGCTGATACTAATGATAAAATGATAAATATATTTTTATTATTTTAAACTACCGGTAAAACTAAAATCTATAAAGTGTATTTTTACGTTTGCGAAAATATATGCACATATTACATGGGTTTATAGAGAAAATGTTTATTTCTGCTTTTCTGGGCGATTCAAAATATTTGTGTGCTCCTGAAGTAAAACCAGTTTGCGCTTAGGCAAACATACAGAGATAGCAACATTTTAGATATAGATAGCGTTTTTTTGGCAATCCAATATCTTATATATCCAATACTCCTGGCAAAACAATGAGACTCATGATAAAATCATCTCCATTGTGTTTCTGTGTTATATATCATCCAATGTGAAAATATAGACATTGCCACCTCTTTTTTTAATTGGGCAAAGGGTTAAATATCTTCTCTGGCGAATAGCTGGAAAATATTATTGAAAATAAAAAGTAACGGTTGTTTTCTTTTGTGGAAATCGATCCAGACAAGGCATGAAGCCACTTAATGTATGCCGGTAAAAATATTACTTAAAGTTTTAAAAAAACTAGCCAACGGTAAGTCTTATATGGATAGATTCCGACCCAGAAAACAACAGTTCTTCTCCTTGTCAGAAACATCGTGCATGGAATGTGAGGACTAAAGGACAAAAAAGGAAAAGAGGGTTACGAGGTTGCCGAAAGTAAACCCAAGTTAGTCACTTTCTACTCTCCTTTTAGCTCAAAGTATACTTTATTTATCTTAAATATGGATATCCTTTTTTTTATTAGTAAGGATTTGATTCTAGCTAGTAGGCAGAATGGGTGTCCACTTGATTTATTTTAATTAAATTACTAAAATTCTAGTTTTAATTAAAATATTTTAATAGAAAATTAAATAGAAAATTAAATAGAAATTTAATAGAAAATTAAAATAAAATATTTTAATAAATAATAATTGTTATTAATTAAAAATTAAAATTTTTAATTAAAAGACATCTACTTTTAATTAATTTAATTAAATTTTAATTAAATTACTAAAATTCTCTAGCTAGTAGGCAGAATGGGTGTCCACTTATTCCTACTTTTCTGGCCGATTCCGAATATCGTCTACCTTTTTTCTCATGAACATTTTGTTTGTGAAAAAAAAAACCTTTTTCGCTTAAAAATACACACAGATGGTCGAATTACAGATAAATGTATTGTTTTCAGCAAGCTATTTGGATATCCAAATGCTAGCTTTAGATAAAATAATCTTCACCGTGTTACTTCGTGTTATATACCATTCCATGTAGTAACATAGATATTGTTCATTCTCTTTCCAATTGGTCAAAGGTGAAAGAAATTATCTGCTGAATGTTTACTCGGGCGATTAGATGGTTGATTGTTATTGAAGAATGAGGCAACAGCCATTTTACCTTAAAATATAGTGTATTTATCTTTAATTTTTTTCTTAATGTTTCTAAGTATCTTCAGAGGGAGACACGAGACGTCACGATGCCCTTATCAAATACAAGATTACATTATCATGTTCATCTTCACTAAATATCTCTCACATAATCCAATTTCGGCCATCTTTGTCAACCATGCATATTAACGTTATATGTTTCGCGAAATTACTCTACACTGAACATCACTGCCGATTATATGGGGATGAAACGCCTAAGTATCTGTGTAGCTTAATTGCCATGAATATATTTTCATATATTTATATATCTATATATATATATATATATATATATATATATATATATATATATATATATATATAAAAGCTCACAGATACGGCTTATAACATATCTGTGTGCTTCATATATATATATATATATATATATATATATATATATATATATATATATATATATATATATATATGTCTAAAGAAGCTTTGTGTCATTTTAAACAAAAGAAAAACGAAGGAAAATGCAGTTTAAATTCCCAGAGAAACTAACTAAATCCAAGATATCGCAGACTTAACATTCGTTTAAAAAATTCATAAATAAAATTTTTAAAAATAAAAATAAAAAGGGAATTCAAGTATCTAATAGTGAAACAAAAACAGGGGACCTTAACTTAAGCGTGAAATATTAAAACGGGGATCATCAGCTGTTTACCATGTAACTGTTTCGGAGATTTAAAAACAGGACAGTTATAATTTTCCTGGCTCTCCAATGGTACTGATCAAACTACCATTTCCCCAATAATCAAGTGTAGAAATAATTCAGTTTAAATGTCACTAATATATACATAAATAAATAATAATAATAATAATAATAATATCTTACCCTTAAGAACCAACAAGTGATTATAAATTAAAAGCATACTACATTAAAAACAATGAAAACGTGACTGCTTACTTGCCGACTACAACATGGCCCTTTTAAAGTCCAATGTTAAAATATTTCTTGCCCGATCATCATCCTAAATAAACAAATTCTGACAATTGTACGAATCGTTTCAAATCCTTTCATCACCAACTGACATTCTCATTAACCCTTATCCTTGAGTGGCTTTTGGTCATTGGTAAACGGTGACCGATTGGTAAAAAGGTTAATTATAACTAGCAGGACCCGTGAAATTATGTTTTCAAAACTAATCATCTTGTTCTTAACCTATACATGTTTGAATAGAATATGATAAGATTTGACTTGTATATTTATTTTTTTTAATTACCAATACATGAAACAATTTACAAACCTTCTTTATATACAATATTTCTAGTGAAGGTAATATTTCGACGACTAAACCTTACTTTGTAAATGCTTTAGATTAGATTAAATTAAATTTCACTCCAATTCATGAGTAGCATACAAAGATTCAGAAGGTCGTTGCTTTTGATGTAAGCGTGACACACAAAATAACATACACGCTATCGTATTAATATGTGTCTTCCCGATCGTCGCCCCCCCCCTTCGATGTAGGAAAAGAATCTTAGAGGTTGGTTTGGATCGAATTATAAACCAGTCGGGCCGACGTCAAAAAGCGACGTCAAAAACTGACGTCAAAAACTGACGTCAACATCCTACGTCGTTAACCGAAAAAGAAATACTTGAAAATATTACGAAATTTAGGTGACTTGAATGCTTTTCAAAATCTATGTGCAGCACGTGCGTAGAGCTGTTGATGTAAGCGTGACACACGAATAACGATATCGTATTAATATATATAGATAATAATAATTATTATTATTAGTATTATTATTATTATTTGCAACAGCAGCTACCTAAGTAAAAAGGAGATAACCCTAACCCTGATTCCTTAAAAGCGAACCGTGTATCCATAGTTCGCCTATTTAGGTAACCGACAAAGTACGAATCGTACCACTATGATGGCTCGATTTTTTTAGTCTAGAAGTTTATCACGTTGAAAGCTTGTGGAAGGAACAGCCTATGAAGAAGACAGCGAAGAAGAAAATTGCTAAGAAGAAAATTGCTATGAAGAAAATTGCTAAGAAGAAAATTGCTAAGAAAAAAATTGCTAAGAAGAGGAGGAAGGCAAAGAAGTTTGACAAGATGGGGAAGAAGAAGAAAACATATGAGAAAATAATATCATTAAAAAGACGAAAATGAACAAGAAGTAGAAAATTGAGAGGAAGGCGATGGGGATTAAAATGAAGAAGAACGAGGAATAGGAGAAAGAGGGAGAGAGAAGGGGCAGAAGAGCAAAAAATAGACTGAGATTGAAGAAAAATATTATGAAAGAAGATTGAGAAGAATAACAAAGAAGAGTTGGAAGACGAGAGTAAATAGGAGGAAAATAAATCAGAGGAGGCGAAAGGAAAGATGAAGGAGGTGGAAGAGAAAAAGAAGAAACAGAAAAGGGAAGAAGAGGAAAAGAAGAAGCAAAGGAAACAGATACATAGAGAATCGCAGGTGAAAAAGAATAAAAGAGGAAGAAGGAGGAACAAAAAAGGAGACAAGAAGAAGAAGTAGAAGAAAGTGAAGAAGAAGAGGCAGAAATAGTATAAGAAGTATGAAAGAAGAATGGAGGGAGAATAGGTAGATAATGAAGAAGACAAAGAAAAAGACGAAAGGGAAGAAGAGAAGTAGAAGAAAGAAGAGGGGTAGCAAAAAAGAGAGAAAATTAGACGAAGAAGAAAAAGAAAGGGAAGATGAAGGAGGTGGAAGAGAAAAGAAACAGAAAAGGGAAAAAGAAGACAAAAAAAACAAGAGAAACAGGTACATAGAGAATCGCAGATGAAAAAGAATAAAAGAGGAAGAAGGAGGGACAAAAAAGGGGAAAAAGGGAGAGAAACAGAAGAAGCAATACTATAAGAAGGATGGAAAGAAAAAAGGGAGAAAAGGTAGATAATGAAGAAGAAAAAGAAAAAGAAGAAGGGGAAAAGAGAAGAAGAAGAAGAAGAAGAAGAAGAAAGAAGAGGGGTAGCAGAAAAGAAAGAAAAATAGTAGAAGAAGATAAAGAAAAAGAAAGAGAAGAGAGTAAATAAGAAGGAAAAACAGGGTTAGGGTTAATAATGAGGAGAGAAAGGGAAGCTGGAGAATTGGTGATGATCGGTGATTCGAGTACAAAAGGAAGTACAAAAGCCAAAAGTGACGCAACAGAAGAAATAAGTGAAATTCTGGAAATTCAAATCTTTTGTTTGACGTTCACGTTATTCAGAATGAAGTCCATTACAAATTCACACTCAATTTCTGAAGCCTTCATTTATGAACTTGCTTCGTTTTTTTTTACTTTTCTGCTAACAAATCCGATTTGCTCGAAACCTGTTCGTTTCTTTTCTGCTAGAATTATGGTTGAATTTTTCGTTGAATTCACACATTTTCGTTCAAGAAAAGTTACTCGAAAAATAAGTCACATTTGATGGAGTATGCTTTTAATTTATAATCACTTGGCAAATAAAGAAAAAGTCATTCAGTTTCCGAGATACGTTATAAGTTGTATCTGTGTATCTTTATATATATATATATATATATATATATATATATATATATATATATATATATATTTATGGCAATTATGTTATGAAAATATATTGATGGAAAGGAAACTTCAGCGTTTCATCCCCATAGAATCGTCACGCTAAAATTTTAGCCTGACGATTCCCTTCGGGGATGAAACGCGGATGCCTTCGTGTAGCTTAATTTACATAAATATATTTTCATAACTTAATTGCCATGAATATATTTTCATATATATATATATATATAAGCTCACATATACGGCTTATAACATGTCTGTGTGCTTCATATATATATATATATAT
>OY744518.1:206835481-206852981 GCA_963556195.1 Sepiola atlantica
TATATATATATATATATATATATATATATATATATATATATATATATATATATACTTTTTACGTACATAAAAGTTATCTATGGCCGTGTTCCTGGCTTTCTAGCCGTCATTAGCATACGTGACTACACAGTCTGCAGTTTGGAGTTTAACGACTGGACTACGAAGCCTTGACTGAGAATATGTACGATGCTTATTACCTGAATATTAAGTTATGTATTTGTTGTTTTCTCAGGGTGGCTGCTAGCCAGAAACACGTGCCCATTGATAACCTTTACGTACGTAAGAATTATATATATATATATATATATATATATATATATATATATATATATATATATATATATATATATCATATTCTTGGAAAATCGGTATTTCAATTAACCAGGACGGCAAGGTGAGAATATAACTCATCGATGTTACCATGATACGCGCAAATAGATACCCTTACTCCAACCTTCCCAGCGACACGTGTTAATCATTTTCTGATCCAACGTACACAATTAGTAAACAAAAAACAAAATTAATTACACACGAAATTCTGAAATTATTGATCGCAAGTGTCTTTCAGCACTGACACAATGTGTTACGCCCCCCCCCCCCAAAAAAAATATTTGTTAACGAGATCGATCCAAGATTAAGAAAATAAATTAAGATTATATCGTTTGAAAATGAGTTCATTTGATCTGAAGAGCACAATATTGCACTGGGAACTGTTTTTTTATACTAATGGGTCACCACTTTTCAAGGCCTAAATACCACTCGAGGATAAAGGTGAATGCGATTGTTAGTTGTCCGATGAACAACACCATTATAGTATTAGAGACAAAATGATTATTCAAGGGGCGACTCGATAAGTACTTGTTTAACCTTTGACTTGAAGACGAGCACGTTGCAGTAAGCTTGGAAGCTGTCCCGCTGTATTGTATTCAACAGATGGGAAGTTATAGGAAAGAAACTTTGTTCATGGGAGTTCCGTTTAGTTTTTGGTACATATAGGGAGGGGGGGAATGGGCGTTTTTGCTGTGGTTTTAGTTAGCCGAGTTTTTTCTTGTGGTGTTTTACAGGGATAAGCTAAAGCACCATGAAAATAAAAATAGAGTAGAGAAAGACTAGCAAGCTCTGTCTGTGAGTAAGGGCTGTAGGAGAGAGAAGAAATCACCCCCACATGATTATGGTAGTACAATTTGCAAATAGAATATGATTTTAAAATGCTATTGGTAATTCTTAAATCTTCGACTGACGGGCGTAGTATTGTGGACACTAAACAGCTTTCCATGTCTCTCGTTGACACGTCGTAAGTTGGTTTCTCAGTTGATAATGACGTTTGTCTGGTTCTTTCTCTTTTTCCTGTTGTAGTCGTCTCCTTCTTTATAACATTTCTTTTCACATTAGTTCACCCCAAACAAAGCATAAACATAAAGCCACTGGATTGTAAATGGACTACGGCGATATGAACCAGATTAATATGTGGCAGCTTGTGTGTGTGGCCCCCCCACACACTCAAGCTGCCACACTTAAGCAGCAACATTTTTGTTTCTATTACAGTGAAGGGGTGGGATTTTGCTGTTAAGCAGCAACATTTTTGTTTCTATTACAGTGAAGGGGTGGGATTTTGCTGTTGGTAAAGATGGTTGAGGGTATTTTCGTTCAGTTGGCAGAAGTGCAGTAAGTTCATCGATCCACGGCACGTGGAAGTACTTATAAAACAAGCACAGGGATGCAACACTGAGCCGATGCGACAGGATCTGAAACTTGGAAAACAGTGCGGAGCCTATTAGGTTAGAAATTCTTCATTTCACACTGGCAAGAACGAAGATGGGAATGGTTGGTGCACCAACCCAGATGTGAAAACAGTACTGTATGCACGAGCGAATGGTAAGTTTATAGATATAGTACATACTAGCAAACGATACAGACAGAGAGAGAGGGAAAGAGATAGCGTACATTCTTTGCGGCAGACTTGAAATCATCTTCTATGTGCTTATTTCAAGTTATGTTGTCTGAGAAAAGCAGACCTAGGAGTTTGAACGTAACTCTCTTGGTAAGGGTGCTATTTCTCATAACAATCTGCGGTTTGAAAGGTTTCTAATATTTGTTAGATGGCAGCACAAAATCATGGTGGTTTAACAATGCGAGCTGGTTTTTAGTTTTCTACTCCAGTATACAGTGTCAATATATATTATCCCCACAAGAGCATGAGAATAGCTATCCTAAAACATGACAGTTGTTTCTTGCGGTCCAGAAAAAAAGATAAAGAGTTCATCAGCTTATACACTCTGCATCACTGCTGACGTACTGTTTGTAACGTCATATCCTAACTTTAATTCTTATGGAAAATTATATCTTTTACGTGAATGGTCCAGAAAAAGATAAAGATTTCATCAGCTTATACAGTCTGCCTCACTGCTGACTTACTGTTTGTAACGTCATATCCTGACACGTATACTTCACTCTAACTTTAATTCTTATGGAAAATTCTTTCTTTTACGCGAATGTGGCAATTTTTTTATATGTTTACACACCAAAAATCTGACCTTGCTGTATCATGAACCCGTCCTGGAACGTTTTTTTCAGCTAGTTATTTTCGTATTCTCATCGTGGTATACGTATATTTATCTAGAGTTTCAGACAGATGTAAAGAGTAGTGCATACCGACCAAGTCGAACCGGAAAGGAGATTACAAAACTCGCCAACACCGGAAGTGTCAACAGTCGTAACCGCCATCGTAGATTTTTTCGCCGTCAGCTTTTTTTAAGCGGAAAAAAATCAATGAATTTCCGATGGATAAATTGCAAGGTGTCATTTCTTTTCCGCCGATGTTTTAGTTCTCTCCTTTATTCTTTAGATTTTTTTAAAATTTTACGATTTCTATTTTTGATTTCCTTCTGTGTCTATTTAAGACATCGATTTGTCTGCTCAAAGATTCACCTACTTATTTGAAGAGAAAACACTGGTTGGATTAAATCTAACGAAAACTTATTCGATATTTCGCCGATAGAGAATTGCAACAACACACATATTATATAAAATGTGTCTATACTATACTGTTGTCAGACGATATTTCTGCTCTCACGCACTCTCTCTCTCTTTCCTTCTCTCTCTCTCTATTTCAATCTATCAAAGTATTACTAAGTATTATATATATATATATATATATATATATATATGATTATCTTTATTTATACAGACATGTAAAAAATCTGCGACACTGACATGTCGATGTTATAGATCAACAGCTGTTAAAATTGAGATCTCATCACGAAGAATTAAAATCCTGCTGCTTTTTAGTAATGCAAAGATCTTCGTAAATAAACAAATTGTGCACGGTGGAAGCGGCGGTTAATGTTCATATGAATTGAAATTTTAGATACCATTCACCAGCGCTTCTCCCGTAAGCCTAATGGATAGAGCTGATGACTTTCAACTCGGTGGTTGAAGGTTCAATGCGTGGCTCGGGAAGGGTGCTAGTCTAGCCGCACAGAAGAGCTGAAATACAGCGAAACAGAAAATGAAAAAAAAATCACACAAGCATCAATTTGATGTGCCTGAAATTGGCGAGCTTCAGCTGGTTTGTGATTGAAAGAAAAGTAATAAAAAAAGTGAGAAAGCAGAAACAAAACTACGCGTAAAGCAGCAGCAGTAGTTTTCTTCATCCTGAGGAAGTCTTACAAATAAAGACAAAAAGTTGATGAACACATGAATACTATAGTTTTTTTCTTTCCTTTTTCATACTCCACACACACACACACACACACACACACACACACACACACACACACACACACACACATATATATATATATATATATATATATATATATATATATATATATACATGGGGTAATAAATAGATACATGTAAACAATTTTAGACAAATAGATTGACATACACGCAAGAATACATCGATGGAATCTATACGGATACATTACGTTTGCTAGATAGAAAAGCCTAAAGCATATACAGAAATGGTAAATTAGACAGATCAGTAAGTAGTTTATTTTTATAGTTTGGTGTCCGTCCTTTTGCGTCTGCATTCATATAGCCCGATACTAAATAATTTCCGCCACGCTGCTTCATGGTTTGCCAGCCGCCGAATATAGAGAAGAGAGACTATTTGAAAATACGCAATGTGTATCTTGGACACACGAAGCGTTCTGAGCAGATTTGGCACACGGGCAACGTCATAAAATGTAATAAAGACACGTGCTTGGCCAACTTCCGCTTGATTATTGCCAATTTCATTTCGCCGCCGACATCTTCCCTTACATTTCATAATCGTTTGCAAGTTTTCTTCAATCTAAATTCCGGAATAGATGTTCACGGGCGTGTATTTCTAACGGACGATTAACGTTCTGTAAAATGTTGTGTCTATTTTCAGTTACGGACGAGTGTATAAACCAGGTTCTATTCGTCTGCTGATACACCCACTCGGACGTCAATTTTTATATAAAAAGGGGTGCTTCTATATTATTGGGGATAGATGAAATTGTCCTCTTGAATTTACAAAATTTAGTTAAAAGGGGAGATAATTCAAACTGTGTTTTAAAATCCAGAAAATTGGTAAGAAAATAAATTTAAAAGATGTGCTTATGCAGAAATAATAATGTTATAATTTAAAAAGCCATTCTTAACATAGGGGGGTAGAGGGTTGATTAACTATTCTGTTTATTAAATTGCTAGGTGAAAGTAAAGAAGTATAGTGGTTCAATAGTGTATAATACGACAAGAGGTTTTAATTGGTCCCCCAATTTTTCTCCGCAACCATCCATTGAATTTCTCTGAAATTTTGCATGAAGTTGTAACTTTAGTCAGATTAGAAAGTGACATTCTCTGACTTTTGAAAACAAAAGTCTGGTTAGCCCCCAGAGGGTCAAAAAGCCCCGAAATGAAAAAAAATGACATGTTTTGCCCCATAACTTTTCATCCATCCATTCAATTTCTCTGAAACTTAGCCAAAATGCGGAGGCAATGGTTCCTAATAGAAAATAAGTATCGCTGACCTTGGAAAATATCTGGTTCGCGTCACCAGGGGGTCAAAAGCCCCCAAAATGGCAAAAAATTACCCTTTTCTCCCATAACGTTTGATCCATCTATTCATTTTTTTCTGAAACTTGGCCAAAATGTAGAGGCAATTGTTCTGGATATAAAATTAGCATCCTTGACCTCAGAAAAATTCTGGTTCGCGCCCCCACGGGGTCAAAGGGGGGTCAAAACTGCCCCAAATTGCCCAAATTTATTGCATTTTACACTCGCCACATCGAGTCACATACAGAGGGGGACCACGCACGCACGGCTTGTTTAACATGATATAATCATCGGTTATTACAAAAATTATTTACAAACATTTTTTTCTGCTCATTTCGTGAATATACACATTTATAGTATACAAAATTGACCAAACATTCACTATAATAATTATAGATATATAAGTAAAATTACATAGGAATGAATAAATGATGTTTTAAGAGTAACCGGATGCTTAGTAAACTTTAATATCGGATTTTTTTTGTCTGTCACTCTCGAATTTTAAATGACGTTATCGTTGGTCTGTCACGCTTTATTCAGAAAATAGTATTTCACGCTTCCGTTGAAATGACGCATTTTAGTGAAGATGGGCCGAAGCATTTATGTACGATACTCAGACTATCGGTCGGTGTGTGACGTTTATGTAGGACATAGCATTTTGGTTGCTTTGTTACGCTCACATTTTGACTATGCACATTTGTCGAAAAAGATGTAACAATTTGTTATGAAGTAACATTTATTATACAAAGTCACGTTAAAAGTAAAACAGAAGACATGCTTGAGAGCACGGCATCAGTGTGATTCACGAAGCTGATTTTTTTTATTTCAACTTAATTGTTGCACATTTTACAAAAACTTAATTTGAAGACATCTGGTAACAGAATCATTAATCATGTATACGAGTGAATTTTACTTCATTTGAAAAAAAAATACAAGAATAAAAAAAATACAAGGTGGTCTCAAAAGATGCAAGCATTTATTTTATTTAGCTCTTTTCTAGAAGGTTAGGCACAAGGTCACGTGTAGGTATGATGAAAGTGTTTCTGTGGAACGTACTGGATTCGAACTTGGCACATCCAGCTGTTCGATTCGTGTCGTAACCACTTAGCTAAAATAACCCTCAATCAGAGAAAAAGTGTTGTCGTTTTTATGAGGGATGCAAAATATGATTTAGTTTTGCAAAAGAGAAATGTAAAAACAATAACATCAATGTTTGGCGCAGTTTTGGTCAGAAAGCCGGTATCTTCAGACAGCCTGAGTTGGTAGCACCAGGTATTTGTTATAAAGTAGCATTTTTTATTGACAAGAAAAATGTCTTTAAAATTTAATAGACCTTCCTTACAGACTTGTAAGTTTTACGTGGAATAAGTTTCTTTGACTGTATACAACAATTTTGCAAGATTCTTTGACTGTATACAACGATTTTGAAAGTTTCTTTGACTGTATACAACAATTTTGAAAGTTTCTTTGACTGTATACAACTATTTTGAAAGTTTCCTTGACTGTATACAACAATTTTGCAAGTTTCTTTGACTGTATACAACGATTTTGCAAGTTTCTTTGACTGAATACAACTATTTTGAAAGTACAGCTAAATAGTTTATGATGTGTTCAATAGTTTATAATGTGCTCACTAGATTATAATGTGTTTAATAGTTTATAATGTGTTCAATAGTTTATAATGTGCTAAATTGTTTATTATGTGTCAATAGTTCATAATGTGCTCAATAGTTTATAATGTGTTCAATAGTTTATAATGTGCTCAATAGTTTATAGTGTGCTCAATAGTTTATGTGCTATATAGTTTATAATGTGCTCAATAGTGTATGTGCTATATAGTTTATAATGTGTTCAATAGTTTATAATGTGTTCAATAGTTTATAATGTGTTCAATAGTTCATGATGTGTTCAATAGTTTATTATGTGTTCAATAGTTTATAATGTACTAAATAGTTTATTATGTGCTCAATAGTTTATGTGCTATATAGTTTATAATGTGCTCAATAGTTTATGTGCTATATAGTTTATAATGTGTTCAATAGTTTATAATGTGTTCAATAGTTTATAATGTGTTCAATAGTTCATGATGTGTTCAATAGTTTATTATGTGTTCAATAGTTTATAATGTGCTAAATAGTTTATTATGTGCTCAATAGTTTATAATGTGCCAAATAGTTCATAATGTGCTCACTAGTTTATAATGTGTTCAATAGTTCATAATGTGCTCAATATTTTATGTGCTATATAGTTTATAATTTGCTCAATAGTTTATAATGTGCTCAATAGTTTATTGTGTGCTCAATAGTTTATAATGTGCTCAATAGTTTATGTGCTATATAGTTTATAATGTGTTCAATAGTTTATAATGTGCTCAATAGTTTATAATGTGTTCAATTGTTTATAATGTGCTCAATAGTTTATAATGTGCTCAATAGTTTATAATGTGCTCAATAGTTTATAATGTGCTCAATAGTTTATTATGTGCTCAATAGTTCATAATGTCTTCAATAGTTTATAATGTGTTCAATAGTTTAGAATTTGTTCAATAGTTTATAATGTGTAAAATAGTTTCTAATGTGCTCAATAGTGTATGATGTGCTCAATAGTTTATAATCTGTTCAGTAGTTTATAATGTGTTCAATAGTTTATAATGTGCTCAATAGTTTATATTGTGTTCAATAGTTTATAATGTGCTCAATAGTTCATAATGTGCTCAATAGTTTATAATGTGGTTAATAGTTTATAATGTGCTCAATAGTTCATAATGTGCTCAATAGTTTATAATGTACTCAATAGTTTATAATGTGTTCAATGGTTTATAATGTGCTCAATAGTTTATTTGCTATATAGTTTATGTGCTCAATAGTTTATAATGTGCTCAATAGTTTATTGTGTGCTCAATAGTTTATAATGTGTTCAATAGTTTATAATGTGCTCAATAGTTTATGTGCTATATAGTTTATAATGTGTTCAATAGTTTATGATGTGCTAAATAGTTAATAATGTGTCTAACATGTCTTGGATGATTCTCTTACTCTTTGTTCGAATATAATTCTTGAAGAGTTGTTTGCATAGACCGTGTCTTTTAGGTATCTCCACAAAAAATGATCAGAAAGGAATAAGTCTGGAGCATTTGTAAGCCAAGTTTGGTCCTCAAGATTAGACATGACCCTGTCTTCAGCGAAGTAGCGATGAAGGTATTCGAGTGAAGCACTGGAGGAAGGCGGTGACGCACCATCGTGCTGATAAATCGCCGTATCTATGTGAATTTTCATAGAAATGGTGGCGATAATTAAATGGATACATCTTTTGGGGCCACCTTGTAATTTCTATCATTAAACGCGCTAATTGAATGGACGCAACTTAGTGAATATTTATCTTTATTTATTTATAGTCTTAGCTCTTTGTATTTTTTGTGGTTGTTGTCATTGATTTGTCCTGTGAACAATTCTGTTTTCATTTCGTTCCTCTTCAGTTGCACCTTTCAATGCTGAGTTTTTTGTGTCTCGGAGTTTGCTGTCTGTGGCCAACGGACCAGAAAATAACGGCACACAAAAAGACTTCCATATTCAACAACAAACATATATATATATATATATATATATATATATATATATATATATATATATATATATGTGTGTGTGTGTGTGTGCGTGTGTGTGTATTTATCTATAACTTCTTTTGTAAGATGTTAGGAAAAATCCCAGAGCAGAGTGCTCAATTAATTGAGAAAATATAAATTAACAGCGTAATATTTATTCGGTATAGAAAATAAGTACAACATCAGTACCGTTGGTTTCAAGCTCAGAAGGTGTTAACCTCCCGGCTATCTTCAGTTTTGTTGTCACTTGATAGAGAAAATGGAGGGTCTCGTATAAGTCACGCTCGGATACGTTATTTGCTTTGAAGCGTAAAATTAGTATCGTCTAAATTTTGTGTTAAAGAAATATATGTGAGATTAAAAAACTTAACTTCAGTGATCTAAGGAGAACCGGTTCATTCATTCATTCATTCATTCATTCATTTCGAATGAATCAGATGATTCTATTATTGGCATTGGTTTCCCCGATATATATCCAGTTAAGATTCTTTCTTGAAAGACATCGGGTATTTATGGGAGTGACCACGTGAAGGTTGCCAACATCCTAAGTGAAAGTGTTTCCGTGGAACGAAGTGGATTCGAACTTGGCACACCCATGTTGTCAGTCCGTGTCGTTAACCACTTAGAAACCGTCACCTAGGAGAACATGTGTTTCGGTCTGAATATGCTATGATTATGACGTAATTGTGAGAATAAACATTGAAAGGTAGAAAAACTGGAAAAATAGCTCATAAAAGCGGATTTATTTTAATAGTCTATTTCATAATTTTTTTTAAAGCTAACCCTAACACTAACCCTAACCCTAACAGTCACCGAAAAGGTTTCGTTAGAATCTAAACAAAGCTAATCAAAGCCGGGAGTTCAGATTAGTAAATAATCCTTTGAAAAGAAAACTGTAAAGCGTCAGAATGGCGAGTGCAAGATGTTCTGATCTTGGACTGTTACTCGATATCATTGGCCTCATTAATCTGCTATGCGAGCTGTCGCACATATACGGGTTGGTTTAATATTATTTGTGGGAAGGGGGCGATTACCGATGCTGGGTAAAAAGTTTTCTCCGTAAAATCCTTCCGACGTACTACTCTAGACAAATTTATTTTTTTCTTCCAACTAATATTCATCAGAGTGTATGTGGTGTAGGTGGATGTGGTGTAGGTGGCTGTCGTGAAGGTGGGTGTGGTGTAAGTGGATGTGGTGTAGGTGGATGTGGTGCAGGTGGATGTGGTGCAGGTGGATGTAGTGTAGGTGGATGTGGTGCAGGTGGAGGTGGTGCAGGTGGATGTGGTGTAGGTGGATGTGGTGCAGGTGGATGTGGTGTAGGTGGCTGTCGTGAAGGTGGGTGTGGTGCAGGTGGATGTGGTGAAGGTGGATGTGGTGCAGGTGGATGTGGTGTAGGTGGATGTGGTGTAGGTGGATGTGGTGTAGGTGACTGTCGTGAAGGTGGATGTGGTGCAGGTGAATGTGGTGTAGGTGGATGTGGTGTAGGTGGATGTGGTGTAGGTTGATGTGGTGTAGGTGGCTGTCGTGAAGGTGGATGTGGTGCAGGTGGATGTGGTGTAGGTGGATGTGGTGCAGGTGGATGTGGTGTAGGTGGATGTGGTGTAGGTGGATGTGGTGCAGGTGGATGTGGTGTAGGTGGATGGTGTGTAGGTGAATGTGGTGCAGGTGGATGTGGTGTAGGTGACTGTCGTGAAGGTGGATGTGGTGCAGGAGAATGTGGTGTAGGTGGATGTGGTGCAGGTGGGTGTGGTGTAGGTTGATGTGGTGTAGGTGGATGTGGTGTAGGTGGATGTCGTGAAGGTGGATGTTGTGCAGGTGAATGTGGTGCAGGTGGATGTGGTGTAGGTGGCTGTCGCGAAGGTGGGCTTGGTGCAGGTGGATGTGGTGTAGGTAGATGTGGTGTAGGTGGATGTGGTGCAGGTGGATGTGGTGCAGGTGGATGTGGTGTAGGTGGATGTGGTGCAGGTGGATGTGGTGTAGGTGGATGTGGTGTAGGTGACTGTCGTGAAGGTGGGTGTGGTGAAGGTGGATGTGATGTAGGTGGATGTGGTGTAGGTTGATGTAGTGTAGGTGGATGTGGTGCAGGTGGATGTGGTGCAGGTGGATGTGGTGTAGGTGGCTGTCGTGAAGGTGGGTGTGGTGCGGGGGGATGTGGTGTAGGTGGATGTCGTGAAGGTGGGTGTGGTGTAGGTGGATGTGATGCAGGTGGATGTGGTGTAGGTTGATGTGGTGTAGGTGGATGTGGTGCATGTGGATGTGGTGTAGGTGGATGTGGTGTAGGTGGCTGTCGTGAATGTGGGTGTGGTGCAGGTGGATGGGGTGTAGGTGTATGTAGTGAAGTGGTAAACTACGCAAACCACGTGGCTGCTTCCTTGCAGACTACAGCATGATTATCTTCAAGTTCAATGTCAATAAATACTTTTCGAGTTCGTCCGCTCCATTCATCGGGTTTAATCCTCTCATACCGTTGTTCATCATATAACTGGCAATCTGATAAACCCTTATCCTTGAGGGTATTTTCGTCTTGGTAATTGGTGACTCATGAGTATAAAAATAGCCTTATATGTGTCATTCATTGACAGCTGTTTAACTCTATTACAGCTCTTGAAGACGGGGTGAGTGATATTCGAAACTCGAACGACAGATCACGTTCAACTGTGATCAGCAGTCGAGAATTTTACTCTTCTATTCAACCCTTCTATTTGACTCTTCTATTTGACCTTTCTATTTGACCCTTCTAATTGACTCTTCTATTTGACTCTTCTATTTGACTCTTCTATTTGACTCTTCTGTTTAACCTTTTTATTTGACTCTTCTATTTGACTCTTCTATTTGACTCTTCTGTTTAACCTTTTTATTTGACTCTTCTATTTGACTCTTCTATTTGACTCTTCTGTTTAACCTTTTTATTTGACTCTTCTATTTGACTCTTCTATTTGACTCTTCTATTTAACCTTTTTATTTGACTCTTCTATTTGACCCTTTTGTTTCACTCTTCTATTTCACTCTTCTATTTGACCGTTCTATTTGACCTTTCTATTAAACCTTTCTATTTGACCCTTGTATTTGACCTTTCTATTAGACTCTTCTATTTGACCCTTTTATTAAACCTTTCTAATTGACACTTCTATTTGCCTCTTCTATTTGACCCTCTTGTTTGACCCTTCTATTATTTAGCTCACCAAAATAATACGGGAAATTATAGTGCATATTTTTTTGTTTACATTTTTACATCCTGTTACCGGGAGAACATTCCTCTAATTATGAATAGTAATGCTGTATGCTAAGTAGAAATAGTTATCTCTCTTAGTAGAGAGCTCAACCCGTTTGATAAAAATTATTCTGATTATAGAAATAATATTTTAATATTTAAAGAAATATTTAGAAAAAATTCTAAATATCGAGCGATCAATGAATTCCTCGAGTTGTTGCCTTAATTAAGTTGATAACGACGTGGACTGGTGATCTAGGTGTGCTAAGTTCGAATCCAGTTGATTCCCTAGTATCGCCTTCACTTATAGATGTTGATTACCTTTACGTGATAGCTCCTGTAAGTACCTGAAAGAATCGAGAAAACCAATGTCAACAAAAGAATCAAGCCTGATCAATCCTTTTTGGGGAGCTGGATTTCCCCCACATTAAAAACCGACTTTGTTTCCCACATTGTCCTAGTGGAGAGGCAAGTAAATAGGATCAGAATCAAACTGGTCAAAAAATCGTACAATACTGATTCATACAAGTTAATTTTTTTAACAGAGTAGAACGTTAGAATTGTACAAGAGGTAAAACTACCCTGTTTATTTAGTAAATCATCTCATAAGGTCTTTAAGCTAACATTCAACGGTGAGAATTTAAAAATCTATATACTTATACAATTGTGGATCTTGCTTGTTATCTGATCTACGTGCACACTGGAGAACACTATCGTTGTGTGACGTCATCTAATAAAAAAAATGTCCACTTGCGAAGATGAAAATAAAGGTGTAATTCTACTAATCCTTCAATCTATAATTGAAAGCTTAAGGGAGCTTAGGAAGAAATTGAAATTCATGAAAGCTTGCTAAATTGGGATCTAATGGGCAGCTGTGTTTCAAAATGATAACGATCCTTAAGTTGATTAAGAGTGAATCCTGTAGATCGAAACATATAAACATATACACAAACTGAACTTTATATATAAATAAAGATGAATAAAAGTCGATCGGTTTTTAATAAATAAAGAAAACATGAGCATATGACAGAGATATCTGATTCTTCTCGAAGTAACCCATCTTCTCCCTTTTTTTCATATAACTTAATCAAACTATCTATAACTAACATGACTCACGCTTTTGCCTAGCAGCTGTGTTTCAAAATACATAGTCATTGATTGATTAGTTTAGGAGTGAATCCTATACATAGAAATATCTAAACACAGGCCCATACGAAACTTTATATAAATAGAGATATTAAACTTGTCCGTTTTGTAACTTCTCTCATTTTCCCGACGTGCAGTACACGTTATGAACGCTACGATTATTTGTGAAACAAAGATAAACCAACAATTAAACATTTGTTACCATCCGCTATGGTCGAATTAGAATATGTTTTAAATAATTGCGCATTTTGTTTAAAACTTCTTAGTGTAGTTTGGCTTGACAAAGCCTCTCCGGTTCGAGTCTCGTCAGCGATTTCCATTTTGGATGGGACATTAAACGATAGATATTATGTAAATATTTGTTAGCAAATAGATTTTTCTGTGTTAAATGCTAAGAGCAAATTTACAGAAGATACCGCCATTCTTATTTCCGTCTTTTTTTTTAAACATAGTTCACCCCAGACAAGGCAGGCTGCCACTGTAGACGTAAAGGGCTACTAAGAAGAAAGAAAAGAGAGACGGTTGGGGGGGGGGGCAACCTAAATTGGGATCTGCGCAGCGAGATGTCTGTTTACATTAGTTTTAAATTTCTGCATGTCAGTACTGTCGGGGAAACAGGCGACAGGGAGGGAGTTCCAAATGCCAGCAGCACAAGGAAAGACCCTATTTGAGTAGAAAGCTCTCCGGCATCTGGGGACCTCCACAGTGAATGGATGGGATTTAGTCGATTGCAGAGTTGATCTAGTAAAATTCTAACTTCAAAGATAAACATTACCAATCCAAAGTACTTATTTAACTGCCTCTTCACGGGGTCACCAATTTATTAGCAATGTATAAAAAAGGGGAAGACATGAGTGTGTGTGGAAGGTTGTTTTTAATAGCAGCAACAACAGCAGCAGCGGTTAAGAAAGAAACAAAGGAAGTGTAACATCTTGGAGTCATATATATTGTATGGTCAAGATTGTAAATTGTCGACCCAAAATAAGAATCTAAAAAAGCGTAAGCCATTTAGTTCTTGGATGTCATTTTAAATGTGTATCCCTACTTATATGCTTAACTCCCCACGAGGACAGAGTTAGATACAACATCGATATTTAATGTCAACAAACTCCGAATCCAGCTCTCTAAAAGTGGTACTCTTAATTGGGACAAAAATTAAAATTGACTCAGTCTAGAAGGATTCCCTTTTCACTGACTGAGGAGAAAACAGATTGTAGTATCAGAACAGATACACGACTTTGAGCTTTCAAAGTAATTTAAGATAAACACGGAATTTTGTTAGCCTGAACTGTCCATCATCAATAAATAGATTGATTTTCTTTTCGAAATAAGCTGAAAAAAACATCATCTAGTTGGCTGCTTTTTTTTTTAGCACCCCACCCCCAACCGATAAATTTGTACACATATTTTTGTAAATAAAAAAACGTCAAACCCTAACCTAACCCTAACCCTAACCCTATCCCCCAACCGATAAATTTGTGCACATATTTTTGTAAATAAAAAAACGTAAAACCCTAACCTAACCCTAACCCTAACCCTATCCCCCAACCGATAAATGTGTACACATATTTTTTGTAAATAAAAAAACGTAAAACCCTTACCATAACCCTAACCCAATCCCCAAACCGATAAATGTGTGCACATATTTTTTGTAAATAAAAAAACGTAAAACCCTTACCCTAACCCTAACCCAATCCCCAAACCGATAAATGTGTGCACATATTTTTTGTAAATAAAAAAACGTAAAACCCTTACCCTAACCCTAACCCAATCCCCAAACCGATAAATGTGTGCACATATTTTTTGTAAATAAAAAAACGTAAAACCCTTACCCTAACCCTAACCCAATCCCCAAACCGATAAATGTGTACACATATTTTTTGTAAATAAAAAAACGTAAAACCCTTACCCTAACCCTAACCCAATCCCCAAACCGATAAATGTGTGCACATATTTTTTGTAAATAAAAAAAACGTAAAACCCTTACCCGAACCTTAACCCTAACCCTATTCCCCAACCGATAAATTTGTACACATATTTTTGTAAATAAAAAAACGTAAAATCCTTACCCTTACCCTAACCCTAAACCTAACCCTAACGCTAACCCTATCCCCAACCGATAAATGTGTACATATATTTTTTTTGTAAATAAAAAAAACGTCAAAACTATTGGAGATAATGTTAAGTAGGTTTTACCCATAGAGTGAATGTGGTATTTTGGCAACAGAATTTATTTTAGGGAATAGACCAAGAGGACGACATTCGACCCCCATACCACTTTACCCAATTTGTGCTTTGTGCAACATCTTATTTTATAAAGAAAATTTACTATACTTTGAACTGTTTTGTAAAATTTTAAAGATAAATAAAATCATCCAATTGGCTGTTCTAAATAGGAATAGCTTTGATACATTAAGATCTAACAGGCAATTTGTAGTCTGAACAATTTGATAATGATCAGGTAATTGCAGTGTTTTTTTTAAAATTAAGTTGTTAACATCCAATAAAATAAGTGTACGGTAAACATTTGTTAGAAAATGAGATTGCGTCTTTTGTTGCAAGAGACCAATGGAATTGAAAAAGCTTAACTGAATGGTTTCATGAACGCAAGTTGAGAAACTGTCAGTGGAAACGTGCTGGGTTTTTGATGAAAGTGTTTCTGTAGAACGAACTGGATTCGAACCCGGCACACCCAGATCTTCAGTCCGCATTGTTAACCAGTGTTTTGCCTACTATGGGCAAAATGAACCGGTGGTGGTGGTGGTGGTGGTGGTGGTGGTGGTGATGATGATGATGATGATGATGATGATGATGATGATGATGATGATGATGATGATGATGGTGGTGGTGGTGGTGATGATGATGATGATGATGATGATGATGATGGTGGTGGTGGTGGTGGTGGTGGTGGTGGTGGTGGTGGTGGTGATGATGATGGTTGTGGTGGTGGTGGTAATGATGATGGTGGTGGTGGTGGTGCTGATGATGATTATTATTATTATTATTATTATTATTATTATTATTATTTAGTTATTATTATTATTATTATTATTTAGTTATTAGTAATTATTTATCTAGAAAGTCGATAAAAACACGGACTGACGATCTTGCTATACAAAGTTCTAATCCAGTCTTTTCTATTGACCCACTTTTACTAGTGGATGTTGGCAACCTTCAACTTTTACTTTGCCGGTCATCCAATCGGGTGGTCGACTTATTACTATCACTATTAACATTTACCTCTAATAGTAAGTTATCCTTCATTCACAAAAAAAAAACGGTCCACACCGCCTTCTTTTTATCGCTCTCCTTCTATTTCCTTTAGAAATCTCTCACAGTTCCTTCCATTCACAAAACCTGTCAACACTTTGTTCCTCTTTTTTTGTTTCATTTAAACGCTTACGTAGTAATTTGGAGGTTTGCCTCATTCATTAAAACTGTCAACACTTCGTTCTTTTCTTCCTCTATTATCTTTTTTTTTCATGTTTCAACCGCTTAAAACAATATAGCCTGTCATTTACGTGTTTGTGCACGTGTTATTTTATCGTACACTTTTTTCTTTTTTAATTAAGTTTATAGTCATTCTTTTACAGTTTTTTTTTCTTTTTCTTTTCTCGCTTAAAAAACTTCTTTTATTTATCTTACAAATTGTGGGTGGGCATGATACTAGTTTTTCCTTTCCGGTCAAAAGGGACAAGCCTCGAAACTTCCTTCGGTTTCTTTCGGCTCTTTCTTTTCCTGCTAGGGACATCTGTGCAGTGCGCAAACGTTGACAGAGGTGTCGGTAACAAAACAAAAAACTATTCCTGGTCTCAGGGACATCTATTCTCGGGCCTGATTTATTTTTATTATGTCACTCTTGGATATTATTGATATGGTAGGATTTTTAAAAAATGCAGAGATTACATGTTAAAAATTTACCAGGGGTATATTTATTTGCTTTACCAATAATGGACCATTTCAATTGAAGTTATCTACCATATTTAGCTAGTGATCATAAGTTAGCATACAAAGTGAACCATTCGCAAACTTCTAGTCATAACAAATACCAACCAGCAAATATACTGGTTAAAGAAAAAACAGCTCCATCTTGAAAGAATACGCCATTATTTCCCCGTATCAACAAATTTCAACAAATTGCGTAGTTTTTAGAAGTAAGAAAATAAATATTCTTTATAAAAGCTATTCTACCAAACATTTAGTAAGTAACAGCACCAGACAGTGAAAATATCTAAAATAAATTTGTTTTTATGAAACAACTTTAGCTGACATGCGTACATTTAGTATCTTGATATTTTAAATTGTGAATAGAGCAAATTATATAAGGAATATTTCATAAAGGTTTAAAAAATATACTTCATTTTAAATAGAGATTATTATGGTATTTAAACCAATGTAAATTAATATTTACAAAAATTCCCAGTCAAATGGAATACATATTTATATTAATTCCGCACTTAGTTTCGTATTCAGATGAAGTAAATAGATACCCACAACACTAATGACGTAAATTATGT
>OY744518.1:206857981-206935481 GCA_963556195.1 Sepiola atlantica
ATTGATATATATATATATACATTTATATATATATATACATTTATATATATATATATATACATTTATATATATACATAGATATTTATACATTTATATATAAAAAATACATACATACAGTTATATATATACATTTATATATATATACATTTATGTATATATATACATTTATGTAAATATATATATAAATATATATATAAATGTATATATATAGATGTATATATATATAAATGTATATATATATTTACATTAATGTATATATATACATTTATATATATATATATTCATATATATATACATTTATGTATATATATTTATATATATAAATTTATATATATAAATTTATATATATAAATTTATATATATATATTTATATATATATTTATATATATACAGGGTGGGCCAAAATAAGGGTCCTATCTTTAAATTTGAATAACTTGAATTTGAATAACTTCCACAAAATAAAAGTTAAACTCACCAAACTTTGTGTGTGTAGACTGACCCTTCCGAGATATTTTGAGATAAACAAAACAAATTTTAGCCGAAAAACACTTCTTAAAACTTACAAAAACTAAAGTATTGTTTTTTACACTGTTTTGAGTTTTTTAAGCAAAAATAATGTTTTCTAAATGAGGGTACGTTCCTTAGGGCTAATACGGCTCATGCTTGCTTCGGAAGGGGTCCTTTACTTATTCTAAAAAAAAAAAAAAAATCAATAAATAAAAAAATTTATGAATTTTTAAAAATAGGACCCTTATTTTTGCCCACCCTATATAATTATATATATATAATTATATATATATATTGATATATATATATTTATATATATACATTTATATATATATATATGTATATATTTATATAGATATACATTTATATATATCTACATTTATATATATCTACATTTATATATGTATATATATACATTTATATATATATACATTTACATTTAGATATATATACATATATATATGTATATATATACACAACTTTATATATATATACATATATATATATATATGTGTATATGTACACACATTTTATATATATATATACATTTATATATGTATATATACACACATTTACATATATATATACATCAGGTATATATATATACATGTATATATTTGCATATATATACAATATATATATATATATGTATATATATACATACATTTACATATATATACATGATGTATATATATATACATTCATATATATATATGTATATATATATATATATATGCACACATTTATATATATATATATGTATATATATATACATACATTTACATATATATACATGATGTATATATATATACATTCATATATATATATATATGTATATATATATGTATATATATATGCACACATTTATATATATATATGTATATATATACCCACATTTATATATATACGTATATATATACCCACATTTATGTATATATATGTATATATATACCCACATTTATATATATATATGTATATATACCCACATTTATATGTATATGTATATATACCCACATTTATATATATATATATATTTATATATATACCCACATTCATATATATATATATATATATATATATATATATATATATATATATATATGTGTGTGTGTGTGTGTGTATATATATATACACACACATTTATATATATATACATAAATGTATATATATACATTTATATAAATACATACATTTATATACTTTTATATATGTATATATATATATATATATATATATATATATTGACTAGAAAACTTTTTATGTAAGATATATTTATCTGAACAATGTTTTAAAGCGAGACAACATTGTGTTAACAACAATCTTTCGAGTATGAATACGGTAAAGTTAAACAAAAAAAAAGGCAATTTTTTTCCAATTTTGAATTAGTAATGTACACTGTCGCATCTTTATCTCAAAAAATTATCATGGGAGACAAATATGAAATAGAGTTTCACCACACAACAGTTATGGTTTGTGACGCGAAGCCGGTTCCGCTGGAATAGGCGAAACTTCCACAACACTGGCCGATGGTAGCGATTCATAACTAAGTTATAATAGCATTTGCAGTGTTTATATAAGAGCAGACAATTCTCCCTAGGGCGAACCGTATCCTAATGTCTTCCTTTTCAAAAGAAAATGGCGACAGGAGTCGTTGTAGAGAGATTATTAGATAAGGGGATGTTTAGTTTATAGCGACACATGATATTAGGCCAACGAAAATAGAAAATTGATAGAAAAGAAATCCAGAAATAAATAAAATTGATAAGGGATAATCCAATAATGACGATATCATTAAGAGGCGTCCATTATATAATTTAATAAGAGTCGTCCATTATATATGGCGCATTTGACGATGAAAATGCTATTTAAAACTTAAGCGTAACAAATCGAGAGAAAATGCTATTTCAAGATTAAGCGTGACAGACCAATGAAATTGCCAGTAAAAAAAGTAAAAAGAAAATAACAAATCACACTGAGACGAAGATGAACAGGTCATGTAAGCAGCATGAAATTGATGGGTTCAAATGTAATTCTTACGTAACTATTTGAAATGTTTGCATATGTTTAAATGTTTTTTTGTAATCTTTCCTTATATATTTCCTTATATAGAATACGACTTGAAAACTCAATATTTTATTCCGATTCATCACTTTTTTGTAGACACATGGCCCATGTTTTTAACAACACTAAATGAGATCTCAGTTTATAGTAACTGTTGATCGATAACATCGACATGCCAGTGTCGCAGACTTGGTACATGTCTATATAAATAAAAAAATTATCATATATATATATATATATATATATATATATATATATATATATATATATATATATGCCCGAATTGTAGATTTTCTCGTTCTTAACCCATTTTAGCTTTTTAGCTGGGCGAAACGTTAAGTTTTAGGTATTCCGCTTTTTTATTTTAATTCGTATTGTCGGATTTATTATATCTTTTTAGAGTGCATATATATATATATATATATATATATATATAAATGTGTGTGTGTGTATTCTCTCTTTCAATTGATTTCTCCAACTGAAACAATTTTCCTCTCATATCTCATTCGATTTTCTTAGTTTTTAATATATCATTCTGACTTTGCCTGTAAGAGGGTCAGACGATAAAACCGTAAGGAAAATTTTAGCAATTTCTTTTCCACCTGCCCGTTACATTGATTAAAATAACTTTTTCTCTTAAATCTGTCTTACCAATTTGCTGTACTTGAAGTCTACTTACACACACACACACACACACACACACACACACACACACACACAGACGCATATATATATATATATATATATATATATATATATATATATATATATATATATATATATATATAGCACTAACTTGTTTAGCCGCACTGATGAGCTGTGATACAGCGAAACAGTAAGTATGTGGATTACTATATGAAGCTCCCTACCGGGGTAGAGCTTATTTTGTAAGAATATCGCCAACTGCCATTAGCTTTAAGGCATAGCTCATTAAGTAAAACTAATTCGAGCTCCCGGCACTTGCAATGTTTACATTGAGATATTACTTACAATCAGTCAGTGTCCTATGACAGGAGTAGGATCGCCGACCGTCAGCTCGACGGTTGAGTTTCAATCCCGGCTTGAGGCACTAACTGGTCTAGCCGCACTGATGAGCTGTGATACAGCGAAACAGTCTGTATGTGGATGGCTACATATCATATATATATATATATATATATATATATATATATATATATATATATATGTGTGTGTGGGGGGGGTGTGAAGAGTATAAGGAATAATAACTGATATTTGAACGACCCTTTAACCCGATGTCTGTTTACGTACTAGGATAACTAAGACCAGCGTCTCTCTCGACACTGGGCGTTTCCGAATCCGAAGTGATCCGCCTTCAACTTACCTATTTGCAAACTTACGTTAAGGTGACTAAATCCTGAATATACTATCATTTCAGCTCGGCTAAGTAGTTTATAATGACAAACACCAGTCGTAATTCGAAATAAATTGCTTGTTACTACAGATAAGGTTACACTTTTGTAAGACAGTGAAGGGAATTCACTCGTACCACCACTCGTTAATGAGCGACATGTTATTGGAGTGTTTCATAGAGCATTAACAAAAAAGAATTCGAGGATGCGTCCATTCAGCGATGAAAATTTTATTACAAACGTAACTGTGATAGACAAATAAAAATGGTATTACAAACAAATGAATATATTACGCAAGCGTGAAAGACAAACAAAAATGTTTTTTTAAACAATCGTGACAGGAAAACGAAAATAATATTTCTAATGTGACCGTGACAGAGAAACGAAAATTTTATGACAAACGTAAACCTGACAGACAAACGAAAATTGTTATTTTAAAATAAAGCGTCACAGACAAACGAAAATTGTTATTTTAAAATGAAGCGTCACAGACAAACAAAGTTGTCATTTTAAAATGAAGCTTCACAGACAAACGAAAATGTTATTTTAAAATAAAGCGTCACAGACAAACAGAAATGTTATTTAAAAATGAAGCGCCACAGACAAACGAAAATGTTATTTTAAAATGAAGCGTCACAGACAAACGAAAATGTTATTTGAAAATGAAGCGTCACAGACAAACGAAATTGTTATTTTAAAATGAAGCGTCACAGACATACGAAAATGTTATTTTAAAATAAAGCGTCACAAAAAAACGAAAATGTTATTTTAAAATGAAGCGTCACAGACAAACGAAAATGTTATTTGAAAATAAAGCGTCACAAAAAAACGAAATTGTTATTTGAAAATGAAGCGTCACAGACAAACGAAAATGTTATTTTAAAATGAAGCGTCACAGACAAACGAAAATGTTATTTTAAAATGAAGCGTCACGGACAAACGAAAATGTTATTTTAAAATGAAGCGTCACAGACAAACGAAAATGTTATTTGAAAAAAAAATTACAGTCTAACAAAATGTTATTTCAAATTTTAGCTTCTAAACTATCAATAATTCAATTTCAAACGATATTATTGCAGCCTAACGAAAATGCTATTTTAAGCTTAAGCATGACAACCCAATAAAAATTTGCAAGCTTAAACGTGACTAGCAAGAGAAAATACTACTTCAAACTTAAGCGTGACAGACAGGCTCAATTTATATTTCAAACTTAAGAGTGACATACGAACGAAAATGCTAGTTTAAACCTAACCGTGACAAACCAACGAAAATGCTATTCCGAACTAAAGACAGATTTATAAACATTCTATTTGAAACATAAGATTGACCGACCGAGGGACAGACCATATTAAAGATATGATTGGACGCATCTTATATATATATATATATATATATATATATATATATATATATATATAGAGAGAGAGAGAGAGAGAGAGAGAGAGAGAGAGAGAGTTGTAGTAGTAGTAGTAGAGAGAGGGAGAAAGGAGAGTGAAAATGTGGCTGTGTATGTGCGCGCTCGAGAGAGAGAGAGAGAGAGAGAGAGTAAGAGGGGGTATGTACCTGTACAAACATTAGGCGCGTCTACGAGGATATTAAATTTTCTTGCCTAAAATACCGATTGCCGTCCGTGTTACCGTCGGATTAAAAACCCGGATACAGTAATCGGCTTCTCCAAGAGTCGGATTCTTCACTTGTCATGCACGGTCGTCTCGGTCCTTCTCACGTGTCCAGGCTGTCGTGGATCTCTCGCAGATTGAAAGGAACAACCGAATCCGGAAATCTAAAAGGGGTACACCGGAGACAATAAACATCACACGTCACACTATAGCAACACGTGCGCTCTATAATCTATTTCTTCTACATGAAAAGAGTCATTTACTAGTTGACGTATTCATCTACAGCAACGTGGGGCCGCGTTGAGCTTGTTTGAAGCAGCAGTCAGCGAATGTTGTTTTTGCATATCGACTCTCGATTGGACAAAAAGCTCAAATCAGCAGTTACTCTCCACCAATCACAAGCGTGGAGATATTCACCACCAAAAGCGACATGTACTACGATTTTAATTTCAAATAATTTCTCTTAAAAAATTTTTATTTTTTATCGTGATTGTCAACAAATTATAGTCTTGTGTTTCCTGTCCATTTGGATGACCACGACTGTTGGAGAGATATTCACAACACTACGTCGTCCACAACGGAAACAGACTTCTCTTTCTACTCGCTATATGCCTAAAGTCAAGTGAAAGCTACATGAACAGAGTTTCTTAGTAAGCGCTTTTCGCCTGTTGGACACATTACCACAAGACTGCTTTCCAGCTAATTACAACTTGGACGTCTTCACATCGAATGTCAACAATTTTTTGTCACAAATCGCACCATAATAATCAAACGCAGTTCATACCATTGATCAATGTTAGTACTCCTATAGTGTTCTTCATTTTCAGCTGGCAATCATTCCGTCACATTGACCTTTATCCTCGAATGGCGCTTAGCTTTCATATGTGGTGACACGATAGTAATAAAAAAAATATTATTTTTTTATGGAAATCGCTCCAGACAATGCACGAAGCCACTTGATGTTAGGAACTAAAATATACTACTTCAAGGTCAAAAACTAGCCAACGATAAGTGTTTGATGGATAGATTCCGGCCCAGAAAACAGCAATTATCCCCCCTTTGTCAGAAACATCGCTTATAAAATTTGAGGACTAAAGCACAAAATAAGGGAAGCGAGAGTTATGAGGCTGCCGAAAATAAACCTAAAGTCCACTTTCTACTCTCCTGAGTAGGAACATAATTCGAAACATAATTCTGTTTTATAGTCATAAAGATTGCGATTTTCTCAAAGCTGTGCAACTCTTACAATTCTATAATCTCTGAGTGTCCTTTAAACTTCGGTCGAATTACAGGTACAATCTTAGTCGCTTTAGGCTTCCATTGCTGGCGGCTCTAAGAAAACAATAAATAAATATATAACCCATGTTATCTTGGCTGACAAATATAATCATCGTTGTAAATCTTAAATCAATCGGTACAATGGCCCTAGAGCAGGCACACGCATACACACACCACGCGCGTGCACACACACACACGCACACACACACACGTACATATATATATATATATATATATATATATATATATATATATATATATATATATATATATATATATATATATATTTACATTCCAAAGGCCAAAATTGTATTTATCTTACGAAACATTCACAAAACAGTCAATATTTAGTGCAATTTTTTTACGAATTCGTTTCGTTCGAAATAGACCAACCAACATTAGTATGTCAATATTGGATCTGTTTGCCTCGTGTCTAACCTCTTGAGATAAAGTAAATAAAAATAAAATACTAAGCGAAATCGAATGTTGGATGTTTAAGAGGAAATCAAACATTTCATCTACGGAGAGTTGAGGAAAGAACAGCTGATGTTCAGATAAGTAACATATTAGCAGAGAACACTCTGGATCACAATTACTTTTACGCAAGAATGAACTTTTTTTAATAGTATTGAATTATAGGAATATTTAAAATTAAGAGTAAATTATACTGACTGAACGCAATATGGAATTTTCACAGGATTCCGCTAGTAATATTAATAAAACCAGAATTGATTAATGATCCAGTAATAATAAAAATAATAACAATAATAGTAATTATTATAAGAATAATAATGCTAATAATGATCCTAATAATAACAATAATAATAATAATAATAATAATAATAATAATGATGCGTATAATAATTATAATAATAATGCTAAATGATGATAATGATAATTATAATTATGATAATAATAAAAATTATAATAATATCAATTATTATAATAATGATTATAATAACAATCGTAGTAATGATGATAATAATAATAATAATAATAATAATAATAATAATAATAATAATAATAATAATAATAATAATAATAAACGAATAACCTAAAATACGACAAAGAAAACGCGCTTAACCAGATTTGAAAAGCGCAATAGTGGGTGCATGCTTTTCTTTTCTAAGGATATAAATGCGAATAGGAAACGCGGCACACCTTACATCACTTTGATCTGGCTGTCCAAAATGATACAGTTCGCGTTAGAAACCGAGTATCCATTCAATCTAGAGAAGTGATGGAAGTAAAATATATATATATAAGAAAAAAGAAAACTAAATTAATAAATATAAACATATTCTTATTATAATCGAGGTTTTGGTGTCTGTCTTAGACCGCCATATTCGTAAAGATTCATTTAATACTACCTGAACATTTCTTCTTTTTCTTTTTTTGTTATTCTTGTTCCATTTTTCTTTCTTCTTTTTTGTTTTTGCTTTATTTCGCAACTTTTTCTCCCCTTTCCCTTTATTTTCATACCTCGAAACCCTTAGACAAGGTGTTCGCTTCTACCCCACCATCCCATCTGGAAATCTATATTTCACAGTTTTTAGTCCGCTTACACTATTTCCCGACTCAAACTCCCCCTAATTCGGGATACTTGAAGAGTGTGGGGTTACCCTCTTAGTCACGATTGGTCCCAGATCTAGATTGACGAGGAGTGGTAGTACCTGTAAAGCCACCATCTATGAGTTAAATGGAAACTATCGTTTACTGTCTATTTGCTTATAAGATATGCGCCTACCGATCCTATACAAAACATATCTACGCTTTCAGCATCAAATGACCCAACGAGATGTTTACATGCCGTAACATTCAGCAACCAACCGACTTCTATTTCTATTTTTCATTCTGTCTTTTTTTATTTTTCCCCCTCTCTTCCTTTCTATCCTTTTCTCACGTCCTTATTTGTTTCCTTTCTTCTTTACTTCTTTTTCTTCCTTCCTTAATTACTTTCCCTCCCCTTCTTTCTACCCACAATCCATTCCCTCCCCGTCTTTCCTTCTCTATTTCGTCTATGTACCCCTCATTTCCTTGATCCTATTCATTATTCCTTTACGAACCTCTTCCTTACTTTCGTTGTCACTTCATCCATTTCCTTCTGCTACTCTATAATGTGTCTTCATCCATTCTACTCCCTCTCTGTGTAGTACCTCCATCGGCCCCACCGACTCCGTATGATAAGCCAATCAGACGTAACCCGGAGGTGGGGGAAGGCTGCCTCTTTTTTTGCTTTCAATTACATTCGCTCAACTGTCCATTCACTGATTACGTATGCAGTTACTTAAAAGACTATTTACTTTACAAAGATGACGCAAGGACAAAACAAAAAGCGCCTTCAGAAAACTCAAATAATTTAATTGATTTCAAAAATAGACACTTGAATTGATAACATACAACAAGTCTCGATGCATATATATATATATATATATATATATATATATGTGTGTGTGTGTGAGTGTGTGTGTGTATGTATGTATGAGCACATTGGTGTGCATGTGTACGTGTGTTTGTCTGAAATACATTACTTCCGTGAGCAGGAAACAGCATTTAAAGCACTCGACTAATTAAGAGACCAAAATATATTTATTTACCAACTGCACTATGTATATAAACATGTACGTTTTTAAATATAAACGCATGCATTATATAATATACAAAATTAAGTCAGTCTATTTCCAGAAGTTTGTCAGCGACAGCCTTGAATCTGACAGACGATATTTGATTCTGGCAAGCGATTTCTCTCCTTGCACCAAATTATTACTTCAATTTCTCTAAACAATTAATAGAGCTAGGAAGATTGTTACAATAGAGATATTTTTCGTTAAGGACATAAACATACCAGCCGCTTAGTCAATTAATAGAAAGAAAGTTCTACGCTGTAATATTAGATAAGAATATATAGTCAACTATTTATTAATTGGAATTATTTGTGAATAGAGTGGATTTAGCTGATTGTCGGGTTGGTCAAGTGTATTTACATCAAGGCATGGAGGGGGCGCTAAGCAGCAAGTTCGTCGGAGCACATTCCATTGTAGTACTTGTAAAACAAGCACAGGAATGCAACACAACAGCGATGGGATAGGGGATGGAGGTTGGTGGACAGTGAGAGACCTATTAGATTACAGACTCATTTTTGGACCCTGTCTAAGAGGGGGACTTTAGCGGTAGATACGCCAGCCCAGATGTGACAAAAATACTCTATGCGTGGGCGGATGGTGGCTTTGTAGAGATGTAGGATACTGGTAGGCGTGAGAAGTTTTCTAGCACGGTAAAGGGAAGCAACTTTCATTGTAGAAGCATTGGCAGTATCTTCTATGTATTTGTTCCAATTCATGTTAGCTGTGAATGTTAGGCCGAAGAGTTAAAATGTTTGACTCTCGGGTAAGTTCAAATATGAAAATTAGAAAAAATATTAAAAATTAGAAAAAATATTGCATTGAAGAAAAAATATGTAAAATTAGAAAAAATATTGAAAATTAGAAAAAATATTGAAAGTTCAAATATGAAAATTAAAAAAAAATATTAAAAATTAGAAAAAATATTGCATTGTAGAAAAAATATGTAAAATTAGAAAAAATACGTAAAATTAGAGAAAATATTGAAAGTTCAAATATGAAAATTAAAAAAAAATATTAAAAATTAGAAAAAATATTGCATTGAAGAAAAAATATGTAAAATTAGAAAAAATATTGAAAATTAGAAAAAATATTGAAAGTTCAAATATGAAAATTAGAAAAAAATGCTGAAAATTGGAAAATATCGATTGTTGAAGGGATTTGTTATAATTGTTTAAGGAAAGGAAGAAAGAAAGTTCCACAGGCGCACAGTTCTTTAAAAGGGGTACCTGAGATATTATTAAAAGGAATAATATGCCATTTTGATTTTTGATTTTGTCTGCACTTAATGCTGTTTAGACAAACTTTGGAGAGAAAGTACCTTTACGGTGTATATGTATTTAAGTTTCAGGTAAAAATATTATTTGGGAAAATATTGATATTATAAATGAACATTTCATGAAATAAAAACAGATATTATATATTTGGCTCTGAGTCAAACATCTGATACGCTGTTTCACTATATTCTACTATTAGAAAATCAAAGGTTTGAGTGTTTAGCTAAATAGTAAATATAGAATTATTAAGGATTTTTTTCTCCAGAGCTGGCAAGCAGTATCTAATCAATCTTTATAGCACGCTGTTTGATCTCAATATTGTCATGGAATATGTTTTTCAACCATGATGATAGAGATGTAAAAACACTAAGTGGTGAGATATTAAAACAGGTGCATGATCTTAAATATCTTGGTTCGTTGATTACAGATAACAAAGACAACATGTTATTTTGAATAAGATTGGCAGAGAAAGCGCTAAAGGGGTCAGATAAGATTTGGAAATCAAAACTGAAAAGAGAACTTAAGATCGAGTTCTACAGATCCACAGTTAAAAGCATTTTGTTGTATGGAGCAGAATGCTGGAAACTTACAAATGAAATGCCCAAGTGAATGTTAAGAGCAGTCCTAGGTGTTACTTGAAGGGATAGGATAACAAACAGCGATTTATATGTAGAATTGAGTAAAATAACAGCTGTTCTCAAAGCCAGAAGTTTCAGATTTATTGGGCCTATGTGGAGGTCAACTACATATACCTAAGGAATATGGTGAGAAGTGACCCTGGTATAATGCCTGAACTCAGACGGTTAATCGCGCTTGGATGGACAGCCTTTTTCAAAGTAGACAACATCATGAAGAATAGAAAGTCCACGATGAACATTAAGCAAAAAGTGTTCAATGAATAACATCATGCCTGTTATGACATATGATAGTGAAACATGGACACTTAATAATGGACTTTTATTCGTATGACGAGAAAATCTGTCCCAAATAAAGACCTAGTTTAAACTCTCCGCGGGGCTCGACACTAGACGATGACGAGGATGGTGGGAAGCAGTGCACTGGACGATGATGATGGTGGTGATCAAACGCAACACACTGCGATGATGAGACCGGGTGCCAGTATATATAAAAAGAGGAAAAGTATACGAGGATACTGAAGTAAGTAACGATTTATTTCAAAAGAACCGATTTTAATAGACGACTACGTAACAACAAGATCCGATTGGGATTTGAAAAGCCACTGAATTAGGATATTTGCACTCTAGCCTACAAACAAATTCCTGAGTTGACCCATCGGCATTCTTTGGTAGGGGCGCCTCAGATGATTAGCAATAAACTAACCACTTCTCAAAGAGAGATAGTAAAGCGTGAGAGAGTGGATCTTCTATGACAGCACAAGGTCATACCTCAGCCTGATAGAAGTAAGGCCACTGGCGGACTGATTGTCAGGGACGTATCGACAACTGGTATGAACAACACCTACTAAGCTGTTCCAAATAATTATGAAAATTCATCTCTAAAAACTAGTAATATTTCGGTACTGATATCGATCCTGAACCAGTTTTCGTGAGGTTCGACTCGGAAGCGTCCGGCTGTCCTACGCAAACGCCCGAGAGTTGACGAGCCGATTTGTACCAGACGACAATTTTGATACGGTGCTGCGTCCTATGATAATAATGTTTTGCTTGTTTTGTTTTTTTGTTGTTGGGTTTAGGGTTTAGGGTTAGGGTTAGGGTTAGAGTTTAGGGTTAGGGTTTAGGGTTTAGGGTTAAGGTTTAGGGTTAAAAATATTTATTTGATAACAGTAATTTCGCTCTGTTTTGCTTGTTTTATTTGTTTTGTTGTTTAAAAAATTTCTTGCAACTATAACTAAAAATTATAGGACGCAGCAACGTATCAAAATAAAAAACATCCATTTGATAACAGTAACTTCGCTATGTTTTGTTTGTTTGTTTTTTGTTTGTTGTTTCTTTTAGAAAATTTCTTGACAATATAACTTACAATCACAGGACGCAGTACCGTCAACACTTGGGCGTTTGCGTAGAACAGCCGAACGCTTCCGAGTCGAACCTCACGAAAACTGGTTCAGGATCGATATCAGTACCAATATTTTCCAATCTATTCTCACTGAGAATAGATGTGACACGAGGTCAGTCTAGCATGGAGGGATCAAACTCCCAAATTAGGGGTCGCTAGATGGTTATAAATATGTCCACTGGTCCCATCCCGAACTATGACCTAATAGAATGGATATCCAACTCTAGTCCGAAACTGGGGGCCTATGTCAAGTTAAGTGTACGGATAAAGGCGGGGATTGAAAAGCCAGCGTACAACAGCCGTTTCCCTTTTAGTCTGCAAGCCCCGTCGGCATTCTCCTGTAAGGGCGCCACAGGCGATTATCAATAAATTAACCCCATCTAAAAAAAAAAAAGAATGTAACGCCTGAGAGAGAGGATCTCTTTGAACTGATAGAACCATACCTCAGCCCGATGGAAACAAGGACTTGTCGGACTGATTGTCGAAGACGTATCCCTGATTAATATAAACAACACCATATTCAAAACATGTAAGTTTTATATAATATAAATAAAGCTTAAAATAAGATTAGAAAAACGTCTAGAGAAAAGACTACCGCACTACGAACTCTTATACACCGATTCAGTAAGTTTAAATCTGACAATATGGATGTCAATAATGAATCAAGGGTAAGACGTCAATCCTGTTCTTGATGATAAGGAACCGGAAGTGGTGTTCAGTGCTCCGTAAACGATTGTCTATGAGCTTGTTAACTACTTCCGGATTCTAACAGCGGCCATATCTCATCATCTAAAAGCAATAGACACGGTAAATAAACCTGAGAAAATCGTCCCCACGTGAAGTTCACGAAGATCAGACAATCTGTTGTCTTGATGTTTATTCATCACATGCGTCTCAGGTTACTGTGGCTACGCTTCGAGTACTCGGGTGTAAGGTTTTACAGTCTCTTGCATATTCCACAGACGAATTACCATTTATTGAAGCACCATCTGGCTTTAACGCCTCGCTATCATTTCGCAAAATCTCGTACTTGAAATACTTGAGACAAAAAGTAATAAACATTAGATTCATTTTTCGCATTTATTGATATTTCTATCTATATATATATATGTGTGTGTGTGGGGGGGGGGGCAGCATCTTCTTTTGCAGGCAAGTATTGTTGAATATAAGAGACAACTCATGTCTAGATATCCTTTGGTAGATCCTTTCAATAGTCCGAATCAGAATCTTAGTTTCGGAGGGGAATTGGCTGATGAATTTGCCATAGTTTGGATTTGTCTTTCAGACCCATACGGGTCAATCTTCAGGGGAATGAGGTTAATCAGGTACAGACGATGTATTGGCGGAAATTATGTAATAAGTACGAAACTATATTTAAAACTATAGACATTTTAGTATATTATTACTGATATTAAAGTGAATTCTATTAATTAGGATTTGTTTTGTTTTTATATATAAGGCTTCTAATAGATGGAGTTTTTGTTTGTTAGTACTATATTCCAAGATTTTTGTATTTTCTACTGTTGTAATTTATGTATATTTTGAACTAAATTATTTTATTAATTAAAACAAACTTAATTATTAGAAAAAAAACAACAATAATCACGGTGGTAATTTGTTTTGATTTTAAACGTTATTTTTGTGTTTGTCTTTTCTACTAATGAGTCCCCTATTTTCTTGCCTCCGCACGAGGTGAAAGATACACACAAGTTCGCTTTTTATTTGAGGGGTATCTAGCTCCCCGAAAAGGGGCATTCTGCGTAGGACAAACATTAAAATTTCCCTTGTGATCAGGTTTTTTATAACCTCGTAATTTAGGTTAATTATAAATAATAACTTGTAAATAAATGGATGAACTATCAAGAGTAACGTTTAACAGATTTATTAAAACTGAACACAGAATGAATTAATGTGTTAATTGGCCACTGGACGCGATTGATATATTCACAGTCTGGCGCCGTGTCTTTGTTTTCTTTCTCTCCGGGCAGACGACCCTTTTCCCAAGGGCGATAACTTTTAACTCGCGAAATGGTTCAAGGGAGGTAATTCTGTTTTCGTTAGGTGTCCTAACAGTTTTCTTCCCTTCTGACTGTGGACAGACAGATACTATATTGTGATCCTAGCCAGAAGGCCCAGACAATGAAATGAGTCTCAACTTATCAAGGCTAAAACGCTCAAAGATAAGAGTTAATGAAACGGGTGGAGTTTTACTGTACTTTATTATATTAAAAATAATAATAGTAATTTCATTTAATCAGTTTACTTTTATGCACCTTAACATATCCATATTGAAACTTAGACGTGAGGGACTACTGTGGTTAAGAGCCAGATTTATAGAGGGCATCCCAAGTGGGGAGTTGTGCAATAAAACGTTTTTTCACATTACATTTAAATTTCTGCATATTGGTACAGTCGGGTAAACAGAGAGCAGGAAGAGAATCTCAAATGCAAGCGGTCCGAGGAGAGAAGCTATTAGAGTAGAAGGTTTTCAGTCATCTGGGGACCTCTACAGTGAAGGGGTGGGATTTTGCTGCAAGTCGGGTTTCTCGGAGGTATTTACGCTCAGGAGGTAAAAATGCAGTAAGTTCATCGAATCATATTCCGTGGAAGTACTTGTAAAACGAACACAGGGATGCAGCATTGCGGCAGTTTGACAAGGACAGCGCGGGACTTATTAGGTTAGAGACTTTTTTACTCTGTCCGGGGGGAAAAGACTTGTGGTTGGTGCACCAGCCCAGATTTGGCAACAATACTCCATGCATGGACGAATGGTTTCTTTATATAGATATAGGATACTGGTCGATGTAAGTTTTCTAGCCCGCTAGAGGGAGCTTACCCTCTTTGTAGCAAACTTGACAACATCTTCTCTGTAATTATTCCAACTTACGTAGCTTAATAATATAAGTCCAATAAGTTTTAAGGTTCAAATTCTCGAGAAGGGTTAGGGCTATCAATCATGGCAATCGGTGGTTGGAAAAGTTTCTTTGAATTGTTAAAGGGAATAAGATCGATATTGGTAGTTTTGATTGTAACCATTCATTTTTGGCCCAATTCTACTACGGAGTGGGTTCTATTTTTTAAGGATCCAGCCATTGTTTTGAATATGGGTGTAATTTGGAAATATTAATTCAATTTGTGTAACTACTGATAATATCATACAATACATTTTTTTAAAATATATTTTTATAAAAATGTTTGGAAAAAGACACTAATATTTCTATGATGATACTAGAATATTTTCATGACCAGGATACCGTTTTCTCTTACTTTCAGTAATTATCCCATAGTGATAAAACGCTAAACGATATCTTAAAAAATAGTGAAAAATCGACATACTCTCATGTACATAACAGTAGTAAGTATAGTATTTGTTCCGATGGATACTGTACCCTATAGACTGGTGTCGTCTTGTCCCTCGGGCCTTGATTCCGCCGGTCTGTGGTGTTGTCCTGTGTAGTTCTAGGAAGTCCACCCACCCAGGCTTTGCCTCGCCTCTTTGGGGATGAGTAAGTTAATTGCTTACTGCCCCTATCGCAGAATGCCGACGGGGCTGCCCCGGCAATTTTTAATGGCCAGAGTGCTCACTTCTCGGGCGCTGGCTTTTCAAGCCCCACTTTCCCGACCCTATCTTGGGTCACATCTTACCTTGTGGGAGTAAGATAAAATTGGCCTTGTGCCTAACTCCTGGAGAGGAGTAAATAAATCATGTACATAACAGTAAAAGGAGATAACATATCGCGCCTAGTATTTCTAACTGGTCACCCATCTGGTATCGGCCAGGTTCAAGGTCGCTTAACTTCGGTGATCTAACAAGAACCGGTACGTGTTTTGGACTCCAAGAACAAACAGACACGCGGCAATATGTAAATTGTTTTTTTTTTTTTATTATTTTTGTCTACGATTTATTTCTTTAAAAAATGTCCTTCTATTTTTAGAATCAAATTCGATGCTTAAAACAAATTAAGATTTTCTTTAAATGAATTCTATTTTTGTATTTGGTTCCCCGATTTATAAAATCGGGGGACTTATGTTTTGAGGCATGTCCGTCCGTCCGTCCGGATTTTTCTTCGCAACCATCCATTGAATTTCTCTGAAATTTTGCATGAAGTTGTAACTTTGGTCAGGTTAGAAAGCGACATTCTCCGATTTTTTAAACAAAATCTGATTAGCCCCCCAGGGAGTCAAAAAGCCCGAAATGGCAAAAAATGACATTTTTTGGCCCATAACTTTTCATCCATCCATTCAATTTCTCTTAAACTTGGTCAAAATGTGGAGGCAATTGTTCCTAATAGAAAATAAGTATCGCTGACCTTGGAAAAGATTTGGTTGGCGCCCGCAGGGGTTCAAAAGCCGCCAAAATGGCAAAAAAATTACCTATTTCTCCCATAACGTTGATCCATCCATTCATTTTTTCTGAAATTTGGCCAAAATGTAGAGGCAATGGTTCTGGATATAAAATGAGCATCCTTGACCTAAGAAAAATTCTGGTTCGCGCCCCCACAGGGTGTCAAAGGGGGGTCAATAATGCCCCAAATTGCCCAAATTTATTGCATTTTACACTCTCCACATCGAGTCACATATAGAGGGGGACCACACACGCCCGGCTTGTTTTTTTTTAAATATTTTCACTGTGATGATATAAATCGCTGTTTCATGCGAAACGATGGAATATACCATTACGATGGTAGAACAAATGGTAGAAGAAATAGATATTTAAAATATAACAAGAGTTTATCTCGGTGTGTTATATTTGACTTTCGCTGGAAACAAATAATTATTGCTGACATGTCCATCGAGAATAAGCCAGCAGGCTTTGGAATATTGCGGTTAAATATAACGTTGATTCGGTCCACAAATAGGCTTCAGTATTGCCCAAGTCTGCCTTAGGTTGATATCTACAGTTTGAAAGAATGTCTCCTTGAGACAATAAGCGAATGGGATAAATGGAGAAAAATAGAGAAGAGGTGGAACAGAAAGAGATGAGGAATTGAAAGACTTAGAAGCAAAGTGAAAGGTACAAACACATCTTTCTATCTATCTATCTATCTATCTATCTATCTATCTATCTATCTATCTATCTTTCTATCTATCTATCTCTCTCCCCCCCTCTCTCTCTCCCTCTCTCTCTCTGTATATATATATATATATATATATATATATATATATATATATATATATATATATATATATATATATGAAGCAATCCAACAAAAGATATAAGCGTCAACTAATATCTTATAATTAGTGAAACATCCGGATAAACACTGAAGCTCAATATACTGGATAGAGCATTAATATTGGTTGTCTGGTTGTATCGCTGGTGAGAGAAGATTACTTATTTTTTCGTTCTGCTAGCAAGATGAGATTGGGATTCAGTCTTTTTTTGCTCAATTCGGATTTAACGGATTTTCTAATTAAACAACGAACTTTGATTTGACTTGGGTTGCACATTTCGGGATTTTGGAACTTTGATTGGACTTTCTATATTATTTGATTTATTTATCATTAACATTGAATATTGACACATTTCGGGACTGGATAACTTTGTCAGCCCCTTCAATTACACGTATTTGGACTGCTGTTTGTAACTTGGAGTAATGTCTTTCCTGATTATGCTTCTCAATATGTATGACCTGGATGGACTGTATGGATTCAACAAAAAGTATGTTTTTGGGTTGATATGTTTGATGTTATGTATTTTTATGTATTTGTGTATATAATTTTATATATTTTCAAAGCGTAATTTTATTACCTGTAGTAGTATAACTGCGGTAATGGTCCTCTGAAGAGAAGAATTATCTTTGAAAACTCATGAGCTAAGGACTTAAGGATACTTTGCTTGAACTTTGAATTCTAATAAAATTTGATTGACACCTTATTTTATTACTTCATTTTATATTATAATATGTGTGTGTTTGTGTGTGTGTGTGTATATATATATATATATAATATTTGTTTTGTTTATTATCTATGTACGTATACGGTTCGTCCTTTATAATCGGGATTCAAGCGCATAGAGATGTGACTATTCACTACCGGTCATGCGATTCGAAACACCAGATTCCGAGTATTTTACACGACGTCTAGAACCACTCGGCCACGCTGAATAGCGAATAAACAGTGATATATATATATATATATATATATATATATATATATATATATATATATATATATATATATATATATATATATATATATATATATATATATATATATATATATATATATATATATATATATATATATATAATTTATTTGAAAACTATATTTTACATATTTCAGAAAACGTACCGCTGTTTCATCCAGATGGGCTGACTTTTTACATTTTTTTAAAAATCTTTAAGTCCAGTTCTGATTGAAATGAAACTACGATGAGATTAAAAACGTAAAAAGACAGCTCATCTAGATGAAACTGCGGTACGTTGTCTGAAATATGTAACATATAGTTTCAAATAAATTATATTAGCTCTCAACCCTCTGATATGGGGCACTTTATTGATTTCTTTTCAATATAAACTAACACACACTATATATATATACAGTGTATCCCGGATATAAGAGAGCTGTCGGGACTGGAGAATTAGTCTCTTATATCCGGGTTCCTCTTATATCCGGGTATTGTCTATTTTGTTTATGTAAGTATGGAAACACCATATATAACGCTTTTTACGCACAGAACACTAGTTTATTTAACAGTTATAGACATAAAAAATACTTTTCAATCAGTTTTCACAAATAATTCAGTCAAAAATTACTTTTTCTTAAAAAGGGCAGTCATTTTTTATTGTACACAAATCTCTTTGTTAAAACCGGATAGAGTTGTCGGGACCGGAGAATAAGTCTCTTGTATCCGGGTTCGCCTTCTAACAACAACAAAAAAAGAAACCTTTTTTACGAATATTTTACGGATATGGCTATAGTGAAGGTCATAGAAAGACTCACCAATGAGGTGAGAAAATTTAGCAACGTCTTTTGACTGATTACGACATCACACTGTCACTCAAAGCGAACTCTTTTATATTGGGGAGGGCGGGACCGGAGAAGAAGTATCTTATAGCCATGTTTCTCTTATATCCGGGTCTCTTATATCCGGGTCTAATTTATAGACATTAACACAGGCTGTAATTTAGGACGAGAGACAATGTCTCTTATATTCGGGTTTCTCTTATATCCGGTGCTCTTATATCCGGGTTACACTGTGTATATATATATATATATATATATATATATATATATATATATATATATAATATTTATAATTAAATATTAATTATTTATTACCTACAGACATCAATGTTTCATGCTTATGTAATCTTCAGTGCAGAGAATTAATTCTCGACGGTATGGCATGATATGTGTGAGTAAAACAATTATGTCCAAAGCCACTGCTTAAGATACGTTTTTTTTCTATATTTTTTAATTTTTTATCTAGACTAAATAAAGAATAATTTTTAATCATTATTCTGTGGCGGTACAATTGAATCTCTCTTTGCAAGATAATTGAGGAGATAATCAACTCCGACGGTAGAGGGCGCATTCATCACGAGATTGGTATCCGAGGGAATTCGCGCCATCGTCATCCGGAAAAAAATGTTTCTTTTGTCACGAGTTTGACTTCTGGACAGACACGCCTCCACGAACTTTTGGTCTACGCATGTCACTCGTAACGAAGTACGGTTTACTGGTGCTGATTCACCAGTCACGGATTTATAGTATTTTTTGACTTGGTGAATTTAACTCCTGGTGGCACCTTTATATGATACTAGTGCTATTCACCCGGCGTTTTTCGTGTAGAGATATATTCTTGGTCGGAAGTTTTCTGAGGATTTTTTTTTAAAACTGTTAGCTCAGTGTTGTTACTAACAAAACTATGTGTCTTAGAGAGAGATAGAGGGGGAGAGGGAGAGAGAGGGGGAAAGGGGGAGAGGGAGAGAGAGGGGAGGGAGAGGGGGAGAGAGAGGGAGAGAGAGAGAGGGGGAGAGGGGGAGAGAGGGGGAGAAAGAGTTGTAAAACGGTAAATGTAAACGAATTCTAATTATTAAAAAAAAAACATCAAATTATTTTAAATCTTAAAAATACCAATAAAAATAATTATTTAAATGTTTGAACTTATTTTAAATACGCTTAGATATTCTTTATATAATTTAATTTTGGGGTACTCGTATAGCTGACGCACCATGTTTCCGTGACTTCGCGTCGTCAACGTTCGGGCAGGTCTCGGAATCGGCCGAGACTTGACAAAACTATTAACCAAGCAGTCGATAACTTTGGGAAGAAACCAATCGCGTTCAATAACAAAAAAATGAATTTCTATCATCTCTGTCCGCTCGGCGAATCTCCCGAAGGACTAATTGAGTTTTTAGAAAATAATGTAAACAAAAAACATTGAAAATAAACTTTTTTTTAAAAATTGCTTAACAAGTCATACAAATTCATCTTTTGAAAGTTTCCCGCGCATAAACAAAATAAAATATTTAAAAACATGTGATTAACAATGGTTTGTTTGAAAAAAAAAGCAAAAAATAAAATAAACATCTAATTAATAACTGTTGTTTAGCTATGGTTTGTTTGTACTTTATTTTTATATATGTATTTTAGTCTCGTTTTCTTCGTCGTAATTTATCGGCTGTCAGGCTTTCAATTTAGCGTTTGGCAGTTTTCACGTCGTCAACTCTCGGGCGCTTCTGGAACCTGCCCGAACGTTAACGACTCGAAGTCACGGAAACATGGTGCGTCATCTATATGAGTACCAATTTTTGTTTTATGAAACGAAGAAAATCTATTAAAAAAATTAATTTTATTTCTTTACATTCTAATAAATTTCAGTTATTTTATGGACTTAACTGATAATTACCCCTAGTGACCTCAGATATACATCAAAAGAAAACTATCAATAGTGTATTTAGATTCCTTTAACAAATTAACCCTTATTGAAATTAATTTGAAAGTTATGTTGTTGTTGTTGTTGTTGTTGTTTTGTCTTCCCATAACGTCCAGGGGCGTCCTCGGGGAGTCAGACAGATACTCTATCTGTCCTAACTTTTCTGTGGGCATGATAGAACCTGGTAGTGCCCATATCCTCTCCAGGCAAAATACAGTACCTGGTGTTTACAAATGGTCACCCATGTCCTATTGGTCAGGCTCAACGTTGCTAAACTTCGGTGATCTAATATAAAATAATGATGCAGACATGTTTTGTAATAACGCATAAGACGTCACGGAGAGGCTAAGGGTATGAAGAAGAGCCGAAGACTAGATAGATTGTCAATCAGGTATAAAAGAACAACGGAAATGAATCTGTAACCTTTGAACGAGCCCAGGTGTGTGGGGTCGACGAGTTCATTTCGGAGTATGACGTCGTAAGAAAGAAACGACTAGGCAACCTTTAAAAGAGTCAGGTGCACGAGGCCAGAAAAATAAATTATTCCCCTTGCAGGAGAAAAGGAGTGCACGCCCTTTGAAAACTAATGAACATTGTTTCGATTTTTTTTTCATTTTTTGTTATCACTTTAATTAAATAGTGTTAATATCAACAAAAATATTCCGAATATACAAGCAAATAAGACAATCAAATTATAATCGAATAACAGCAAACAATTATTTATTTCGAACTGTTTAAAAATATTATTATGCAAATTAGGTAAACAAAAGATTGTATTTGTAACTGTGCTTGGCTATGAATAGATTATTTCAAAATAATATAGTGTATTAATTATTTAAATTAGAGCGACCTGTTTTGATTGTTATATAGTAGTTCTAAATAAGAAAATATTTCGCATTTATTCATTTAGATGTATATATTTAATAATAAATATTTAATTATTATTTAGATGCGTATACGTTTTATCCCTGCAGAATTATCAGTGTAGAGATAAACATTCAAACTGGTCGCCTGATTCGAACCCCGGATGTTTGTTTTATAACTCAAAATCCGACGCTTTAACCGATTAGGTCGACATGAATAGTCATATGAAAGTCATATATAAAGAGAGTTTCAAAGTAAAATGATAATAATAATCTGTCTGACATATCGCTATTTGATTCGGACTAATCTATTTTTCGTTAATTTTTTCCCACTGGGCTATTGTCACAAATAAAATTCCTTTAGATTCGTTTTTTTCCTGAAAATATTTCATCCGACTATGAATTAATGTTTGGATTCTTCATAAGATTTTTCCCGGGAAAGTTGTTTTATTTTTGCATAGGCCTTTGTTTTCAAATGCATTTAAGGCAGAGTGAGAGAGAGAGAGAGAGAGAGAGAGACTAAGAGAGAGAGGGTAAGAGAGGGGGAGAGGGGGTAAGAGATATATATATATAGAGAGAGAGAGTAAGAGAGAGAGTAAGAAATAGAGAGAGAGAGTAAGAGAGAGAGTGAGAGAGTAAGAGATAGATATATATATAGAGAGAGAGTAAGAGAGAGAGAGAGTAAGAGATAGAGAGAGAGAGTAAGAGAGAGAGAGAAAGAGAGAGTAAAAGAGAGAGAGAAAGAGAGAGAGTAAGAGATAGATAGAGAGAGAGATAGAGAGAGACGGGGGGAGAGAGGGAAAGAGAGAGAATAAGAGAGAGAGAGTAAGAGATAGATAGAAAGAGAGAGAAAGAGAGAGAGAGGGTAAGAGAGAGAGAGAGTAAGAGATATATAGAAAGAGAGAGAGAATAAGAGAGAGAGTAAGAGATAGATAGAGAGAGAGAGAGAGAGAGAGATCTTACCTCTAGGGTGTTCGATGGCGAAACGAGCGGACGTCTATTTTTAGGTCTCTTTCACCACCTCTACGGGAGATCGTCAGAAAGATACAATCATCGAGATTAACTTTATCGATCTTACTTTTGCCGCGTCGACCTTCTGCCATGACGTCATGTTCTGACACGTAGTTCTAATACTAATATTTAACTTCTAATGGATGTTTTTACTCATCTGCTTACTCTGATTTTATGTTGAAAATTCCGTTTGTAAGACTATTTTAACACACACATTCCACCTCAATGTTGCTACACGTTGTTTCTGCATTGCCACAAAAGTATTTCTATATCATCTTTTTTGAGTTTCATCAAAATGATTAAATGAAAGGGGAAAAGAGAGAGAATAAGAGAGAGAGAGAGTAAGAGATAGATAGAAAGAGAGAGAAAGAGAGAGAGAGAGTAAGAGAGAGAGAGAGTAAGATACATATATATATATATATATATATATATATAGAGAGAGAGAGAGAGAGGGGGGGGGAGAGGGAAATATATACGACTCACATATATATATAGAAAGAGAGAGAAAGAGAGAGAGTAAGAGAGAGAGAGAGAAACATTGCAACACTAACAGGAACCGTATATGAGTTATAACTCCTAACAAATTGATTTTTATAACACACAATCAAACAAATATTGACTTTTATATATAATTATAGATGCATTTTTTGTATTAGCATCTTTTATAGTTTGTGCATAAAATGTAATGATTTTTACCTTGTGTTCCCTTTTTTTATTCTTCCGCTCTCTGCATTTAGTATTAGTGTTAATATTATAGCACGTGGAGAGTGAGTAATATTACTTATCACGTGTTTAATCCAATCATAGGGAAGATAAGACATCGATCGATTCTGAAAATTATCAATCAATAAATATCGATCAGTTTATGTATCATACATTATAAAATCAATTTACCATAGCTAATTGGATTCAATGCATAGAAATAAAATCCAATGCAAAAACACTAACAGCCTCACACACACACACACACATATGCACGTACTCACACTCATATAATCTACTTTATAGCGCAGACCAATGTGTATTTATTTGTATATAAATAAATATACGTATTGTCATATAATCACGAACATGTAAGCGAGTAAAACACGTGCCATTTTCTAGATCCCAAAACGAAACCATTTACAGTGGTAAGGAGAAGTGAGAAAGCAAATAGCAAGTCGGATATACACCTTAGACTTACCTCGCCGCCTGAAATGAATTCGGAAAGAAATCCTTCCCTCTATGATAAAAAATTAACGGCGGATTTTTCTGGGTTTTTTTCTTTAGGTCATCAGAAATGATAATAAAAAGTTATATATGAAAAATTAAATTACTGACGTCATTCCATGATTATATATGAATATTTTAGTACTATATCTAGATAACTAACGAGTTCAAACACTGGCGAAGCATAATTAATGTTCCGTAATTTCTGACGGAGAGTGTGCACTAAGTGTTGTTCTTGCACTAATGAGTCGCTGCTTATTGAGGCTCACAGGCCACTCGAGGATAACGCTTAATGTGTGTCATGTGGACAGTGAGACAACACCTTGAGGATTGGAGACAAAGTTCAAAGCTGGACAGAATTCGATTATTTTAGAGGACAGCTCGACAAAAATTTGTTTACATTAGACTTGAAAACGACTATGTTGTAGTCAGCTGGTAAGCAACCCCGTGATATTATTATATTTCACAGACGGGTAGTTTTTAGAATGAACCTTTGCTCATAGAAGTTCCGGTTTAGTTTTATGCCACACAGAGGAAGAAAAGAAACATTATTTACAGCGGTTGTATGTAGACGAGTTTTTTTGCTGTGAATGCTTTAAGTGTGGGGGGGGGCAAAGATTGGAACTCATTCAAGCAGCTGGCATGAAAATAATGATAGAGTAGAAAAAGATTAGCAACATCTCTTACGTGAGAAAGAGACTGTAGAGAAGAGAAGAGGAAATCCCTCCGTCGATTTCAAAGTCGATTAAGTACTCAGTCAAGGCAGGAGAAAGTGCTCTGAACAGAACCTCCCCAGATGTGCCAACAGTACTCCATCTTAGGGTGTAACTGGCTCGTGTACAGATAACGGATTGCGCCAGAAGTGAAATACTTTCTCGAACGATAGAATGGTCCAACCATTTTAGCAGCAAACTTACCAATAGTCTTTCATTTCAGGTCTTGAGTGAAAGTTAGTCCTAGAAGAGATCTTCATCAAGTAAAAAGCTATTCATTTCTAACTATGGCAAAGTGAGGATCCGAGCGTTGGTTGTGAAAGAAGAGAAGCTTAGTTTTATATCTATTAAAAATACAAGCAACGTTTCCCCTATTGCACTACGTGCTCCAGGTCAGAAAAAAGAGAATCAGAAAGATCTTGATCATTAATGATCTTCGGAGTGTTGCCATCGATGCAATTTATATATATATATATATATATATATATATATATATATATATATATATATTTATATATATATATATATATATATATATTTATATATATATATATATATTTATATATATATATATATATTTATATATATATATATATATATTTATATATATATATATATTTATATATATATATATTTATATATATATATATATATATATATATATTTATATATATATATATATTTATATATATATATATAAATATATTTATATATATATATATATATTTATATATATATATATTTATATATATATATATATTTATATATATTTATATATATATATATATATTTATATATATTTATATATATATATATATATTATCGCAAGCATGAAGGGAAGACGAATTCTATCGTTCATGATTAAAAGTTTATCAAGAGAAAAAAAATACCAGCCCACCGGTTTCGCTCTCTCTTAACAAAGGCTGTATCGAAGGATTTTAAAAAAATGATGGATTTAAAAAGAAAAAAAAAACGGGGTGAAAAGAGAGAGTACAGAAAATAAAATAGCATTATGTTATATGTACAATGGAGGATGAATCTTAGACACTGATCACATCTAGTCCCAATAGATATTCCCTTTGCTTGCAAAGAGAGGGACGTTTAAGACAAACGTGGATCGTCTCCAAGATTTTAAGATGGTATAATGAGTGAGCATGACTGAGAATGGTGAAGGAGTCCATGCTAAAATTCCTAGCGCACGGCGGGTTTTTAAGTAAATAGTCTGTAAAAACCCGCCGTGCAAACGCAATAATCCATAACATTTTAAATCAGGAGTAGGTTGTTGAGAAATTGAATTGAAACCCTTGCTCAAATTTCCCCATTTTCTAGCGACCACCTTGTATCTGTCTAAAACGCCTTTGAAAACATCAGTTTACAAAAGATCTTGTGAGTGCAATCGAGTTACGAACACATTTATTGCTATGAAAATTTCATGCAAAACGCTCATTTATAAACCGGTGTTACAATTAAGGAGTTTGTCCCGGTACACATGACTCCATTTGGCAGAAAATCTACGTAATTACAAGGAGGGGCATTCGAATATTACTAACTCTTCTGAATTGGATAACCGTTTTACGATAAACTTACATAGGGAAATAAATCTTTTTTAGTATTTCAATACTGAAGTAAATTACTTACTTCGACCAGTGTATGTTGATTTCGTCTATATTAAAAGATATTGTAAAGTCAATTTCGATAAAAGCTTTAATTATATAAAAGAAACATGAACCAGGAGAAATGTCCTAATAGTAGTGCCAGTCCGTATGTAGAAGGATCGTTTTACAGTATAAGAAAAGAAAAAATCAAATCGCGTTTTTCATCATCTTCCTCTGCTGGTGACATCTCATCAACATCTGTACAAGTTTATTCGTGACAGTTTCCCACACGCTTGTACACGAAATAACCAGTTTTACAGCAAAAGCTTTATTGAGTGGCACACATGTCACCTTGCATTTATAGCTGACAACTTGAAGCGGCCACTCGGATGCAGGATCTGTATTCGTCTTAATAGGTTTTCTATTCGACCGTGTTTCTCATTCCGATAACATTTCGTTTAACTTCCATTTTGAAAAACTAGAGATATATTTTTATAATAACATGAAACGGTTTGTCCCCAAGTTGGAAAGAATAGTGCATTGCATGTTAATCCTTTCAATATAGGTTATGCATACGTATCCATCCTAAACATGAAAGTTGAAAAATAAAAATTAGCTTCTTCTTCTTTCGTGTGAATCAGATGATTCTGGTGTTGGCATTAGTTTCCCCGATATTTTTCTAGTTAGAAATCTTAGGTAGACCATAGAAGCGGGGCGGATAAAACTAGAAATTCTGATTAAATTAGAAATGCTAGTGGGAAAAGCTCCATTTAGCCAGACATTTTTGGAACTTGGTCTCCATGAAATCATATGTAAAACTGATCTTCTTTCGTGTGAATCAGATGATTCCTAATGGAAAGACATCAGGTACTTACGGGAAGGACCACGAGAAGTTTGCCAACATCCCTAAGTGAAAGTAGTAATGTGGAACCGACTGGATTCGAACTTGGAACACCCAGATCTTCAGTCCGTATCGTTATCCACTTAACTACCATCACCTCCCACAATGAGCTTATTATCTAGAGTTTAATTATTATTTTTCTATATTTTATATAAACGATATTTTCGCAGAATTTATCAGAATAATAGTAACATAGCAACAACATAACCTTTTGCAAGTTAGAGAAGATCCTAATGTTTATATTGCAAAAATATTTGGTCATTAATAATATTTTTTATTTAAACTAGTTTAAACTAGTTTACACCTACTCTTTTGGTAGTGTACAGTACCTGGGTATGTAAATTTCCATCTTTACCGAGTTTCCATCGCTTTATAACTATTACGAAAAAAGATATTCGTGACATTTCGTGAAAAAAAATACGCTATTACGTATTTTCACGAGAGAGTAAGTAACTACGATTGATGTATTTACGTATTGTTTTTAATTAAGAAAAACATTAGAAATTATTTCAAAGCAAAAAAAAAATCGTTTTGAACTAATGCCGGATACTCTTTATGACCCAGTTTTTTTTTTAATATCTATGTAATGTGTTTTTATGTTTTTGTTCATATTATTAATTTATTTAAGTTTATAAAACACGTATCTAAAAAAATATATTCTTTAGACTTACGTGAGATTCGAACTCAAAAAATTAACATCGTAAAACCTACTGTCTTAGTTACGTGTACTCTGCCTATTCCTTTTGCGTTAACAAATCACATGTTTCTATTTCCGTATGAACAGGCAAACTCAAAAATCATCATTAGTTTTAATAGTATATAGATAGGTTAAATTGCGTAATTTATTAAGATTTTCATGAGAACATTGTTTAATTATTTATTTATTTATTTGTTATGCCTCCTTGGGCATCTCCCCTTTAACTATCTTCTCAATTCAACTGTTCAAAAATAATTAAACTCTTAGTACAGTATCGATATCCAGATCAAATTCTGTTAAATATTTCATTTGATAACTCCCAAAAGTGCCCCCTCAATTTCTCCCTCCTATCACTTTGTCTGAATTCATCCAACCTCATCTTAAACGGATCCACGCTATTGCTGTTCTTAATCCGAGCTGGCAACTTATTCCAAAAACATATTACTCTGTGGGCAAAAAATAACTTAACTGGTTAGCAGATCTAGTTTTTTGAAAATTGCCTTGACAATAACCTTCCAGATCTAGGAGAAATACTAAAAAATGCTCACCATAGTTAGAAATGTCATTTATTATTATTAAAATCTCAATCATATAACCTCTCATTTTCGTCTCCAGCAAAGTAGTCAATCCCAAGTTGTCCAATCTCTTTCTGTAACTGCACTCCTTTACTTTACTTATTAGTTTTGTCACCCTTTTTTGTACGCCTTCCAGTTTCAATATTACATTCCAATATTTCCATATCTAGTCACGGGAATCAAGGCCTGTGTGCAGTATTCTATAGAAGGTATTATTATAGCTTTATATATCCTTAACACAACATTTGTCTCCCTCGAAATAATATTCCTAACCATCCACCCGATCATTTTATTTGCCCTCGATACAATGGTCAAAATATGATTATTTGCCTTAAATGTATTATCAAACCCCACTCCCAAATCGCACTCTCCATCTACTTCTTTGATTTCTCTGTTGTTTAGTACATATTCAACTCCAACATTCCTGGATCCTACATGTAGTACTTTACATTTGTCTCGGTTAAAAGTTTGATGGAGAATGATTTGATTTTAGTAGGTCACACATGATCCACGTGACGATTAACTGTATGCCAGCTTATCGGATCACGCGCGAGATCATCTATATATATTATCAAGACAATTTGGGTGTTTTTGCGAATATCTCCAGTTGCATTAATATAAGCTTTGATGTGTCCCCGTTCAATGATATGCTTCAAATATGTACTTGTGTGTTGCAAACACATCTGCATCGGATTGAGTTCAACTGTCATTGTCCTCTTCAGTTCAGAAATAATGTGGGGACTATTTTAATAGTAATTATTTTGAGAAAACCCCACAGATAAAAAAAAACAGTTCAGGGTAAGATCCAGTCAGGATCACACGTGTTACTAATGAGACGATCACCTAAATGTCCTCGTATATAATTACAGGTAATAGAAGAAAGACTTTCGAACATTCGTGACTGAATCTTGGTGAACAATTCAGACATGCACCAGTTTATTTGCATTAAATTCGGTTGGCTTGCAGAAAGGGTTGTGAATTTGATTAACGATTCCGTGGATGGCATTTAATTTGGGTCACCCTGTATTTGTATCATTAATGAAAGTCGGTATTACAAAGCCGAAATGAATATAACTAGGAAAAATGATCTGATTTTCATTAGAAGTCAATATGAAACGCACATCTTTTTTCGTGCGAACTATTCACTTTGAAATGTAACCTTTTCTACCTCCGCCAAAGAGGTTATGTTTTCGATAGAGTTTATATCTATGTTTGTGTACAGCCTAGGGTTCACATCGCTTGACCAATTGTTACCAAACTAAGTCAAAATATCGATAATGGTCTAACTTAGAAGTAATTTAACTTTAACATCTAAGTCAAAGGTTATAGTCAGAGAAAAGGTGAAAGTCACACTTTTCGCGATAACTTCGGTTCTCTATATCGTAAAGACTCACTACTTGACCCAGATTGTAGTCAATGATGCCCCACATATTATAATACATTGAGACTGACCTTGAAAATTTAGATCAATGTCTTTTTTTCTTCTAAATTTGATGTATGGGTCTAGTGCCTTTTGATTACAATAAACACAATGTAAAATAGCAGCCTGATCAGATAAATAGTTTTTGAGTTATCAATGTTTCCATCACATAACTTCGGGAATACTGCATACAACATGAACAAGTACGTTCAAGATAAGATGTAGGCTCATTCTTACGTTGTCAAGTGGAGGTATGCAGGTTCACAACCGACTTATGTTCTTGTTTTAGAATATATTCCCTCCCGGTCCGAAAAAAAATAGAGGATGAAAGATAGTTACGTACAAATAAACTCTAAATGTAGGACAGTTACTCAAACAACAAAACCATCTTTTTTGTTTTGTAATTTTCTACAGTATTGCTGATTTGTATCATACGAGTTATTCGGACTACTCTCCTCATCTTGATTGTTAGTTTCACAACAGAACAATGGCGTTAATGAGTGTTAGTTTCACAACAGAACAATGGCGTTAATGAGTGTTAGTTTCACAACAGAACAATGGCCTTAATGAGTGTTAGTTTCACAACAGAACAATGGCGTTAATTTCATAATAGAACAATGGTGTTAATGATTGTTAGTTTCACAACAGAACAATGGCGTTAATGAGTGTTAGTTTCACAACAGAACAATGGCGTTAATTTCACAATAGAACAATGGCGTTAATGATTGTTAGTTTCACAACAGAACAAAGGCGTAAATTAACAATCAGTTCTAAGGTTCAGTTTCCTGGGGGTTGAAGGTTAAGTCCTTACTACAGGCGATAATAATTAAAAATAATATAATAATAAATTAACACATCTCACCCGGTCCTGCCTGACGACACGGACACAAACTACCTCCGTGAATTTAATTAAAAGTTCAGTTCTAAATTCCGTAAAGATTCCCGAGTTCGACCTAAAGATTTCCAAGTTCTTTCAGATTTGTTTAGGTTATTATTGATCTTTTCTATTATTTGCATAATTCGGACTACTATTTTTAACTTTGGTTGATATTTTCACATGGACCCCGAGCGCAACGGATAAAGGGGTTGATTAACAATCAGTTCTAAGGTTCAGTTTCCTGGGGGTTGAAGGTTAAGTCCTTACTACAGGTGATAATAATTAAAAATAATATAATAATAAATTAACGCATCTCACCCGGTCCTGCCTGACAGCACGGACACAAGCTACCTCTGTGGATTTAAAAAGTTCTGTTCGAAATTTCGTAGAGATTCCCGAGTTCGACCTAAAGATTTCCAAGTTATTTCAGATTTTTTTAGGTTATTATTGATCCTTTCTATTATTTGCATAATTCGAACTACTATTTTTAACTTGGATGATATTTTCACATGGACCCCGAGCGCAACGGATAAAGGGGTTGATTAACAATCATTTCTAAGCGTCAGTTTTTTTTTATAGTGATGAAGGTCTAATCCTTACTACAGGCGATACAAACTAAAATTGAATTAGAGCAAAATACCTCTGTGGATTAAATAAAAGGTTCAAGTTCAAAATTTCGTATTAATTCTTGAGTTCGAAAAGATCTACCTGAAGAAGGTCGCGCGTTACATCGACCGAAACGTTGTAAAAATAAAAACTAGGATGAGAATAGTAGTCTTAATAATCTAAAAATCTCTCTTTGTTTCCGATAGTGTCAGAACGAGTTTTTGCGAATAGTCCGGTCACCTGATCGATGTGTGAAAATTCCGATAACTTGATTCAGATTACGTATAAATATTAATTATTTGTTACTGATTTTCTGTACACAGTGATTAATCGTAGTATTCAAATACATCTGATATAATTCTTTTGATGAATGGCATCAGTTTTATCACATCAAGTCCAGACATGAACAGAGAGAAAGTGTTCAGGGTGAGTCTGTGTCGCTACCGGATCACCAAACGACCCAATAGTGTATTTCCTGATCTCCTCTGCAGCAGGTCAGACATCCGGGCAAGTGAAGTTTCGGCAAGTTAGCGTACTAGGCGTGGTACTCCGGCGGCTTGCACAATATACCTTAGTCAGCATTCCCTGGTAAGATGGCGTAGGCGATTAGTAATAAACTAAGCTCTTCTCAGAAGGTAATGTTCTGGTGATGGACATCCTAGGATGAAACAGAACCATTCGTAAACCCGACAGCAACAAAGCCACTGTCGAACTTATTGTTGATGACGTCAGCTCAATTGGTAAGAAGAAGACGTACTCAGTCTGCGCATATCTTTTATTTTCTCTTTCTATCTCTATTCAAAGAATATTCCCATTCCATGTCTCTAGTTATGCAGCAATAAAATCAAAATATATAAATCACAGACTTTCATAAAAACTTTTCTACCTGCTTTTGTATATTTACTTACATACACATATATATATATATATATATATATATATATACATATATATATATATATATACATATATATATACATATATATATATATATATATATATATATATATATATATACACACACATATATATATATATATATATATACATATATATACATATATATATATATATATACATATATATACATATATATATATATATATATATATATATATATATATATATATATATATATATATATATATATATATATATATATATATATATACATATACAGGGTGTTTCAAAAGTCTTGGGAACATAACGATTTTTAATAACTCAAAAACTATTAGGAGTTGAAAAATGAAATTGGTACCGTTGGAAAGGTTAAAGTTTCAAGTTTTGTGGGGAATCTTCAAAGTTGCTCAATATGAGCACCATTCGTCACACGGCAGACATCTAGTCGATAGTCCATTTCCTGCCAAACGCGTTCCAGCATCTTGACGTCAATGGTTCCCACAACTGCCGTTACTCGAGCCTTTAGTTCGTCAATATCTCTTGGAAGGGGCGGCACATAGACTTGTTGCTTGACAAAGCCCCAAAGGAAAAAGTCACACGGGGTAAGATCTGGAGACCTAGGAGGCCAGGGCATGAGAACGTCATCACCTCGCCCAGATCTCCCAATCCATCTACCAGGCAGCCTTGTGTTAAGAAACTGCCTTACTCTAAGACTCCAGTGTGGTGGTGCACCATCTTGTTGAAAAATGAAGTCATCAGATTCTGCTTGTTCCAACTGAGCCATTAACCAGTCCTCCAGCATGTTGAGATAGGATTCACCAGTGATAGTTGCCTCTTCAACGAAGAACGGTCCATAGACACCTTTCTTGGAAATTGCACAAAACACGTTCACTTTTGGTGAATCTCGCTCGTGCTCAAGAAGTTCATGAGGATTCTCAGTACCCCATATGCGAGTGTTATGCTTGTTAACTTTGCCATTCAGATGGAAGGTCGCCTCATCGCTAAAAACAAGCCGGTCATCAAAGCCGTTATCTTCCAACTTCTCTTGCATTGCAATGCAAAAGTCACGGCGAAGTGGCTTATCAGTGTCCTTCAACTTTTGGACCAACTTGAGCTTGTAAGGTACCATTTGCAGTCGTTTCCTTAAGACACGCCAGACAGTTGCTGGAGCAAGCTGAAGTTCCCTGCTGGCTCTTCTCACTGATTTACGAGGGCTCCGCTGAAAGGCTGTCCGAACTTGCTCAACTGCATCTTCTGAAGTTGAAGGGCGACCTGTTCGCTTACTTGGGCACAAACACCCATCTTTCACAAATTTAGCATGCCATCTGACAATGGATTTCCTTTCAGGGGCTTCTTTTTTAAATTTCCTGCGAAATGCACGCTGAACACATGTCCACGATTCAGTCTTTGCAAATTGGAGGACGCAAAATGCCTTGTCTTGTTTAGAGAACGCCATTACTGCACATGGAAAGATAACACGAAAATCATTAGTATGACCAAAAACTTGATTAAGCAAGCTTTAAAATGGCACCAGTTTCATTTTTCTACCTGGAATAGTTCATGAGATATACGCATTTGTAATGTTCCCAAGACTTTTGAAACACCCTGTATATACATATATATATACATATATATATATACATATATATACATATATATATATATATATATATATATATATATATATATATACATATATATACATATATATATATATATATATATATATATATATATATATATATACATATATATATACATATATATATACATATATATATATATATATATAATACATATATATACATATATATATATATATATATATATATACATATATATATATATATATATATATATATATGTGTGTGTGTGTACGGCCTATTCTATCTATATTAGTTATGCTCTAGCGCAGGGGCGGGCAACCTTTTCAGAGTTAGGGCCGGATAAGACTTTTGGAACGAGATCGCGGACCGGAGTGAAAAATGAAATCTCAGAATTACTATATTTTGTTTACATGAATAAATTGTACAAAAATGGCATTGAACACTCTACAAATCTGATATTTTTTTCTCAAGAGACTTCTGTATGTGATGTTATAAAAGGCGCCGACGAAGAGCCATTTTGGAATCATAAAAAATAATGACAGGGAAAGTAGCAAGTTGATCCAGCATTCGTTTTGACACACCTCACATAAGTTCTATGATTCATGCCCTTTCCTCGTCTTTCGTTTCCTCTTTGCCTCTCTCTTTCTCTTTTTCTATGTTTATCTCAGGCCAAAGATTTGAAATTAATAGTTAAAGAAAAATGAAATATACATGCATCATCGCTCGCTGATATTTATACATTTTTATCCCACTGTAAATCTTAATTGAAACCTACTTTTACGTCTATGTCACAAACTGATATGAGTTTTACTGGGAGGTCCGCGGGCCGGATTGCAATAATAAAGCATATCAGGGTGGCGGGCCGGACGCTAAGCCTTCGCGGGCCGGAGGTTGCCCGCCCCTGCTCTAGTGTTTAAGCTCAATAGATATTAATTTATAATTCGAGAGCAAAAAAATTGTTATTTTCTAGCAGTTCTAGAATATACTCTGTCGGTCTGTCCGTCTGTCACTGAGAAGAGATAGATAAGGGTGAGACAAATATGTTTTGGTTTGTCTAGTAAAATGAAATACAGCGTCGATCGTGGGATAAATACACGTGTGTTTTGGTAAAGCTATCGATTTAATAGAATGTTTTTAAAGTAAGCTTTAGATATTTGGGACAATGTTCATTATTTTTTTTTTGATGGATCATTGATCTAGAATATTCAATATTTGCTTAAAAACATTGATTATCGGGGAAATTAAAGGTACGGCTGTTAAAATGAATCTCTTGTTTGGAAAGTAAATATATCATCGTTGGAATCTGTTTTACATGTGTCTATTTATTTATATACTAGTAATCATATTCTCCCTTTAAAACGGGGGTAATTATATCTTGAATTTTAACCAATCCCACCCCCCAAAAAACAGAAATAGAAGAAGTAATACCTAGGAGGATCCCCCCCCCCATAAAAGAAGTATGGAATACCTGCAAAGATGGTATCATGGCAACAGAAAAGATACCACACTGTCACCTCCCCAATAAATAGAAGCGGGTCTCATGACAAAAGAAGAGATACCATATTACCCCTCTTCCAAAGGAGGATCTAATAGCTGAAAAGATTACCCCAAACCCTTAAAAATAAGAGATAATTATTGGGATGGTTGCAACAGCCCCGATACTACACTACTCTCCCCCATTAAAAGATAATACAATAATCGATTAAATTAGGATGTGTTCATTCATTTAAAAAAAAGCCTAGTTATTCAAAACATTATTTTTTCATGATTCTTTGGCCTTTTGGCTAACATCGAAGTTTAGTATCTGTTCTCAGCATCCCGACGAAATCAGACGTTCTACTATCGACGAAATTATTACGTATATACAGGGTGGGCAAAAATAAGGGTCCTATTTTTAAAAATTCATAACTTTTTTATTTATTGATTTTTGATTATTTTTTTTTTAGAATAAGTAAAGGACCCCTTCCGAAGCAAGCATGAGCCGTATTAGCCCTAAGGAACGTACCCTCATTTATAAAACATTATTTTTGCTTAAAAAACTCAAAACAGTGTAAAAAACAATACTTTAGTTTTTGTAAGTTTTAAGAAGTGTTTTTCGGCTAAAATTTGTTTTGTTTATTTCAAAAAATCTCGGAAGGGTCAGTCTACACACACATAAAGTTTGGTGAGTTTAACTTTTATTTTGTGGAAGTTATTCAAATTCAAGTTATTCAAATTTAAAGATAGGACCCTTATTTTGGCCCACCCTGTATAAGAAATATGACTAGTCAAATTACAAATGTATATTACATAATAATTATTTATTAGAAACTGTTTGATACATATATATATATATATATATATATATATATATATATATATATATATGTGTGTGTGTGTGGGGGTATTAATTAGAAATTCCTACAACTGCGTGTAGGTGTTTGCTGGTTATTATATATACAGCATTTAAAAATCTTAGGTTCTTCTTAGAATTAAATCAGTATAAGATGTTTTCATTTTAATATAGTTCAGCTAGGTGAAAAAAAACTTGCACTATATTCAAATATATATATATATATATATATATATATATATATATATATATATATATATATATATATATATATATGTGTGTGTGTGTGTGTGTGCGTGTGTGTTTCATACATATACGTGCGTGTATATAATGCTTGGTTTCATTTGGTAGAAAAATATGACAGAGTGCACAATTATTTAACAATAAAAACATAATATCTATTTATAACGTAGCATGTTAGTCTAAATTACTGTAATATGATATATATATATATATATATATATATATATATATATATATATATATATATATATATATATATATATATATATGTAGTTAGTTATGTTTGTTGTATAAACAACAAAAATGTTTCAGCGATAATTAACTAATGGTATACTTGGCTCACCTTTTACATACCCATGAGTTTTCTCTACCCACTTTAAGAGACATGTAAATATATATATATATATATATATATATATATATATATATATATATATATATATATATGAAATTAAAATGGAATACGCAGAAGACCTAAAAAGCTCAACGTTTCGCCCAAATGTTATATGGGCTTTGTCAAGAGCGAAGAAAAATGCAAAAAATGACAAAAGACGTAATTTTTTGCATTTTTCTTCGCCATTGACAATTTCCATATACCATTTGGACGAAACGTTGGGCTTTTTAGGTCTTCCGCTTATTCCATTTTAATTTAATACCGTCGGAATATTTTATACTTTCATCTATTCATATATATATATATATATATATATATATATATATATATATATATATATATATATTAGAGATGATTGGTGGTGTATGAAGCATTACAAACGATGTTGTTGTTTTTTTAATTGTTTTTATTTTGATATTTCGACCAGTCTTCTGGTCTTTGTCAAAAAAATGATCTGAAATGAAGAAAACTGAGGATCGTTGAGCAAACTGTACTTTTGAACTGCGTGGCGTTCGTCTTCACTCATGACGCGTGAGATGGTCTACGCACAACGTTTCCTCGGGCCATCAAAGAGAACCGTTTGTTTTTTTTGAAAAAAAACAAATTATTACGCATCTGTTGTCTTTATATATATTTATGATTTTTTGTATTATTTATTTATTTATATTTATTCATAGATAAAATTGTAATCCACGGACACGTGTTTTGCCGTTGATATATACTATAAATATATAATGGGGGGCAATCGTTGACTCAAGAGCAAAGTGTAGTATCTGTTCCGATGGATACTACACCCTATAGACCGGTGTCGTCTTGGCCTTCGGGGCTTGATTTCGCCGGTTTGTAGGTTTGTCCTGTGCAGATCTAGGAGGTCCACCCTTCCAGGCTTTGCCTCCCCTCTTTGAGGAGGAGAAAGTTTATTGCTTACTCATTGGAGCTGCCCAGGCATTTTTGTAGGCCAGAGTGCTCAAATTCTCGGGCGCTGGCTTTTCAAATCCCACTTTCCGACCCTGTGTCACATCTTACTGCTGTGGAAGGTAGATAAATAACTCGTTGACTCAAATAAGTATTTAAAAAAATAAGATTTTCTGTCGATACACTAATTTTATAATGTAATCCTATCACGATGAAGTGAACAAATGTCTGGCATAAATTTATTGCATATTCCGAGTACATTCTTGTGTTGTGGTGACAGCAGTTTCGACAAATCCTAGAATTAGACATTTGATATAAAATCGGAATGATTGACCTCTTAGCAAATACCCACTTTACCGGAAAGCTTACTTGAAGTGAGAAGTGGCTAGACAAAACAACAAAAACCTTGAAAATCAATTACATGATTTAGCTGGGCAAGGATATGTCTACAAAAGAGAAGTAGAGCTTAATATTTGTGTATCGATTTTTATCTTCTTTGTTGGTGAAAGGATAATCCGTACATTCTGACTTTTGTGAAAGTAGATATTGGTAAACAAATAAGACAGATCACGTGAGACTTATAATGATCGTATTACGCATGTGTACGAGTGGATGTGTGTGTGTGTGTTTCTTATTCGTCTGTGAGTATGTGTGCACATATCCTTGTGTGTAGGTAGGCCTACGAATCTATAGATGTATCTAGGGCGTGACACTTCACCCTGATTTAACTTTAACTCTGCTTCTATAGCCTTCCGGCCCGTTTCCCTCAACTGTATTATTGCCTTTTCTTTTTTTTTCTTTTCTCTCAACTTATTTAAAATAAGTTTCTATCTTTCTTTTATATGCCTACCTTACTATCCTGCCGCCTTCTTCTTTTGGCACGGTCTTATATTCTATATCCTCCCCTCCTTTCTCTTCGTATTTGCCATTCTCCGAACGTCCCTGACTTAAAATACATTTAAGTTTTCGTTAAGTTGGCTCCTACTGATTATAAATTTAAGCCGAACATTTAATATTATATTTTTCATTTTCCAATTCTTTTTTTTTTGTGAACCATTGTGTTTTGATCGGGTCTTGCTGCATATTTCTACTCCATCACATTTTTCTATACATACGTCACACCAGGATGTTATAGTTTGCAACACCCCTACAATCAGCTCCTAAGAACCCTTAATTGGACATTATAATATTTAATACTGAGTAAGTCTTCTGAACTTTTTCGTGTGTTTTTTTCTTTTCTATGGTTTTATTTTGAATTTGATAGACTTTTCACTGTCATATATTGCATCGATAGCAAGACAATTTCCCGCCTGGATAAATTTTTACATTTTCCTCCTGGACTACCAATCACCACCTGGGTTATTTTAATCGACTTCCTTGACATTTTTCTTGAAATTGTTTTAAACTTTATGACATGGACGAACTGTATAAGTTTAAGAAAAAGTGTGTTTTGGCCGATATATTTGATGTTTTATATGTATTTTTTTAAATATATTTTTATATATTTTAAAAGCTTAATTTTTATTACCTGCAGTAATGTCATTGCGGTAATAGTCCTCTGAAGAGAAGATTTTCTTTGAAAACTCATGAGTTAAACACGCAGTATCATTCCTTGTTTTTGAACTTTAATAAAATCTGATTAATTTCTCATTTTATTATATTATTCAATTAATATTATTGCTCTATACACTATATTGAGCTTTGGTTTTTATCCTGATAGTCTATTGGTTAAAGATATTATTTATATCTTTAAGTATTATCTTACTCTCTCTCTCTTTATTTATCTCTATCTCTTTCTCTCTCTCTCTCTCTCTCTCTCTCTCTATATATATATATATATATATATATATATATATATATATATATATATATATATATATATATATATATACAGATGCACCGTTTTTTCTGTCATTATTGACGCCATTCCCTGTCGGGCGTAACTACAATCGTTTCAGCTTGCCGACGATTCCACTAGGCACGGAGATTTACTAAAGATGTCTAAATCTACCCTTTTGGATGAAACCGCGGTACTTTGCTGAAATATGTAATATACAGTATCTAAATAAATTATATTAGCTCTCTTATATGATCGAGCACTTTATTTGTTTTCCTTTCATATACAACCTGACACTCTATATATATATATATATATATATATATATATATATATATATATATATATATATATATACATATAAATATATATATATATGTTTATTATAATATATATATATATGTCTATTATAATATATATATATATATATATATATATATATATATATATATATATATATATATATATATATATATATATATATATATATATATATGTATATTAATAAATATGTCGCCCTGAACATCTTTTTGCCACTGGAATCAAGCAGTGTCCATTCACGAGATATGCAGTTGGGGATTGTGCAACCCTTGTTTTACAATTACACGCGGAGAGGGTATCCATTGTCTTTCAAGACTGATAGAAATAGCGTTTTTGTTCGTAAAAACATTAATAAAACGTTAATTTTGAAAAAAAATTAATTAATTTTTTTTGTTAATTTTTAATTTTTTATTAATTAGTTAATTAGTTAATTTTTAGTTAATTTTTATTTTTTTTTAAATTAATTTTTTAAATTCATTTTTAATTAATTTTTGTTAATTTTTTTTTGTTAATTTTGTTAATTTTAAAAAATAAATTAAATATACGTTAATTTTGTACGTTTTTTAAATATCGTTTTTGATCGTCAGTCACACTGATGCATAATCATCGTTAAACTAGCATCTTAATAGGAATTAGCATGTTTACGTGCAAAAAACGGCTCCAAAGACTAAATCTCTCCTTCTTTGAGCAGCAGAGAATGTGAAGAGGCTTCATTCTGACGTACAACATGATCAACGGAAATTTATATCTACATTTTGAGGAATTTTTAACCCCAGTACCAAGCCGCGATCTCCTCGGACGTCGCAAAACATGTACCATCATCGCTTTCGTCTAATTAGCAGGAAGGCAGCATTCTCTTCCATTTTTCTACTCTTTAGAAAGCTTTCTAGAGGAACTTTTGATGTTGTCTACCATATCCAGGTTTTAAGTGACCTTGTACAAACATTCAGATGGTATATAGATGCAAACATATTCTAACTGTCTTTTTACATGGCTTGTTGCACTCTGTTATTTTTTTCTCTATAAATTTGTTTTTCGCTATTTCTGTATCTTAAAAAGGCGTGAGATAACAGATAATGCGACATTCAAACGAATAGTCTGACATTCATTGTCGTCAAATGTTTTAGTGAAACAGAGCAGCCATTTTGTAATGTGCCGCCATTTTGTTAGGATAGCTGCCATTTTGCGACCTGCTTATTACGCCATGTTAAGTACAGATCTGTAATAAGGTTTCCACCTAACGGCAATAAAATTGCAAACACAATTTCTAGAGATTAGCATAGAACATCAGCTAATCGTTTGTAATTGCCATTTTGCCTCGCCGTTGAGTCAGCCAGCTGAGAGGATATTTTGAAAGCGAAAATATAATTGAACGCAGAACAAAACACAACACGAATAAAAATCGCATTATAAAACAGAAAGCGTACCAAACAAGACTAATTTTATTTCTAAGTTTGGACTATTTTTTTTTATTTGTTTTAATTCTTTATTTCGTTGTTTTCTTATTTGTCTTGTGTTCAGGTAAAAAAAATAAATCACGAATAGCCAGCCTGACCAATTCTGATAAAGTGTTTTTTTACAAAAAGGAAAGAAAAACTGATAAAACAAAACAAACATATATTAGAATTGTTTTTTTGTTTTCTTGTATTTGTTTTTCGAACTGTTTGCGCTTTCATTAATCCAAAAAGATTTAGTGTGAAAACAATTAAAATGAAAAAACAAAAGCCGTATTTTTAAGATGCGTCCATTAAATATACGCATTCGCTGATAAAAAACAACTTAGAATTTTGGCTAGGATCAGATTGTAGTATCTGTTCCGATGGATTTATACACTTTGTAGACTAGTACCGTCTTGGACTTCGGGTCTTCATTCCGCCGGTCTGAGGTATTGTCCAGTGCATTGCTACTAAAAGCCACCTTCCCAGACTTTGCCTTCTCACTCTTTGGGAAAGGGTTAGTTTATTGTTAATCGCATGAGGCGCACCTACCGGGAAATGCCGATGAGTCTGCCCAGGCATTTTTTGTAGGCCAGAGTGCTCTTCTTCTAGGGCGCTGGCTTTTCAATTCCACTACCGCCGAAATTCTATTTCAAACTAAAGCGTGACAGACCAACGAAAATTCTATTTCCAACTAAAGCGTGGCAAACCAACGAAAATTCTATTTCCAACTAAAGCGTGACAGACCAACGAAAATTCTATTTCCAACTAAAGCGTGACAAACCAACGAAAATTCTATTTCCAACTAAAGAGTGACAGACCAACGAAAATTCTATTTCCAACTAAAGCGTGACAGACCAACGAAAATTCTATTTCCAACTAAAGCGTGACAGACCAACGAAAATTCTATTTCCAACTAAAGCGTGTCAGACCAACGAAAATTATATTTCCAACTAAAGCGTGACAGACCAACGAAAATTCTATTTCCAACTAAAGCGTGACAGACCAACGAAAATTCTATTTCCAACTAAAGCGTGACAGACCAACGAAAAGGCCATTTGAAAATTAAAGGTAAAAACAACGACGAAAATTTATTTCAATCTTAATTGTGACCAACTAAAGAAAATGTTGTATAAACCATAAGTTTAAAACATAAGCATGACAGACCAAAGAAAATGTTGTATAAAACATATGTTTTAAACATAAGCATGACAGACCAAAAAAAATGTTGCATAAAACATAAGTTTAAAACATAAGCATGACAGACCAAAAAAATGTATAAAACATAAGTTTAAAACATAAGCATGACAGACCAAAGAAAATGTTGTATAAAACATAAGTTTAAAACATAAGCATGACAGACCAAAAAAATGTTGTATAAAACATAGGTTTAAAACATAAGCATGACAGACCAAAAAAATGCTACAACAAACTTCAGCGTGACGAACCAGATAAAATGATATGTCAAACATCAGCGTGACGGAGAAAAGAACAATTTTATTCCAAACAAAAGCGTGACAGAACAACGAACATTTTAAACATAAGCGTGACAGAACAACGAACATTTTAAACAAAAGCGTGACAGAACAACGAACATTTCAAACAAAAGCGTGACAGAACAACTAACATTTTAAACATATGTGTGACGAACCAAATCAAAAAATAATCGTTATGGATCAAAGAAGATATTTTTTAAACATAATTGTGACTAACAAAAGCTAATGTCTTTTCAATCATAAGCGTGACAGACCAACGAAAATGCAGTTTCAAACATAAGTGTGACAGACTAACGAAATTGATATTTAAAACTTTATCGTGACATACCAACCAATGCACACAGAAATGTTTGGACGCATATAAAATCCGATAATCTTTAAATTTTTAATCTGGCACACAACGGAAATTCTATTTGAAACTAAAGCCTGAACGACTGACGAAAACTCTTATTTCAAACTTAAGCGTGACAGACCAATCGACTATCAGAACTTATTGTCAAGGTCCTTGGATGCAACTCAATAAGATGCGGCCATTAGATGTACAGATGTTTCGATAAAAATGCTATTTCAACCTGGTGTGACAGACCAACAGACAATATGAATTGTGACAGACGGACGGACGGACGGACGGACGGACGGACGGACGGACGGACGGACGGACAACGCCGCCCATGAAGATCTAAAAAAAACAACCATACCGAAATTAGATGATATCGTAAAAAAAAGATCGAACAATTATTTGAGTAAAGAGAAGACGTAGGAATTATCGCTTAAATCACGACACGAAACAGTAAAGAAGAAATAGATTTACAGAATTGCAATTAGTAATAACAACGTTCTCTATTGGAATAGATTGAATAAGGGGATCACATAGAGAGTGCATACTTCCGCCAAGGCTTAACAATAATCAACTTGAGCAGCTTAATTAATGAAACAATATATCGGCTTCAAATGGGTGTTCGACGTGTGTCCCAATTTCCATTACCATCTCACGAGTGAAAAAGTTTAAAAGAACGTAGGTATTTTTTTTAATTTTTACATTAATACCTTTCCACCACAAATATTTAAAGTGGAAGCGTTCGCATCGCGATTCCTATCAACTAATTCTTACGCTTCTATGAGGATTCTACCAAACACTTCGCAGCGAGTCAAAAGACAAGCAACGTCCATAATCTCAATATATTACGTTTTCATTTATATCTCCGACAACGTCAGGACAGCCTTCTTACAATTGACGGAAATTAAACTAATATATTATTTTAAAATATTCTTTTAATTACACATATTTTAGCCAGATCTATCGGATAAGGTTATATTCTATCAGTTATGTGCAGGCGTATCAGTTATTCCCATTAAATATATGTGGTTTAGTCGCCAATTGAGTTATCTCCTCTTTGCAAATTGTCTGTTTGGAGTCTCTAACCGCTTGATGGCTCTGGTTGGGGGTCAATTTACATAGGGGTGGATTGAACTGCACTCTTTGGATTGAAGAGGTATTGTTACTTATTGAGCAATGTGAAGTGCAGAGAGAAAGAGGTGAAGTTGGCAGTAGACGTATCAGTTATTTCAATTAAATATCGCCGCCTGCTGAGTTGTTGCAACAAAATACTACTACTTACAAAGAAAGAAACGCGTATTAACAGGAAACTATTTTTTTCAGTTGTTGTGGTTCAGTTTTTTTAGGGAGACATTCGCTCCGGAAAGGGAGAAAAAAATGATTATCAGCGGTAATGTTTCTTTTTAACGTCGGTCAGAAGTCCTTCTTATTTTTCTCCTCGTTACAGTAAGGGAAACAGTCCGAAGTATGTAAAGAGGTCAATGCTCGCCTTTAAAACCAGTATTGACCATGGTGAAGGGCATACTGGCCCCAAATATAAATCACGAGGGAAGATACAATGTTACAGATGCCAGAAGATCGGCCACATCGCATCTGAGTATCCGGGAAACGAAAAAGAAGTCGAGATATCAGTGCCGGTCTCTCCTCAGTCAATTTAAGAGAGGCGCTTCCTACCGTTGAAGTGTGGATCGATGAAAAGAAACAGAGGGCAAATGTAAATCACTGATTCCTTTGTGGCGTATGAGGACTTCACGACGCGACGGCTACTACCTGGAGAGACTGTAGATGTATTTTTGGCTGAGCTTCGAAGACTTGCCCTCCTTGTTGGGGAGACACTTCCAGAAAAATGGATGGTGTGTGTCTTTGTAGAAGGACTGCCGAACCACGTAAGGCAACATCCCCGGGCATCGTCGAGAATGGATGACATAAGTCTAGGGCAGATTGTAACGAGAGCACGGCCTATTATGGCGGACGACAAGGAATTAGTTGCGGCCGCTATACCACCGGTTCAATTTAAAACTAATCAAATATCACGCACTGTGCCGGCTAGTAGATAAAATAAAGAAATAGTATCGGAACAGTTAAACTAAGGTGTCACCAAGATCAAGTCCAAATGAAAGTCAATATCTCTCTCCAGTGTAAAACAAATCCAGCACTATTCTCTCACGTTCAGAACGATCTCCACGTCTCTCCCCGAATGTTCATTTTTCCTTCTCTTATTCAAAAAGAAATGCGACGCATGCAAACCAACTTAATTTGCATAAATCTCCCTCCCGGCGCCGCGGCCCGGATTTTCAAATAAAAACCTTATTTGACTTTCTTATGCCTTTCTCCTCCCACTCATCTTTCTTTTTTGTCGTCAGCGAGCGTTTTCGGGTTCGCCCCTACACACACAGCATACCAGACGCTGCATCTTTGAACGGCGCCGACAAGTGTCTACATTTACGTCAGTTGGCCGCTCTCTGTTACAATAACTATAAACATTGAAGGACTGTCTACAACCAAAGAAAGAACTTGTCGCAAAACTCTGCGGAGAACATCAAAAAATGCATAGAAAGAAACACACCGTGGACCTAAACGTCCCCGCCCTCATATATATGGAATGACCACCATCATAGAAAGACCACATGAGAAAAATAAAAGCTTCATGCTAGCCAAAAATGGAAAAATCATCGAAAACATCAAAGATCGATGAAAATAATATCGAAGTCTTCACCGCTCAGCTCAGAGAGAACATCATCACGTCAGTTTACAAACCACCTACCACATTACTTGTGGTATCAGAAATGCCACCATAACCTTGGAAACAAATGATTGTGATCGAAGGCTTAAAAGGCCATAGCACCCAATGAGGATACAACAATAATAATGCGGATTGAGACGCGGTGGAAGCATGGGCCGACACCCACAAGCTTAATCTAATCTAGGATGCAAAGCAACAAAGATCCTTCAACAACGGACGATGGAAAGCAAAGTACAATTCTGATAGTGTATTTGTCAGTGAAAACATCACCGGATTGAGCCTGAAGCTGGTTCTGGAGGCACTGCTCGAAACACAACACTGCTCCTTCTGGAATCACAGTCAATGCTTCAATTACCAATAGTTCTATTCCGAAGGAGATTTAACTTTGAGAACGCGAACTGACCTGGCTCCAAAAAAATCTTGAAAGGAAGATTCCCCATCTCCCAGTGGAACCTAAAAATTATGACAGCTTCATAAGATTTATGTGCCAAGCAGCCCGGAATAACACCGCAAGAGGTTACCGCACTCAATACATACCTAGACTAGATTCATATCAAAAGCAGAGCAATACTGACAGCTCTATGAATCTCACCATTTTGCTGCAAGTACCACCGAAATAAGCGAGATATCAAGAGATTGCCAACGGAAATTAAAAAATCTGTTGGAGACAACTGATGTAACGAAATATAATAAAAAGGTATGGAGTCTAATCGGAAAAATCAGCAACGATCCATCAACTAAATAGAGTAGAAAGTGACTAACTTAGGTTTACTTTCAGCAGCCTAGTAACTCTCGGTTCTCTTATTTTGTCATTTAGTCCTCACATTCCATGAGCGATGTTTCTAACAAAGGGGGAAGAATTGTTGTTTTCTGGGTCGGAATCTATCCGTCTAACACTTATCGTTGGCTAGTTTTTGACCTTGAAGCAGTATTTTTTTCAGCTCTTTACATACAGTGGCTTCATGCCTTGTCTGGAGCGACTTCCATAAAAAACACTAACACAATAGCAGTACACAATAACTGCCAACCAAGTTGCGCATCAGTTGTTGCTCAATGTACGAAATAGCAGAGACCAAACGTAAAGCGACTGCAATACTTCCAAAGCACCGAACTGATTAGCCGTTCTTACTTGAAGAGTTCGATATCGGCATCAGTGCCCTTTAAGGCTAGTAAAGCCATCTACCTAGATGATATGTTCACAGAGGAGATCAACACGTTGGATCTGACACGAAAATAGATCATTGATCTGGTGGACAACAAACATCCCAAAGATCTTGATAAAAAGCAAAATCGTCGCTCTTCTCACATCTGGAAAAGGTTCAGCGCATGCAATGAGTTTCCACCAGATCACCCTGCAATGCAACCTGCTTAAGCTGTTTGAGCGTCGAATCCTCAATAGGTTAGCCTCAGTTGCTGAACCAACCATCATCCCACAACAAGTACGATTCCGACCTGACAAATCTACAACAAGCCAACTCTTGAATCTCACTCAGTTCATCGAAGAACAGTTTCAGAAACGACTGGTAACAGGGCCCGTTTTTGGTGATATGTCTGTCGCATATGACACTGTAAACCACCGTATCCTCCTGAAAAAAATCTTAGAGTTGACAAAAGACCTGGCAATCACAGACCTCATCGGAGCCATCTTGAACGACAAGGTCTTTTATGTTACTCTAAACAAATAAAAAAAAGTCGTTGGCGCCAACATAAGAATGACTTACTTAAAGGTAGTCTACTGGCTCAATTACTTTATAACATCTACACCAATGACCAACCAATGGACTAGAACACACGGCGGTTCATCTATGCTGACAACATCTGTGTAACATCACAACATAGTATACCTGAAGCAGAAGAAACAAAGCTAACTCAGCTTTGTATGAGTTACCTCTCTACTACGAGACTAACCACCTGCATGCAAACCCCGCGAAAACTCAAGTTTGCATTTTCTATCTCAGGAATCGAGAGGTCAGCCGACCCCTTAACATCATCTGGTCTGGAATACAACTTGAAACCCGTACAAACTCCGTCTACAGTTGCATAAACCTTGACCGCGCCCTCTCATTCAGAGAACACATAAAAAAGACAAAAATTAAGGTAAGCTCTCATAGCATCCTACGGAAACTTATCAAAGTTGCTATTTGAGTAGATATCAGAAAGGCTACCAGTGATAAACGGCATCACTTTCATGGACGTTAACTAACAGCTCAACGACTGAAGTCAAAGAGAAGCTTCCACAGATATGTCGAGTCCCTAATAGAATCTCATGAAGAGACCAGACTACAGCTGTATACAAGAGGGAAAGAGAATGCGCCCCTCTTACTGACATTGAAATCTCCTATCTGAGGCTCAGAAGAACCCTGAGTCAAGTGAAAAACACTCAACTGCCTGAGTACGGCAATGAGGCGATCAAAAGCTTCTATGACTTTATGGGGCTACAAAACCGACCCAACCATCTGCGAATATGGAGAGGGAGACCATACAATGCAACACTGCCTTGTCTGCTTTCTACTGTCAAACCGGTGCATACTATCTTTAAAATATACTAAAACGATGCCTTCTAAAAAAAAGCTTCGATACCAACACTGCACAACTACACCTGTTTACTTTGTCTTAGTGAGAAGTTGGCTATTGTTATGTTCCCTGGTAAGAATGTTTTGCTGAATGGGAGAGACGAGATTTAATAGTAGACACTTCAAACAGTTAATCCTGAGATAAGTATGTAATAACCTAGTAAATCTACCATAAATAACTTTAAAATATAACATAAAAACTAAAGTAGTGTAGTATTTTTTGAGTTAACCAATAAATCTTTAGGTATAATTTCAATTAAACTAAAAATTAAAAATTAATAATACAATTAGGTTTATCCGTATGACGTCCAAGTTTTTAAAGCGAAGTAGACTTTAAGTGTACTAGTAAATTAGTTATGAAATGTGTTGGGTTAATTAGGTGTTTTATTATATTAATAATTAATAATACAGTTAAGATTATATGTATCCCATCCACTTATTTAAATGTAAGAGTGAACAGTTATAAAACTATTGTACACGCCCATTGTATTATAATATGTAGAAGTGGATGTACCACGTCCCTATTTCCAGTAATGTGAATGATATTTTTTTAATAATTTCGAAGTGTCATTTTCTTAATCTGAATATTAAGTCAAAATTAAGTACAGTTAAATGTTCTTATCATAATTTTATAGGAATGACCTTTAAATATTATAGTATTGTAAATTGCTTTTTATATATGAATATAAAAATATACTTTAGTAATTTAACTCGAAATAAAGTTTAATTTTTATTTCATAATTAAATTAGGCAATGTGAAATCAGCGAGGAGGGGGTCCTTAATATAATACTTATGTAGTACTTCCCAGTAATAGACCGACTGATCTTGTCATTCGCTCTTTTAACTTTTTCCCCTTTTTTCACTTTTGATTTTCTGAGCAAATTTCAAAACCGATTTTTACGTTTTTGACAGTCTTGAAGAAACGCATATGCGTCTACCCATAAATTCATTAGTATCGACTGTCCTACCAAGTTTATTTTGATTCATAAAAACTCAAGTTTGTATTGAGCACTTTTTAAAAAATATTGGTTTGTGTTAATTTTGTCAATACATTTGTATAGGATTTTTTTTAGATGAGGGTTGAATTATCCCTCTTAAAACAATATAATCCCTTATCCCCCTTACACATTATTATAAGGGAGATAATTCATTACTATTTTATAAGAGTTGTTCCACTTTTTCGAAAGAAAAAACAAAATTAAATTAAATTTTTTTTTTTTTTAAATCGTTAGTGAATTAAACTCTGAATATTAATAACATTTCACTAAAATTATAACAGCATTACATAGTTTCAGATTAAGTGGATAATGATAATATTAAACATAAATAAAACAAGAATTGATGAATTAGTTCCGTTCACTACATTTTCTGCGTGCTACACACAATCTGGTCAGGGTATAAATCAAAACCTATTTATCCGTTAATCATGAAAATAAATTTTTAAAAAATTTAAAAAATAAAATGAATAAAAAATTTCAGAAAAGCAAAAAAGTAAATATTGTTAGAATAAAATAAGATAACAATGGTATATATTAAAAAATTAAATTAATTATATTAGAAAAGAACATTAATTGAACACCGCTCTTGGCTGTTATCCCTACCTTCCTCCTCCACAAAACAATATATATGTATTTTTTTATTTTTTTATTTTTTTATTTTTTTGATATAAATATATGATACTTCGTCGGTGGGTTCAAATATAAAATATTCAGAAAAAATACAAATAAAATAAATAAGTAATTAAAATAATAAAAACAAAAAAAAACAATCAGTTATGGTTTTAGTTTTATTACACTTGCTGCTGATATTAATATTTACTGGGCACGTTATTTGAAATTTGAAACATCTATTATTTGACAAAGAGGTATTCCTCGAAATATATTATGGAACACGGTCACACACATTACATCACAGTGTTGAAGTCTTGCCTAATCAAGTAAGATTTGCTATATAGGAAAATAAATATTTAAAATTTATTTTTGAAAAAAATGTATACGGTATAATCACTATTTCTATTTCTTGCATTGTGATAGCCTTCTAATATTCCTCAATATATATATATATATATATATATATATATATATATATATATATATATATATTCTTTTATAGCAATAGCAATTTTATTTTAGACATAAGCAATTTTATTTTAGACGTAAGCGTGACAGACCGACGAACATTCTATTTAAAACTAAATCGTAACGGACCGACTGACTGACAGATATTATTATAGAGAGGATTGGACGCATCTGAAATTAGATGTGTTCATTCAATCTGCGCATTTACAATGAAGATTCTATTTCGAACTTAATCTTTAAAGAACAAATACCATTGTATTTAAAAAGTAAGTGTGACAGACCAATAGAAATGTTATTTCAAACTTCAGCATGACAGACCAATCGACAGATATAGCTTTTTATAGAGATGCTTGGACGCATCTCACATAACGGATCGGCTAACGGACGGAACCTCTCATCAGGATGCGAGGACACGTTTAAAAAAAAACAGAAATAAACAAACGTTGATTTTTGCTCAAAATATCAGGTGCGATCAAAACTGATCCAAATCGAAAACTGTTATTATCCGCATTTTAAAATCTAAGCGTAACCAACGGACGAATTGTCGGACGGACAACAGCACTTTTCGAGATGACGAGTCGCATAAAGTCGCATAAAATAAAAGAGAAAATTTGAATAATACAGAAGAAGAAAAATGCGGTAAAAAAAAAAGAAATGTAAATTAAATCATAAAAAAATCGTTTCTTCAGGCAAAAAACGTCGTCCACTTTTCCACGTTTTTCACTTGAACGCGCCATCTGTAGGCGACAAAACGAATTGATTTACTCTAATGCATTTGACAACCGGTTTTGAAGGGGAGATAACCGCATAGAATGGAAACAATAAATAATGCTGTCTACATACTTGATTATTGCAAACCAAAACGTACATAAATAAATAATGATTGAAAGCAAAATAGAAGATAATTGATATTGTTAATGAACCGAGCCAGCATGAAAACCTAAAAATAAAAATAATAAAACACTATAATGATATCCGTTTTGTATCTGCATATATTTATCGTCCACGTAATAACATTAGGTTGTATACAGTGGGATGTTGTGTTACATTACGCCATATAGTAGGTGTATAGTCCTTTATATAACTGCGTTTCGTTGTTAACCCAGGTTGTTGACAAAACGCACGCGGGTTGATCTTGATGACGTTGTCACTGTGAAACTTAGATAGATAGATAGATAGATAGATAGATAGATAGATAGATAGATAGATAGATAGATAGATAGATAGATCGCTTCTCTCATTACACTTAGCTAGTATGTACGCGAACTCCCCCAACTTCGCTGAAGCTCCTCGGGAAAAATTTCATCCGCTTGCTTAAATTGTCAGCCCAAAAAAGCCCGAAAAACCTCCCAACCGCTGATCACGTAGTTTCATCAACTTTCACTTTTAGGTTACCTCTAAGTTTTACGCTTTCACTCAACCCCTTCTATCCAAGTACCCCTTTCGCTTTCACTCAACCCCTTCTATCTAAGTACCCCTTTCGCTTTCACTCAAACCCTTCTATTCAAGTACCCCTTTCGCTATCCAATATTTAATGAGTGTGGGGGAATCTCTTATTTTGCTAACATAGCTTCATAATATATCATTTTTACTGCAATAACACATACTTTCATTTTGGGGAAGTAAACCACACAATCCTGACTGTTAAATTTCACAAAAATAGGAGTTATCTGAATTTTCATGAAGGGCTTCCACCCTTATTTAGGACTATTAATCTATTAATAAGGACTATTAATCTGTGATGAATTAATTAAGGACTATTAATGAAGGACTATTAATTAAGAACTATTAATCTATTATCTATTAATTAAGGCCTATTATTACTTATTAACCCTTTAAATTTCATGAAGGGCTTCCACCCTTTTGTATCCTCTTCTCATAAAACTAAAATTAAACCATATATGGCCCACATTTGGACCTATTGCACGAGGTAGCTGTGTTCCAAAATTTATAATGATTAGTTAATTAATTTAGGAGTGAATCGTGTACATACAAATACATGATGATATGAACAAGACTAACTTTCTATAGATAGAGATTGTTAGATGAACGTTCGTTCTGCTATTTCACATAGAAATCTGCTATGCATAACTTTTTGATAAGTTTTAGTCGTTATACTCAATATAACTTGGCCTTTTGGCTAAGATCAAAGTGTAGTATATGTTTCGATGGATACTGCCCCACATAGACTGGTATTGTCTTGGCCTTCGGGGCTTGATTTACGCTTGTCTATGGGTCTGTCCTGTGCAGTTCTAGAAGGTCCACCCTCCCAGGCTTCGCCTCCTCTCTTTGGGGATGAGTAAGTTTATTGCTTACTGCCTGAGGTGCCCTTACCGGAGAATGCCGACGGGGCTGCCCAGGTAATTTTAAATGGACAGAGTGCTAACCACTCGGGCGCTGGCTTTTCAACCCCCACTTTCCCGACCCGACCTTGTGTCACATCTTACTTGTGGGAGTAAGATAAAACTGGCTTTGTGCCTAACTCCTGGAGAGGAGTAAATAAATACTCAACATATTTGATACTCAGGAAACGTCGTGTATATTTGCTAGTTTAAAATAGGCTAGCAACGAAGAGCCGACTTTCTTGCAGATTTACTGATGAGAATTAGAACGTCCTTTTTCAATATGCTCATAATACTATATTATTTTCTATTTTTTCTGTCAGACCCCCCCCCCCCGGGTTCACATTCTAATATAGTCGGAAGAAAATTACATTTTGGAAACAATCCTGAAGTAATGTCCTATAAATATAGTTTAGATTTAATTAAAATCATATATACGTATGTTGTGCTTCAAGGATGTTCTGCCCCCATAGCTTCGTTAGAGATTCAACAAATTGAGAGGCAAGTAGAGATTCGGGACAACTTTCATTGTGTCGCCGGAAAATGTTATACATATGTTTTTAATTTTATCATAATAGGATATATTTGAGGTTTTTATAGGGAGTCTGTCCCCTCGGGGCAACTTAGAGATTCCGGATTACTTCTATTGTATCCTCCGGAATATTTTACATGAACGTACACTTTTAATTTTTGTGAAGATTCTCTCACTTTTCTTCCAATAAGGAACACACACACATTGATATCTATATACAAATATTTTTTTAATGGAAATCGTTCCAGACAAGACATGAAGCCACTTAATGTAAAAAGCTAACAAGAACAAATATGATCATCTCAAAGACAGGAGGTGTATATTGGCCTTAATCTTAAACACATCAAGGTTATATGTAGGAGGAAAACAGTCAGCAGGAAGCCTGCGGTTCTTGGAAAGAAGCTACTGGAATAGGAAGCTGTATTACAATGAGGTATCAAAACAGCGAATTGATGGAGACCACTAGACCAACGAGCCAAACGATCTGGAACAAAAGAAGCGGGGAATAGATCACATAATTCTGAAGAACACATGTCATAATAGTATTTATAGAAAAGACTGGGACTAGCAACATCACGTCTGTGAGAGAGAGGGTGCAGAGAAGAAGAAAGGGTGTGGCCAATCAAATGTCAGATAAGTTTTTGAACCTTATAAAATGGAACAGATTGCCATGATAAATAACGTTCTGGTTTATGTTTTGTAACCTAGTGATAGCTTTAATCTTATCTGTCAAACACCGTATGTGAGGCTGTGTGATGTTCAACAAATTAAAAGTAATTAGGTAAATTCTGTATGGAATACTGTTGTCATATTATGGCTGTCCCATTTGAGGGTTCTTGATCAGGTGAAGAAACGTATCAATAATTTGATTGGTTACACCTTCTGTACTCTCTCTCACAGACATCATGTTGCTAGTCTCAGTCTTTTCTATAAATACTATTATGGTATGTATTCAGAATTGTCTGATGTATTCCCTGATTCCTTTGTGCCAGCTCGTTTTACTCGATGGTCTAGTTGTCTCCATCGATTCGCTGTTCTAATGCCTCGTTTTAATACAATAACGGCAGGCTTGTGGAACTCTCTTCCTTTTTTTAACATAGTTCACCCCAAACAAGGCATACCGCCACTGTAGACGTAAGGTTTTAGGGAGGTCAACCTAAATTGGGGCTGTGCAACGAGATGTCTGTTTACATTAGTTTTACATTTTTGCATGTCAGTACCGTCAAGAAAACAGGGAGCAGGGAGGGAGTTCCAGAGTCTAGCAGTACGAGGAAAGAAGCTTTTGGAGTAGAAAGCTCTTCGGCATCTGGGGACCTCCACAGTGAATGGGTGGGATTTGGCAGATTTCGGGTTGGTATAGTGAATTTGTGTCGTGGGAGCACCAGAGCAGCAAGTTCATCAGAGCACAGTCCATTGAAGTACTTGTAAAACAGGTACAAGGAAGCAACATTGTGACTGTGGGATAGGGGCTGGAGCTTGGTGGATAGTGAGGGACCTATTAAGTTGGCAACTCTTTTGGGGGGCCTTGTCTAAGAGGGAGAGACTATTGGATGATGCACCAGCCCAGATGTGGTAACAATACTCCATGCATGAGCGGATCATGGCTTTGTAGAGATATAGGATAATGTCAGCTGTGAGAAGTTTATTAGCACGGTAGAGGGAGCCCACCTTCTTTGCTGCAGTCCTGGCAATGTATTCAGTGTATTTATTCCAATTCATGTTATCTGTAGAAATTAGGCCGAGGTGTTTGAATGATGAACTCTCAGGTAGAGTGTTATTTACCATGACAATCGGTGGTTGAAGAGGTGTGTCTTGTAGCTATTGAAGGAAAGTAGCTTTGTCTTTTGTTTTTCATACTTCAAGACTAAGACCAATAGTAATCCCCTGTCTTTGCGATAATCATTTTTCGTTCTGTGTTAGCTTCTTACATCAAGTGGCTTTATGCCTAGTCTGGGGCGATTTACATAAAATAAATTTAATATACCTAAAAGGAAAGTGTAATTAGAAAAAATAACTAAACGAATTCTAGATACGTATGCAGGTATCAAAACAATGAAATTCGGACCTTGATAAAAACCATCAGAATGAAAAAGGGAAAAAGATTTTTGAAAACTAACAACATTTTTTAGGCTAACGATGTGTAGACATGAAGGAACATTTATGGCTTTCATGAAGTGTAAATTGTTAAATAGCAAACAAGGAACAACAAATGGCGGTTTTCCTTTTGTTCTCTAGACCGCGAGGAGATGGAGAGCATGTCAGAATTCTTTAAAAAATAGACAATGGAATTGAACAGAATTGTTTTCGAAATGTCTGGTATGATAAGAATAAAAAAATATTGCTCGATTCTTTCTCGGCATCTGAGTTATTATAATACATGACAGCAGTGGCGAGTTGGGTAGTAGTAGTAGTGGTAGTAGTGGTAGTAGTAGTAGTAGTAGTAGTAGTAGTAGTAGTGTACAATAATGATGCAGACATGTTGAGTAATAACGCATAAGACGCCACGGGAGGCTAAGGGCATGACCCCGCAATAATGAAGAAAAGCCGAAGCCTAAATAGATTATCAATCAGCCATAAAATAACAACAGAAATGAATCGGTGACCTTTGAACGAGCCCAGGTGTGTGGGGTCGACGAGTTCATTTCGGAGTATGACGTCGTAAAATAAAACGACTCGGTAACCTTTAAAAGAGTCAGGTGCACGATGCCAGAAAAAGAAGGCACCTGAAGTGCAAAGTCAAAAATTAAAACGGCGGTTTTAAACGAAGGAAGAGGGGGTGTTTACGTAGCAGAGATCGAGTTGGGAGAATATAGTAAAAAAAACTTGTCGTGGATCAGCCCCAAAGATAGGTACCCCCACCACGGCCGAACTGCCGTAAACAACTGGCGTGGGGACCACATGCCTTCCCTAGATTCCGAGAGCAGACTGCTACAGAAACAAGAGAAATGATGAATAAAAAGGGATAAAGTTATTTCATATTTCTCGGCAGTATATTCGTTAAAATATGTAATGAGAATCGAAACACGTTGACAAGATAGAAGAAGGCGACGTCCAAAATAAAAATACTTGGACAATGGAATTGTTGTTATTATTTTTTAAAAAGCTATTAAAAAACTAGGTTCATGTGTAACACTAGTATGATCCGGTGATGTATTCGAATCTTGTTTTGAGGCATAATCGTTGCTATATGCATCATGATCACAGTGGTAAACCTGATCAGCTATTTTGTCAATAGCTTTGCACCAACGCGGTGAATTTAAACCCGCAAAACTGATATTTTCACTACTAGTCCGAGCTGGATAAATGTCTGTTGTTATTATATCTCTGCCTTGTCAGAAGAGGTTTTAGAGACAAAAAGTGGACGAGTCTGCCAGCTGAAACGATTGACTGAATATGAACTGGAGGAGACATTTGTATCTTAGAAAAATATAATTTATTTGTTTAAATTCCATTTTATCAGACCAAATACTACAGCTCGATTATATTCGGCTTCTACGAAGTCAGTGCTTCTACACACGCGTCTGTCGCGTTCGGTTGCAGCCGCACAACCTGAAAACTGAATTACTCTCCCATGAAGAGAAAAAATGCTATCATTGAAAAGACACTCGTTCTCGTCCCTGTCCCAGCTAAATATTATTTTTAAGAATGGAATTGGGAGTTAAGGGGAGTTCTGATAGACAGTCGGGGTAGGTCTGATAGACAGTCAAATTTTGCTAATCAGAGCAGTGCCGATATAAGACATGTAGAGTGGTGAGCGGATTCAGCTCCTCAAGCCAGGGGGTGGCTTGAAACAAACTCTACAAATGGTAATCACGGAAGCCTATGAATAAGAATTACGTGAAGAAAAGAAAGATTTAAGTCTTAAACTAAGGACTCGTTGTCAAATAAACATGAACTCATAGCTATTGACGCATAAAGGTTGATTAAATCGAACAATAATGATTTTTTAATCAGAGGCGGTTCTTCAGAACGAGATTGAAAGTTGGAGAATGTCAGATAGACAGTTGGAGGGAAATCTGATAGACAGTCGAAGGGAGGGATAATAGACAGTCGGGGGGGCTTGCGTTGGCACATGTATTACCTTTCTTTGGTGTTTATTCGAAGGTCCAGCGATCCTGATCGAGAAGGCGGCTCTCTTCCGGTTCAATCGAAATTTGCGGTGAAATAGTTTTTGTGGTGTCAGCGTAGACGTCTGTCTATTACAGGAGTGAATAATAGGTTCTGAGCTATATCGTAATGACCACTGAGAAGATTGTAGGCCAAAATGAGATCACCGCGTAATCGTCGTCGCTCAAGGAAGAAAAGGGTAAGTTTCTTGAGTCGGTTTTCATAGGGTGGATCCGATACTCCCTGCACCATTCAAGGAGCCAGTCGTTGAACTCTTTCCAGATGCTCAATATCACGTATTAGATATGGGACAGAGGTCTGGACACTATACTCTAACAGTGGTCTGACGAGGGAGACATAAAGTGGGGGAAATATTTCAGGAGTAAGTTTGCAGAAAGAGAGTCAAATGAGAAATGAATAGAGTGCTTCTTGCTTTGTTTGCAGAAAGAAAGTCGAATAAGAAATAGAGTGCTTCTGTTCTTTGTTTGCAGCCTGAATGCAATGTTTAGATGGTTTGAAGGACGAGTCGACCACAAGGCCAAGATTTTTTGTCTCGTTCGCCGTTTTTAGCAGAGCCGCGTCACAGTATGTAGTGAACGACCAAATAAATAAAAAAATTAAAACCAGGAAAGATAAAAAAACAAAAAAGAGATTGACTGGTTTCGTTCGGATCAACGAACGTCTTCAGAAAATGTAAATTTTGAAATTCATTGAGAAAAAATGACAAAAGATGGAAAAAGGGACGCGAAACGGAATGTTGGTACGTGACGGTTTAAAACTACGCAGCACGTGATGAATTACGTTAATTGGAAAAAAAGATATCGAATAATATTTCCAGTCTGACTGATTAATCGGAACCGTTTAACAACTCCAGAGCAGTCGACGTCCAGCCGTCGCAGCCGGGGCAATATTCTCACACCTATTCACCGATATCTTGCCTCTGTCGCTCCGAAAGTGAGACTTTTCTCATTAACGAGAAACCATTTACTTTCAGACACTTTGTATGCATTGATTCATCTCAGCAAATCATATCTCCATTCTATTTATACTCCAATCGGCAACTCTATATTTACTTTCTCGTTTTATTATCTGGAAATCAAACACGGTGGTGTATAACATCAATAAATGTTAATATATTTACGTGTATACGCACCGGAGTCTCCAAGTAATAAATCAATGCGTATACACGTAAATATATTAACATTTATTGGTGTTATACACCACCGTGTTTGATTTCCAGATAATGAAACAAGATGGCAAATACATTTACCCACACAAATTGATTGCTTCACAAGGATGTATTTATGAAGATTAGATTTTTATCCTATAAGTCTTCTCTAATCTTCCTTCGGGGAAACAGGGTGCAGGGAGAGAGTTCCAAAAGGCTGGTGGCTCGAGGAAATAAGCTATTAGAGTAGAAGGCTTTCCAGCATCTGGGGACCTCCACAGTGAAGTGGTGGGATCTAGCTGATTGTCGGTTTAGTCGAGTGTATTTACGTCGAGGGGGCACCAGAGCAGCAAGTTAATTGGAGCATATTCCATTGAAGTACTTGTAAAACAAGCACAAGGGTGCAACATTGAGACAGGGGCTGGAGCTTGGTGGATAGTGAGGAACATATTAGATTAGGGACTCTTTTTTGGACCTTGTATGTTAGAGAGATACTAGTGGATGACATTCACAGCCCTTAATTCACCTTCAAACAATACTAATCCAACAAAGCCAATTAGATTGTAAGCGTGTAACCCTCTCTAAAAAACTGCTACCTATGAAATCGGTAATAAAAATCACAATCCTGTATAGAATTAACCATATTTGGTACAAATAAAGTTCAGTATGTGTCTGACTTGTCCACCAATTTTCACTCATGAATGTCCAACTTTTTTTTCTAGTGGGGATCGAGAAACACCCGACGAAATATTACAAGTATTTAACAGTACGGTAATACAATCCCTCTTTCTAACTTAAAAAAAAATCTAATCAAGCACATCTTTATATATCAGAACAGCCGATTAAGTCGTTAACGATAGTTATACAAGGAAATAACATTAGTGTTAAATGTTGAAAGACTCAGAGTTAAGAACAAGGCTTTTGTTGGTTGAGCCGAATCACCTGTTGGGAGAGAGTTCACCTTCTCTCCCAACAGGTGATCATACTCCGCCAATTTTGTGTATTTTTACTTGGCCTTTTGGCTACGATCAAAGTGTAGTATCTGTTCCGATAGATACTGCACCCCATAGACTGGTATTGTCTTGGCCTTCGGGGCTTGATTTACGCCGGTCTATGGGTCTGTCCTGTGCAGTTCTTGGGGGTTCACCCTCCCAGGCTTCGCCTCCCCTCTTTGGGGATGAGTAAGTTTATTGCTTACTACCTGAGGCGCCCCTACCGGGGAATGCCGACGGGGCTGCCCAGGCAATTTTTAATGGCCAGAGTGCTCACCTCTCGGGCGCTGGCTTTTCAAACCCCACTTTCCCGATCCGACCTTGGGTCACATCTTACTTGTAGGAGTAAGATAAAACTGGCGTTGTGCCTAACTCCTGGAGAGGAGTAAATAAATACTCTAAACAAGGCATATTGCCACTAAAAACGTAATGGGTTACTGTAATATGTGATAGATTTATAGGTGGCAACCTGAGTAGGAAGTTGAGCAGAAAGCTGATCGTTCGCATTATATGTAAACTTTTAGATGTTGGTACGGTCGAAGAGACAGTGACAAAAGAAGGGATTTTGAAAAGCAGGCGGTTCGAAGACAGATATTCTAAGAGTATAAAATCTTCCGGTAGCTAGGTTTGGATTTTGCGGTTAGTGACGTGGGTTGGGAGTATTTACGTTTAGAGGATACAAGTGAAGTAAGTTAATTGGAGAATGTTCAGTGGAAGTACTTGTCAAACAACTACGGAGCAACACTGTGACGATTCGACAGGGGTTGTAGCATTGAAGACAGTGCAGGCTTATTAAGTTAAAAATTCTTTCTTTTTTTTGCACCGTATCCATGAGAGAGACGCAAGTGGTTGGTGCACCAGCCACAATGTGGCAACAATACGCTATGCGCGGTCGAATAGTCGCTTTATCGAGATACAGCATATTGGCAGATGTGTGGAACGCGTGGTAAAAAATAAAGAAAAAAAAGAAAATAACTTGAAGCATTCTCTCCCTTCTTCGACACCAGACAGAACGGATCGAAAACAAAGGTTTCCGATTTTATTTTTAGCCTGTACCCAGACCAACGAAGATATACTTGTACATTATATTATCATTTTTTTCCTAACAATGATTTCCAGTGAATATTCCAACCTACCATTTCGGAGAAAGGATATTCAACCATTAGACTTTTAGGATTCATTGATTTATTTATTTTTCAAAATTCTCCGACGTGTTTTCAAAATAACCACAAAACAAACAAGCTCTTCGGGGCATCAAATTATTCTGCCTTTTCTATTATTTGAGCGTGCCGACGGGTCGCACACTCAGATTTAACAAGACGTCAAATACAGAAAGCTTCGAGATTGGCAACGACATTAACCTGAATGTCGGCGCACGTCTCCACAGTAACTCCACGCGAACGGCTGACAACTCACGCTTCAATATTGCAGTACAATGACGGACATCCTGGGGGTTGACGACGGGCGATCTGGCACGACGGTCAAGAACAATTACGACCAGGTCATTCGGCTCACGGATATCCAGAGATAGACATCGACTATTGTTGTGACCATTGTCAGTTGTAGCCGTAGAAATTCCACCCACTTATGATGAAGTGCATTACGTTTTTTTTAGTTCGGACGTAGGTATATACTGATAGCAGTTGACATATATATATATATATATATATATATATATATATATATATATATATATATATATATATATATATATATATATATATATATATATATATATATAATGTTACAGAAGATCAGAAATCAATATTATGCTTAATTTTCTTGCTGGGGTTCTCTTCCATCAATTTTACACACACACACACACACACCCACATATATATATATATATATATATATATATATATATATATATATATATATATATATATATATATATGTGTGTGTGCGTGTGTGTATATATATACGTAGATTATGTGTTATTGTTTCTGTTGTGAAGTAGTCCAACAGTAAAAAGAAGAAGTCAAGTCGAGGTTGGGTTAAGATAACAAGTGTATTAACATAAAAGGTAGAAAGGTAAGGAAACTGACTGGCACTCGGCTAGACAGTTACAAGTCTGTCCCTTTCCTCCCTGGTGATTTTCTACTCGCACTATTTATAGTGAGAACCGGTGTAGTTTCTTTTCTGTTAGAACGGCCGGTGTAACAGTTTTAAAATAAAATAAATAAATAAAAAACTAAATAAAAATTATTTGCAAATTATTTATAAAAATCTGTATACAATAAATTGGTTTATAAATTAATTAATTAATTGATATATATATATATATATATATATATATATATATATATATATATATATATATATATATATATATATATGTATGCTTATTTTTATTTACACAGACATGTGAAAAATCTGCGACACTGGTATCTCGATGTTATCGATCAACAGCTATTATAAACTGAGATCTCATCAGGCATAGTTAGAATCCGATCTTAATTTTAGATCATATTTGGAAAGAATGAAATGAAGAAAAAAGTATATGATCTAAGGTTGAGATCGGATTCTAACTCTACCTGGTGAGATCTCAGTTTATAATAGCTGTTGATTGATAACATCGACATAGCAGTGTCGCAGACTTTGTACATGTCTGTGTAAATAAAAATAATCATATATAAAAGCTCTATTTGATATTGAGCACTTTTTATAAACTCGGTTGAAATTCTTTGCATTACTACCCTGTTGATGTTTTACCTGGATTATATATATATATATATATATATATATATATATATATATATATATATATATATGACGGTGGCCGCCTGTAGTCTCTCGCTGATTTACCGGGTTGTTGATAACGGTCTTGTGGGTTAAGACGTCGGCAACCGGTGTAAATAATCTTCTCTACACTGACGATTCCCGAAAGGATGAAACGTATACGTATGTAGATAAAAGCAAATATTTATAATTAATTGTCGGTCCCAAATCTAGTCTGGGCTATTTAGTGAGTAGTATTAACATAGCCGTTAGCGTGGCTTCCATGCATGTTCCTTTCAATAGTCGAACACTTTGACAATGGCTGCCTTTAAATAGGTTTAATCTATCGCTGATTTACGGGGTTGTTGATAACGTGGGTTAAGACGTCGGAATTTGAGTTTGAAACATGATTCGTGATCCGGTGTTCGAGTCCGGCGACCAGTATAAATAATCTTCTATACACTGACAATTCCCTAAAGGATGAAACGTATACAAAGACATATTAAAATATTTATACCTACATACGCCGGAGTTTCCAACTTACGCTCTCATCAGCGATAATTTCAAACGGTCGCAATGCGCGAACCCGGTTCACAGAGTCAACGAAGCCTCTGTACGCTTTCGATCTATCTTTGCGGTCATCGGACATTATAACGTAATGTGGGAGAAATTAAGTTATATTCATGTCTAAATACAGTGGCGTATGAACATCAGATTAACTAAAGAGTTCTACAAACGTAATCGGAACCTTATCTGTAGCTAAGTGACAGTCAGTTTGATATGCATATATATATATATATATATATATATATATATATAATATTAAATTATATTTTTTTTATATTTTATCTACATACGGCGTCGTTTCGAGCTTTCGGCCTTCCTCAGTGTAGGGAAGTAACAATCTCAGACGGTCACGGGGCGCGAACCCGGTTCACAGAGATACCATGAATCTGTAAGCGGTCGCCTAATCCCCGTTTGTCACGTGATGACGGAGAAATTAAGTTATATTTACGCGTAGAGCGGCGAGCGTAAACATCAACACGTTCAGACAGGACTCAACGACAGAGCCGGAGTATATATATATATATATATATATATATATATATATATATATATATATATATGCATGTGTGTGTATTATTATTATTATTATTATTATTATTATTATTATTATTATTATTATTATTATTATTATTATTATAATAAACTAAAAAATAACCGCCACAAGATGAGTAAAATTAATTCCTTAAACAAAACTGTTTAACACCACTATGTGCCGCCTTACGAAAATGTAATTCAAGACATAAGGATACTTAAACTTATTTATAGAATCCTTATTCCAATTTAAATTTTAATTAAAATCCGTTACATTCTATTGGTTCTAGAAACTATCGAAAATTTAAAACTCATGACTATGAATCAAATTCAATGCAAATCTGATGTATTTCATTTTTCAAATCGATGTGTATGCCCGTATTATTCCCCCTAAAAACCCTTTAAAATACCACCAAGAAACTGTAAGCTGGGGAATATCTATAATTCATGTCTAATACTTAAAAGTTCGCCAATGTCGGAAGTGTTTAAATTTTCGCGAAGGGCTACAACCTCTTTTTACTCTCTTTTAATAAGACAAATACATGATAACATATTTCTTAGGTTTAGTATTATTTCTGAAAAGACCTAGTTGAATTATTAGACGTAATTTGTAATTAACTGAACAAGTCAACCATCTCTCACTTGGCTATCTATGTATTTCTCTCACATTCCATCATTGGATTTTTATTCAACCATTCTCTAATGGTTTTTACGTCTCTGTGAGCATTTACAAAAAAGGTGACTGTCTCCCTCTTCGGCTAATTTCCATACCGTAAACACGTATGTAAATTAGATAGCTAAATAATGATATTTTGAAGCACAATGTAAAATGACTAAAACAAATTAAAGTTTAGTTATTTTCTCCACCTAAATATCATTCTTACTTGCAGTTTTAATAGTTATTTAATAGTAATTTAATAGTAATTTAATAGTTTTAATAGTTATTTAATAGTTATTTAATAGTGTTTTATAGTTATTTAATAGTATTTAATAGCTTGTTAATAGTTTTTTTTAATAGTTATTTAATAGTTTTTTTATAGTTATTTTATAGTTATTTTATAGTTTTTTTAATAGTTATTTCAATTATTTCAATCGGATTTATGAGGATAAAAAAATTGAGAGGCGCCTTTAGCACAAACTATGCGCTTAAACTTCGGATTACACACTGACATTTGTACGCATATTACGATTTTTGAATTACTATAAAATAGTGCATGCTGTTTTCGTGTTTGTGTATCGACGCAATTATTTTAAATTGACGACAACCCTAAATTAATCAACAAATACTCTCTCTCTCAAGCACGTAAGTTGTTGCGGAAGCTTATTTTTAGTGTAAAATGTCCATTATTATTATTTACAATTTTAATAAGTATAGATCAAAATAATCAATACTCATGGATAGTTGAAAATTCGATTAACACTAATTATATGGGGTTTAATGTTGCGAGCAAAAGTTTCTTGGGTTCTTCAATTTTCCAAAGCTATGCCAATGCATTGTTCCCGCTCTCTCTCTCTCTTCTCTCTCTCTCTCTCTCTCTCTCTCTCTCTCTCTCTCTCTCTCTCTCTCTATCTATCTATCTATCTATCTATCTCACTCTATCACTCTCCCTCTCTCTCTCTCTCTCTCTCTCTCTCTCTCTATCTATCGTTTTCTCTCTCGCTATATATATATATATATATATATATATATATATATATATATATATATATATATAGTGTATCAGGTTGTATATGGAAAAGAAATCAAATAAAGTGCTCGATCATATAAGAGAGCCAATATAATTTATTTAGATACTGTATATTACATATTTCAGCAATGTACCGCGGTTTCATCCAAAAGGGCAAATTTAGACATCTTTAGTAAATCTCCGTACCCAGTGGAATCATTGGCAAGCTGAAACGATTGTAGTCACGGCCCGATAGGGAATGGCGTCAACAATGACAGAAAACAGTGTATCTTTGATGGGGTCCCCGAAAAGATCCGGTGTGGGATAGTGATTAACTAAGACTTAAGGGAGATCGATGTTAGTACATGTATGAAAGGCCGTCATTTTATTTGCCTCTTTTTGACAATGTCATTTAAACTTTTAGCGTACTTCCGAAAGTGCCATTAAAAGTTTTAATGCACTCCAAAAATAAGCATTTTAAATTTTAGCATGCGTTTGAAAGTATCATGTCATATTTATGAGTAGTTCTGAAAGTATCATGTCCAATTTGAGCGTACTGCTGAAAATTAACTTTGAATTTTAGCGTTCCTCTGAAAGTATCATTTCAAATTTTAGCGTGCCTCTACCAAGCGACCGACCAACATACAAAGCAACTCGTCAAACAGCTCGGACACATAAAAAAAACGTTGCGCCTATTTAAGGCAACTCAGAAAACAATGCAAGATGAATCGCCGAGAAGAGTTTTTGGTTCCATTATATAAAAAGAAAAGAAACCAGGATTAACAACATGAAAAAAATTTAGTGTTTCTTCCCGCAAAGCAAACACCTTTTCTCCTCTCATTACACGTGATGATTTCCGGATTTTGTCAATATTATTTTCAAATAATCATTTCCCAACTCCACGGCATAGGTTGATACAAAAACCTTCTTTTATTATCTTGCTCAATTGTTACTGCGTCGTCGATGATTAAAACACGCTCTGTCAGATTCAATATGGCTGCATCAGCCGAAAAGTCCGCTATAAAATAACGTAATAAGATCCTTAAGATGAATCCATTAAATCTGTGTGTCCCTTGAAGAAAATGCTGCCAAACTTAATCGTGACAGACCAATGGAAACAGTATTTCAAACTTAATCGTGACAGACCAATGGAAACAGTATTTCAAACTTAATCGTGACAGACCAATGGAAACAGTATTTCAAACTTAATCGTAACAGACCAATGGAAACAGTATTTCCATCTTAATCGTGACAGACCAATGGAAACAGTATTTCAAACTTAATCGTGACGGACCAATGGAAACAGTATTTCAAACTTAATCGTGACAGACCAATGGAAACAGTATTTCAAACTTAATTGTGACAGACCAATGGAAACAGTATTTCAAACTTAATCGTGACAGACCAATGGAAACAGTATTTCAAACTTAATCGTGACGGACCAATGGAAACAGTATTTCAAACTTAATTATGACAGACCAATGGAAACAGTATTTCAAACTAAATCGTGACAGACCAATGGAAACAGTATTTCAAACTTAATCGTGACAGACCAATGGAAACAGTATTTCAAACTTAATCGTGACAGACTAATGGAAACAGTATTTCAAACTTAATCGTGAAAGACCAATGGAAACAGTATTTCAAACTTAATCGTGACAGACCAATGGAAACAGTATTTCAAACTTAATCGTGACAGACCAATGGAAACAGTATTTCAAACTTAATCGTGACAGACCAATGGAAACAGTATTTCAAACTTAATCGTGACAGACCAATGGAAACAGTATTTCAAACTTAATCGTGACAGACCAATGGAAACAGTATTTCAAACTTAATCCTGACAGACCAATGGAAACAGTATTCCCAAAGTTAAACGTGAAAGACCAAGGAAAATCATATTTAAAAAAAGTAATCGTGACATTTTGTATTATTTTTATTATTCCGACTACTGTTCCTATCTTGGATGCTATTCTTACAACATTTTGGCCGATATTACTTCTGATTGTACAACAGATAATTGCTAAATAATGAGAAGTTTTTCTGTAGGTTGAAAGTTTCATTTCTCACTTCAAATATACGATATTAATTAATAATTACTGAAGAACTCTACCCGGTCATGGTTAACAGAACAAGAACAATCTTCATTAATGGATTAAAATGAATCGCTGAAAAGAGGTTTTGGTTCCATTGTTTACAACAAAAAAAAAAGAAACGACGATTAACAACGTGAAAGAAATTTGGTGTTTCTCTCCGCAAAGCAAACACCTTTTCTCCTCTCATTACACGTGATGAGTGCAACTATTATTTGCCATCGTTTGGTTAGTCTCTCACAATATATTAGCGAATTTACTAATGTGTGTGCCCATTTGTGTAGCTGCGTGTTTCATTTTACTTCAGTCGAAGTTCTCATAAATCAAGGGGCACCTTCCTAGTGGTAACACGTAATCTGTATATGAAATACATAGATATTCGAATATTCTATTAAAACTCCCATTTACCTGTCGAAAATTGAATTAGTAAAGAGGTCAAAAAATTAATTTTCCTCTCCCTAATTGACCAGTATAGTATGTTATAGTATATATTTCTTGTGGTCTTTTGGTCTAACCGAGTTCCAGAACAAGAATTCATCTAGTCTGGTGGAGTATCCAGTTACGTGCTGTTACTTGAGGGGTTACATTTCTAGGAAAAGGTGCACGATTCCTCGTATAATTCAGTGTATAGCCCTGTTGAGGAGATCTTATATGTGCTGCAATTACTATGTTATTTTGAATATTTAGTCAGGGTGTACTTGTAGGGTGAAATGTCCTCATATCAGGTTGTCCTGACTAACCTTGTGGCAGAGAGACCGAACATATTCGAATGTGGGGTCTAGTAGGTAATTCAAACTCTTCAGTAGGTAATTCAAACTCTCCAGTAGGTAATTCAAACTCTCCTTGTATGTTTGTATGTGGGAGTAAATGTACTATTATATATGCATGTGACATATCATTTGGATTATTCTGACTACTGCTTAATTGTTATATTGTTTATTATTTTTTTTATATACTTTTTTCCAACAGCAGAAAGATGTGACACAAGGTCGGAGGGTGGGATTAGAAAGCCAGCGCCTAAGAAGTTGAGCAATTTGGCCTACAGAAATAACTTGGACAGCCACGTCGGCATTACGGTGGGACGCCTCAGGCGATTAGTAATAAACTAACCCTTTCTCAATAGGTGAGAAGGTAAAGCCTGGAAAGGTGGATCTCCTAGAACTGTATAAGACAATACGCCAGAACGGCGGAATCAAGGCCCGATGGCCAAGACAGTACCAATCTATAAGGAGTAGTATCTATCGGAACAGATACTACACTTTGATCCTAGCCAAAAGGTCAAGAACTAAGTTTCTATTTATCTACCTCTCACAGCGGTAAGATGTGACACAAGGTCGGGAAAGTGGGATTTGATAAACTAGCGCTCGAGAATTTGAGCACTCTGGCCATTAAAAATTGCCTGAGCAAACCCGTCGGCATTCCCCGGTAGGGCGTCTTCGGCGATTAGCAATAAACTAACCCCTTCTCAAAGGGTGAAAAGGCAAAGTTTGGGAGGGTGGACCTCCTAGAACTGCACAGGAAAGACCCATAGACCGGCGTAAATCAAGCCCTGAAGGCCAAGACTATACCGGTCTATATGGTGTAGTATCCATCGGAACAGATACTACACTTTGATCCTGGCCAAAAGGCCAAAAACTAATTTCTATTTATCTACCTCCCATAAGGTAAGATGTGACACAAGGTCGCGAAAGTGGGATTAGATAAGCCAGCGCTCGAGAGTTGAGCACTCTGGCTATTTAAAAATTGCCTGGGCAGCCCCGTCGGCATTCCCCGGTAGGGGCGCCTCAGGCGATTAGCAATAAACTAACCCCTTCTCAAAGGGTGAGAAGGCAAAGCCTGGGAGGGTGCACCTCCTAGAACTGCACAGGAAAGACAACCAATAGACCGGCGTAAATCAAGACCCGAAGGCCCCGACAATACTGGTCTACCGGGGGGGTGCAGAATCCACACTGCAGGCCATAAGAGAACTAAGTTTATTATTATTGAATAACTGCTCATTTGACCAAAGTTTAGAAACCCTCTTCGAGATACTGGGGATAATTTCTTTTTCACTGATTGCGGATTATTGGAATTGTAGTCAGTATAATACAATGTGTGATTAGGTTTATGGTAGGGTTCAAAAGTATTATTATTCATTGGAATTTAAGTTAACATAGTTTATTTATATATGCTCTGTTGTTAAATGTTAGCAATCATCGAGCTTTTACTCCGAAATGTTTGTCTATAAAAATAAAAATATATGAACGAACATATATTTTCTCACATCACTCTATATATGTATATATGTATATATACGTATATAATTTATATATATACTTAAATATATATGTGTTTCTGTATGTATTTTCTTAGCTTCTCTCCCTACACATATTTAAATTTATCATACACTGATTACCATATGCATTCCCCTTAATTGCAGAATTTACTCCTCTTTGCCATTTGTAGCTTCACTCTTGAAAAAGCCCACGCAACAGTAAGGCGAAACGTTTTCTAAACGCTCCAGGTCTTTAACTTTTTTCAATTTAATTTATATTCGAATTTATTTTATCCTTTATTTCTCATATATATATATATATATGTATATATATATATATATATACATTTATATATATATATTTTTTAATATACATTTATATATATATATATTTTTATATTTATATATATATATATTTATATATATATATATATATAATTATATATATATTTATATATTTATATATATATATTTATATATATATATATATTTATATATATATATATATATATATATATATATATATTCATATATATATATATATATACATTTATATATTTACATATTTATTTTAATTAAACAAATCTTATTGATGAAATGACTTTAAAACCAATATTTTTTAAAAGTGCGTGGTACAAGGTGGAGGTGTATAAATATACATTATACACACACTTTAAATGATGTACACAAATCAATTCATATTTTCGGTTCTACTGTGTCCCTCGTCAGGACTCTCAGTTAATAATGAATAAAATTGTCCCAAAATTTAAAGAAATCAGATGTCGAGGTTGAATACAGCGAATTTTATAACCAGCAGCAATCGTATCTTACATACAAATACAGTTACTTGGCTAAAAGTCATATCAGTGGAGGATTGAAATGTCAAGAAGCATGTCACTTTTGTTCTTTAACCACACATAGCCAAATTCAAGACACCCCTCTCCCCTTTATACTACTCTAAAAACTTACACACCAGACTGAAAATATGGACGCAAGCCACATACATGCATAACAGAAGATATAGTTATACATACGAGCCATCGAACACACGTAAATATGCACACCCATATATCACCACTTAAATTGTCACATGCATACACACGTCGAGCGCATGACAGGGTTAACTTACCAATGAAACCTATCAAAAATGTTAGTATAAAAACACGCCCGCATCTCACTCACTGTCCCATAAACTCAATATATCATTCTCATTCACACAATTTATAGGAAACATAATTTTATCAAAAAGATATAGCAACAACGATAATTACACTCACATACAGTTCAACACATGCCCCCTTAGATAATGCAGGGTGGCGCAAAAGTCACGCATTAGTTTGAATCAGTAACAACTTTAACATTTAATCAAATTTTCTCCTTATTTTTCAGAATATTCCAAATATAAACATTGATAATTTATCATGGAAAAATATAGCACTGAACAACGAACCAAAATTATTGAACTTTACTTCGGAAACTATCGTTCAATAACCTTAACCCAAAGAGTCAGACCACAATTGATCGTCTTGTGGCCCGGTTTCAGCAGCAGGGGTCAGTGAATGATCTTCCACGATCTGGCAAACCACGTTCAGTACGGACAGCGGAAAATGTAGCACTCGTTGAGGATAGCATTGATGTAAATCCAAACACCTCAACTCGAAGACGAGACACCCAGATTGGAATGTCCAGAAGGTCACTTCAAAGAACTAGAGCCAGTTATTCTAAGGAGTGTAATGGAAAATGTCCTAGTTAGAGCCGTCTTAGTGAGGCCGAAAATGATGGCCATTTAAAGGATATTATTTTAAAAATCTACTGCAACAAAATTAACAAGTAAATGTATTATTTATCAGAAACGCCTAGTAAATTACTTTAAATGTGGTAGTTTCTATCACCTAAACAAACCAATGCGCGACTTTTGCGCCACCCTGTATAATCACTTTAAATATATAACGAACTTGCAGCATTAAAACTTTTACCAAAATGACCGAATTATGCATTAAATAACCCGAAATGGTTGGTATGTTGAAAAAAAAAAATAACTACACCAAACACCATAAATACATTATTTGATATATAAATAACTTGAAACATTAAAACTGTTACCAAAATGACCTGATTCGGCATTAAATAACCCAAAAAAGACTATATGCCACAAAAAAGCCAAATCAAACACAAAAAATGATACTAAAATACATACACATAAAAATATAATATAAAGATACATAAACATAAAAAATATGATATTAAAATACATAAACATAAGAAAAATTATATGAAAATACATAAACATAAAAAATGATATTAAAATACATAAACATAAAAAAATATATTAAAATGCATAAACATAAAAAATTATATCAAAATACATAAACATGAAAAATTATATTCAAATACATAAACATAAAAATTATATTAAAATACATAACCATAAAAAATTATATTAAAATAAATGAACATAAAAAATATGATATTAAAATACATAAACATAAAAAATGATATTAAAATACATAAACATAAAAAATATGATATTAAAATACATGAACATGAAAAATGATATTAATATACATAAACATAAAAAATTATTTTGAAATACATAAACATTAAAAAATGATATTAAAATATATAAACATAAAAATATATTAAAATACATGACCATAAAAATATATTAAAATACATAAACAAAAATATATGATGTTAAATCACATAAACATAAAAAATATGATATTTAAATACATAAAAATAAAAAATTATATTAAAAGACATAAACATGAAAAATGATATAAAAATACATAAACATGAAAAATGATATTAAAATACATAAACATAAAAAATATGATATTAAAATACATAAACATAAAAGATTATATTAAAATACATAAACATTAAAAATAATATTAAAATACATAAACATTAAAAATTATATTAAAATATATAAACATAAAATATTATATTAAAATACATGAACATAAAAAATGATATTAAAATACATAAGCATAAAAAATATGATATTAAAATACATGAACATAAAAATATGATATTAAAATACATAAACATAAAAATGATATTACAATAATAAACACCAACATGATATTAAAATACATCAACATAAAACAAATGATATTAAAATACATAAACATAAAAATGATATTAAAATACATAAACATGAAACCTAATATTAAAATACATAAACATAAAATATATGATATTAAAATACATAAACATAAAAAATGATATTAAAATACATGAACATAAAAAATAATATTAAAATACATGAACATAAAAGATATGATATTAAAATACATGAACATGAAAAATGATATTAAAATACATAAACATACAAAAAATGATATTAAAATACATAAACATAAAAATATGATACTAAAATACATAAACATAAGAAAATGATACTAAAATACATAAACATAAAAAATATGATATAAAAATACATGAACATAAAAATGATATTAAAATACATAAACAAAAAATATGATATTAAAGTACATAAACATAAAAATTATATTAAAATACATAAACATAAAAATTATATTAAAATAGATTAACATCAAAAATGATATTAAAATACATAAACATCAAAAATGATATTAAAATACATGAACATAAAAAATAGTATTAAAATACATAAACATAAAAATGATACTAAAATACATGAACATAAAAATGATATTTAAATACATAAACATCAAAAATGATATTAAAATACATAAACATCAAAAATGATATTAAAATACATAAACATCAAAAATGATATTAAATTACATAAACATCAAAAATGATATTAAAATAGATAAACATAAAAATAATATTAAAATACATAAACATAAAAAATTATTTTGAAATACATAAACATTAAAAATTGATATTAAAATATATAAACATTAAAATATATATTAAAATACATGAACATAAAAAATATATTAAAATACATAAACAAAAATATATGATGTTAAAATACATAAACATTAAAAATATGATATTTAAATACATGAAAACAAAAAATTATTTTAAAAGACATAAACATGAAAAATGATATAAAAATACGTAAACATGAAAAATGATATTAAAATACATAAACATAAAAAATATGATATTAAAATACTGAAACATAAGCAAATGATACTAAAATACATAAACATAAAAAATATTTATTATTTATCAGAAAAGCCTAGTAAATTACTTTAAATGTTGTAGTTTCTATCACCTAAACAAACCAATGCGCGACTTTTGCGCCACCCTGTATAATCACTTTAAATATATAACGAACTTGCAGCATTCAAACTTTTACCAAAATTACCGAATTATGCATTAAACAACCCGAAATGGTTGGTATGTTGTAAAACAAAAATAACTACACCAAACACCATAAATACATAGTTTGATATATAAATAACTTGAAACATTAAAACTGTTACCAAAATGACCTGATTCGGCATTAAATAACCCGAAAAAAAACTATATGCCACAGAAAAGCCAAATCAAAGACAAAAAATGATATTAAAATACATAAACATAAAAATATAATATAAAGATACATAAACATAAAAAATATGATATTAAAATACATAAACATAAGAAAAATTATATGAAAATACATAAACATAAAAAATGATATTAAAATACATAAACATAAATAAACATTAATATGTTTATTTATGTTTATGCATAAACATAAAAAATTATATCAAAATACATAAACTTGAAAAATTATATTCAAATACATAAACATAAAAATTATATTAAAATACATAAACATAAAAAATTATATTAAAATAAATGAACATAAAAAATATGATATTAAAATACATAAACATAAACAATGATATTAAAATACATAAAAATAAAAAATATGATATTAAAATACATAAACATGAAAAATGATATTAAAATACATAAACATAAAAAATTATTTTGAAATACATAAACATTAAAAATTGATATTAAAATATATAAACATTAAAATATATATTAAAATACATGAACATAAAAAATATATTAAAATACATAAACAAAAATATATGATGTTAAAATACATAAACATAAAAAATATGATATTTAAATACATGAAAACAAAAAATTATTTTAAAAGACATAAACATGAAAAATGATATAAAAATACGTAAACATGAAAAATGATATTAAAATACATAAACATAAAAAATATGATATTAAAATACTGAAACATAAAAGATTATATTAAAATACATACACATGACAAATTATATTAAAATACATGAACATAAAAAATTATATCAAAATACATAAACATTAAAAATTATATTAAAATACATAAACATAAAAAATTATATTAAAATAAATATACATAAAATATTATATTAAAATACATGAACATAAAAAATGATATTAAAATACATTAGCATAAAAAATATGATATTAAAATACAAGAACATAAAAATATGATATTAAAATACATAAACATAAAAATGATATTAAAATACATAAACATCAAACATGATATTAAAATACATGAACATAAAACAAATGATATTAAAATACATAAACATAAAAATGATATTAAAATACATAAACATGAAAAATAATATTAAAATACATAAACATAAAAAATATGATATTAAAATACATAAACATAAAAAATGATATTAAAATACATAAACATAAAAATATGATATTAAAATACATAAACATAAAAATGATATTAAAATACATAAACATAAAACATGATATTACAATACATGAACATAAAAAAATGATATTAAAATACATAAACATAAAAATGATATTAAAATACATAAACATTAAACATAATATTAAAATACATAAACATAAAAAATATGATATTAAAATACATAAACATAAACAATGATATTAAAATACATTAACATAAAAAATGATATTAAAATACATGAACATAAAGGATATGATATTAAAATACATGAACATAAAAAATGATATTAAAATACATGAACATAAAAGATATGATATTAAAATACATGAACATGAAAAATGATATTAAAATACATAAACATGAAAAATGATATTAAAATACATAAACATACAAAAAATGATATTAAAATACATAAACATAAAAAATATGATATTAAAATACATAAACATAAAAAAATATTAGAATACATAAACATAAAGATGATATTAAAATACATAAACATAAATATGATATTAAAATACATAAACATAAAAATTATATTAAAATACATAAACATAAAAAATGATATTAAAATACATAAACATCAAAAATTATATTAAAATACATAAACATCAAAAATTATATTAAATTACATAAACATCAAAAATTATATTAAAATACATAAACATAAAAATGATATTAAAATACATAAACATAAAAATGATATTAAAATACATAAACATAAAAATTGTATTAAAATACATAAACATGAAAAATTATATTAAAATACATAAACATAAAAAATATGATATGTTTATGTATTTTACATAAACATAAAAAAATATTAAAATACATAAACATAAAAAATGATATTAAAATACATAAACATAAAAATGATACTAAAATACATAAACTTAAAAAATATGATATTAAAATACATAAACATAAAAAATGATATTAAAATACATAAACATAAAAAATATGATATTAAAATACTTAAACATAAGCAAATGATACTAAAATACATAAACATAAAAAATATTATATTAAAATACATGAACATAAAAAATATGATATTAAAATACATAAACATAAGAAAAATTATATGAAAATACATAAACATAAAAAATGATATTAAAATACATAAACATAAAAAATGATATTAAAATGCATAAACATAAAAAATATTAAAATACATAATCATATAAAATATCATATTAAAATACATGAACTTAAAAAATATTATATTAAAATACATAAACATGAAAAATGATATTAAAATACATGAACATCAAATATTATATTAAAATACATAAACATAAAAAATTATATCAAAATACATAAACATGAAAAATGATATTAAAATACATAAACATAAAAAAATGATATTAAAATACATAAACATTAAAAACTAATGTTTTGGTATCTAATGACTAGTAAGAGGTTGATATGCCGTAAAAAAAACAATTGTATTTTATTTTACGTTTGAACATAAAAAATGTTAGTGTCTCTAAATGAAAACTTTCTACGAAGTCTTATAAATCTACTATG